>OZ024763.1:14633436-14650936 GCA_964016885.1 Eledone cirrhosa
CATTCACATACACACACTCATTCACACACACTCACATACAACAGCCATCACACACACACACATGTATATATCACTGCCATAGTCGGCTGCCACCCACATTCAAGGTAGCTGGTGGTGGTGTGTAGATATCTGACATCACCACACACACACACACACACACACACACACACACATATACACACACACACACACACACACACACACACATTCGCAGTATCTCACACACATGAGCATCACCACCACCACCACCATCACCATCACCACATCATCATCAACATCACTATCAACTCCATCATCACCACCATCACCACCACCACCATAACCACCATCACCACATCATCATCATCATCAACATCACTATCAACTCCATCATCACCACCATCGTCAACATCACATCCACTATTCCCGCCACCACCACCACCACCATCACCAACACTATTCTCGCCACCACAACACCACCATCACTACCGTTAACATCATCACGTTCATTATTATGGTCATCACTATCCGCATCATCATCATTGTCCTTATCTTTACCACCACCACCACCACATTATATATATATATATATATATATAGGGAAAAGTATGACCCCGACGGCAGAGCTCCAGCCGTTTCGACGGCTATTTCCCACTCTACTACCCTAAGTATTGAGTACTCTGGTGCGTTATGGTCCATCTGGTTCCTTACCACACTTCCTTTGTTATATATATATATATATATATATATAAATTTATATATATATATATATTTTTTATTTCTGAAGACGGCATATATATGTGTTTGGTATGTATATTTAATTTTGATAGTTTGTATAATTTTGTATAATTTTGTACATAGATCTGTTGAATATGCATGCCAATTCTAACACATATATATCCTAGAAACGATCGTTAAATAATGAACTTTTTTAGTTTAATATAAGGAACTGTTTCATTGTTTTATTCATTATTTTTTTAATATTTTATCTTGACTCTGTATTCCGTTTATCTTTCACCGAAAGTGATTTTTCATTGCATCTCTTCTTTCCATGATATCCGGATTACATTGAGTTCTTCATACGGATTGGACACTACCGTAAACTCTTGGTAGATTTATCTACATATATATATATATATATATATATATATATATATATATATATATATATGTATATATATATATATATATATATATATATATATATATATATATATATGTATATATATATATATATATATATATATATATATATAAAGTAAGTCCATAGAATCAATAGATAAAATATATACAGTATTTCTTCTCCTAATCAACTTCTCCTTGTCTAGTTTATATGTATATACCCTTTAAATTTATATATATATAGGAGACCATCACTAATCTATTAATGTCGATGTAATTTTTATATCGATATTATTTGGGCATCCACTGATGAGTTTATAAGAGCCCGCTTGTGTATAAAACTCGGATTATATACAAGTTTCTACATAACCTGGACATTATTTATCCCAAATTGTAGAAATCTTATAACGAAACGATCGTCTGGAAGGAAAGAGATATTTATTTAATTATGTCTCATATAAAATAATACAACCAGCTATCCACGAAATACTGATTAGTTAGCACCCCAAACACTAAATTAGGATAATACTTAAGTATATCCTAATGTTTGTTGAGTGAGATGGAGTTGGTCGGAGTATCGCTTAAGGCTTTCTCTGTTAATGTATTATATATATATATATAAGGTGAGTAATATTGTAGAACAATAAAACTATGCATATTCAGATAAGTAGCACTCAACAGTTAGTAGGCTTAGCACTCAACAGTTGGTAGACTTAGCACTTTCCTATAAACAAGTGCTATTATGCCTCATATCATTGTACCTTATTTTTTACCTGAAGAGAACACAACATCTGTCCCAGGATGATTTTGTATTCGAAATACGTATAATAACATATATGGAACTCTTATAACCATCTTTATTTCATCTTTATTATATATATATATATATATATATATATATGACTTTGTTAGACTATATATATGTGTTTATATCTATATTATATCTGTATTTTTGACCGTTGGTCAGTCAATGGTAAGCATTGAGGACCGAATAACTTAACTGATATAAAAGATACAGAAGCGAAAACCAACCAAACAGTGAGTGTGTTCTGTTATTAATTCTGGCAATATTATTACAACAATATGACCCTACCCAAGTATAATATATATATATACACACACATACATATATATATATATAAGGTAGATTAAATAAGTTGATAATACCACTATATAAGGAAGACATATATTCAAAGCTCTAATTTTATTATCCACAGTAAGATTGGCAAAAGACAGTTCAAAGTTTAAACAGAACATTGACTTTATTGTAGTCAACTGATTCAATTATATACACAGGGTGACCACAATTTTGGAAATATTTACTTCTGCGTTCACAGATTGATTTTTTTTAGTTTCAGAAGATCCCGTTAAGGGTGAAAGCAGCGATTCTTTGCTTGAACTTTAATCTGTTATTTTAATATATATATATATATATATATATATATATATATATATAGAGGAAAAAGTAAGACCCCGACGGCAGATCTCAAGCCGTTTCGACGGCTATTTCTGGACTCGAAATAGCCGTCGAAACGGCTTGAGTCCAGCCGTCGGGGTCTTACTTTTTCCTATTTCCCACTCTACTATCCTAAGTATTGAGTACTCTGGTGCGTTATGGTCCATTTGGTTCTTTACCACAATTCCTTTGTTATATATATATATATATATATATATATATATATATATATATATACGTATATATATATATACGTAAATATATATATATATATACGTAAATATATATATATATATATATATATATATGTATATATATATTTACGTATATATATATATATATATTTACGTATATATATATATACGTATATATATATATATATATTTACGTATATATATATATACGTATATATATATATATATATATATATATTTACGTATATATATATATACGTATATATATATATATATATATATATATATATATATATACGTATATATATATATACGTATATATATATATATATATATACGTATATATATATATATATATATATATATATATATACGTATATATATATATATATATATATATATATATATATATATATATATATTTACGTATATATATATATATATATATATATATATATATATATTATATATTTACGTATATATATAGTAATAAGAATATTTATATTGATATATGTTTAATACAACTATAAATATGGAGGGTAGTACTAAGTACTAGCTGGTTACCGGTATTATATATATAATATATAATACATATATATATAATAGTAGAACACTGGAGGGTTATATCCGTACATATATATATATAATACATATATATATAATAGTAGAACACTGGAGGGTTATATCCATAGTAGTAGAGCACTCAGTCCATGGGACGAGTTTTGTAGAAGTGGTTACCCAACAGTTAGTTCACCATACCGAGAACAATTGTTTCACCTTATGCGGATCTTCAGCTCAGCTCGGTCTGAAGATCCGCATAAGGTGAAACATTTGTTCTCGGTATGGTGAACTAACTGTTGTGGAACTACCTTTTTATATATTTATATTATATAACAGTATACATATATATATATAGCAATGCCTGTGCCGTGAAGCTTTTATAGTGAGCAAAGGCACTGCACAAAGCCAGTCCCACTCTCTTAACCAAGATGATATTTACCAAAATGAAGAACAAATCAACATCATTGGATACCATCAGAGTTGCAGGTGTTATATCAGAGTTTTCCTTCTCCTAGAATTCTGCCTTGACAAAGGCTAAGGGGTCATCTCTCCCAGTGATTTTGGATGGCCATTGATTCTTAAGAGCTCCTTTGCCCTTTGACAGGTTTTGTTTTTAGTCCTGCAGGATGTCCAAAGTTACCCTCCTCACCAAGAAACCTTGGTGGGGTTGCCAGTTTAGTCGCCAACGACCCGACCATGAGACAGGTTGTACTGGGATACATGTTACCAGTAGCACCAACATACATATATACATACATACTTATATATATACATACATACATATACACACATATATACATACATACACACATACACATATATACATACATATACATACATATACACATACATATATATACATACATACACATATATACATGCATATACATATATATATACACATACATATATACGTACATGTACATGCATACATATACATACATATATACGTACATATACATGCATACATATATACGTACATATATATATATATATATATATATATTGATATTATACGATGTGATATGATATGATAGTTTAGCTGGGCTGGGCTGGTTTGATATATTCTTTTCAGCGTCTGCGCCAAAAGTCCATCAGCGTGGCTCTTTCGTAGAACACCGGCACCGCCGACAACAACAACAACACCACCACCAACACCACCAACACCAGTATTCAGAAACCACTACATGCCCCCCCCCCCTCCCAACCACCACCACCACCAACGCCACCATCACTCAGAAACCACTACATGCACCCAACCACCACCAACACCAACGCCACCATCACTCAGAAACCACTACATGCACCACCCTCCCCCACCACCAACACCACTACTCATAAACCACTACATTCACCCCCACCAACCACCACCACCGCCGCCATCTTCACCGACACAGCCCAGCCCCACGACTCACAAGTCTTTCGGCTCCTCAATTCAAAAGCTAAGCAATGTTTATAAAAGACGTGACTCGATGATATAATATGGAGCTTTCAAGATGGCGTCTTGTATTTTCCATATGTTCAAACAATGTTTTGACAGGTATGAGAAGCTTGAAAATACTTTGACGAGAGATATTCTTCGCTTCTTAAGAAAACATTTGTCCAGGCCTTTTTATTATTACTATTACTACTAGTACTACTACTACTATTATTATTATGTTCTTGAAGAGACACTATATAGCTTAATGGACTATTATCTCTACCCCTCCCCACCCACTCCCCCCTCTATTTCTCTCTCTCTCTACGTCAACGCTACATGTAAATGTATGTATGTATGTATGTATGTATGTATGTATGTAAGTACATATACATATGTACTCGCATACATACATATATATATTTACACAAATATATATATACATTATATATGTATGTAGATGTATATATATATATATACACATATATATATATATATATGTAGATGTATATATATACATATATATAAGTAGATGTATATATATACGTATATATATGTATATGTAGATGTATATATATACGTATATATATATATGTAGATGTATATATATACATATATATGTATATGTATATATATACGTATATATATATATGTAGATGTATATATATACATATATATATGTATATGTATATATATACATATATATATATATATATGTATATGTAGATGTATATATATATATACATATATATATATATATATATGTATATGTAGATATATATATATATATGTATGTATATACATCTACATATACATATATATATATATATGTATGTATATACATGTAGATGTATATATATACATATATATATATATATATATATATATATGTAGATGTATATACATACATACATACATACATACATACATACATACATACATACATACATACATACATACATACATACATACATACATACATACATATGTATGTACGTATGTACGTATGTGCGTGTGCGTGTGTGTGTGTGAGAGAGACACATATCTACAAGCATACAGAGACACAGAAATGTGGGTCTGGGTTCAGTTCTATTGGGTGGCACCTTGAAAGAGACGAGTGTGTTTCCTGCCCCGTAATCTTAGATTGACCAATTGCTTACCAGTGTCATTTGGTAGGCGGAAACTGCACGGAAGCCTATCGTGAATATAATAAATATATATATATGGAGTTTAGTCTTCAAATTTATTATTATTACTATATATATATATTATATATATTTATTTATTTATTATATTTACGATAGGCTTCCGTGCAGTTTCCGTCTACCAAATGACACTGATAATCAATTGGTCAATCTAAGATTACGGGACAAGAAAGACACTTGTCTCTTCCAAGGGGCTACCCAATAGATAAAGGGATATTTAATTTGTTGGTAATTCAACAAATATATATATTTATAACTGATTCGAAGCACTCAACACGTTTTCTGGAGTATAATATCAATGATATTAATAAATGGAAACTATATTTATAAAACCATATTTATTCGTGAGCCCGAAATATTGGGATTAAATCTCCACTACGGTAACCCTTCTACCTTTGTTTTGTTTTCATCTTTGTCTCTCTCAATTTTCACTTTCTCTATTATATATATTTCAAGGCTACCCAAACTTTGGTACGCGCTCATCAGATAAAATACAAAGTTTGTTTGATAAATATTGACATATCCAGGAAGGAGATCTTAACGGTTCAAGTTTTTCCTGGATAGTAAAAGGAAAAAGGGGAAAGAGAGGAAAAGTCAAATATTTCAAATTATTAAGATGAATATGCAAATGAGGTTGAGGTATAGGGCTGGAAAAAAACGTTATTTTTAGACGCTAGGTAGATTTAAATAATTATTAGGATATATATATGTATGTGTAGGAAGAAGAAAGAGAAAGAAAGAAAAGCTTGTATTTACGTAAATTTAAAAGGAATTAATTATATATATATATATATATATATATATATATATAATTAATTCCTTGTAAGCTACAGGCACATTTCGGCCGAACGCCACCGGTAGTAAATTCATTCGCACCGTTTCCTTTCGCTATATGTCTCTCCACCACTCCCCTACACACCCTTTGAACTCTGTTCCCACACACTTCTCACCTGAGGAAGGGCTTATGCCCGAAACGTCACTCCCCACCACCACCCCACTCTCCAGAGCGTGAAATTAATAAACATTCGTTGTACTGCCTCTCTGTTTTGTTCCTGTTCAAATTTTTCCATTATATATATATATATATATATATATATATACATAAACAATGAATTATATGGTTTGTTGATTATTCAACAAAGTTAATTTTACAACAGATTATAAGCACTCTACAGTTTATCTGGGGTATCATTAATATTAAGAATATTAATAAATGGAAAATATCTTTATAAAACAATATTTATTTTATTATACGTATTTCAAGGGTACTAATATTTAAGTACGCTTTCGTCAGATAAACTATAATAATTGGTGTAAAGATAGTGACATATCTTCATGTGAACTTAATGGTATAAGCCCAATGAAGACACCTTGGAATACGTATAATAAAATAAATATGGTTTTATAAATATATTTTCCATTTATTAATATTCTCTCTATATATATATGGCTTGTATATTTGTGTGTATCTATGTCTATATTTACGTAGCTGTTTGCTTATATGTCCCGTAACTTTGCGGTTCGAAAATTAAGATCGATAAAATGAATATCAGGGTTGACACGATCGATTAAAACTCTTTGTGGCTGTATCTGAGCATTACTTCAGTCCAATCACTGAAACCAATAAAAGAATGTGTGTGTGTGTGTGTGTGTATTCGTCAATGTGTGTGTATGTATGCCTCTATGTGTGTGTATGTCAGGTCACCACTTGGTGCTACTGGTAACATGTATGCCAGTACAACCTGTTTCGTGGTCGGGTCGTTGGCGACTAATCTGGCAACCCCACCAAGGTTTCTTGGTGAGGAGGGTGACTTTGGACATCCTGCAGGGCTAAAAACAAAACCTGTCAAATGGCAAAGGAGCTCTTAAGAGTCAATGGCCATCCAAAATCACCGGGAGAGATGACCCCTTAGCCTTTGTCAAGGTAGAATTCTAGGAGAAGGAAAACTCTGATATAACACCTGCAACTCTGATGGTATCCAATGATGTTGACTTGTTCTTCTTTTTGGTAAATATCATCTTGATTAAGAGAGTGGGACTGGCTTTGTGCAGTGCCTTTGCCCACTATAAAAGTTCACGGCACAGGCATTGCTTTATATCTGGAGATCTCTCTGCACGTGTCGTCACATGGTACCATGGACCCAGCACTATGTGTCAGTAATTGTCACAAGTCTAGTGTTTGTACCAGAGTTTTCAAGTCGCTGGCTGGACTAAATAGTCACACTCATTCAGCGCATCGGTAGGGGTTCTCCTACATGGATATAAAGTAGTGGCCGTACTCGAAAACGAGTTGGCAGCCACCATGTGTGTGTATGTATGCGTCTATGTGTGTGGTGAGTGTGTGTGTATGTGTGTGCGTTTATGTGTGTGGTGTGTGTATGTATGCGTCTATGTGTGTAGCGTGTGTGTGGCGTGTGTATGCGTCTATGTGTGTAGCGTGTGTGTGGCGTGTGTATGTGTAAGTGCATCCATCTTATCTCAAAACGAGGTTGCATTAACTGGTACTTATCCCCATAACAAGGTTCTCCCTGGTCGTTACTTTACAGTAAAAATAAAAAATATAGTAAAACCTATGAACTGTACTAGTGTTTCCAGGCTTAAACACAAAACAAGAAATAATCTCTGGAACAATCCAGCAGATAGGTTAAACATCCGCATTCACATTATCAGAGACTTTAATCACCAAGACCGTTGAGAGGGAGGTCTAGCCGGTTCGTTGCCCCACAGCAACCATACAACATCCATTTTGAGAAGAAAAAGAATCTTTGCCTGCTTCGTGTCCCAAAAGGGGTCTTGTACCACCTTGCAAAATTTCTCTTGGAAGCCCTGTTAATCACTATATATAATTGATATAAAATATTTAACAGAAATATAATTAAGGTAAGCTATTCGTGTAATGAACTTTCTTCCAAGTGTCAGAAATCTATCTAACAATACAGAGTTTAAAATAAAAAAAAATTGATATTATCTGAGATGTAAATATTTCAGAAACTACAAAATCTCGGACACATACCTTTGAACTTCCCAGTCAAATTTTGAGGAATATATCTTATGTTGGTCAACATTAAGCCTGCTCAGTCTCGCTGTACGAAAGTAACAGTCCTTATCGACTCAACATGTTTCATATACACGTGTAAAACAACTAGTGGCATGAATAGTACAAACATTTAACAAGATGGAAGAGTCGATAGTGTAAAAATACACGCACACAGGTACACCAGGTCCGAACACAGAGGAACCGAACTTCCACTGCCATCGCCTCCGTCTCTTTCACCCTCCCCATCTCTCACTATTACTAGCAAATGTGGTTCCACATGCTGGCCGTTCCACGGCCACGGCGGACAGAATAGAGATGTTTCCCCGGGGGAAGGTAAGGGAGATAGGCAAGAAGAGCCATTCCATCTCGTGAGGCTCACATCTGCGCCTAGCCAGCTCAGCGCCTATGGTGATGAGTAAAGCGGTGACCCAAGGACACCAGAAGTCTCTACTGCTAGGGGCTCGACTACAAACCTGTTGGAGAGCGACCGATGTTGTCCTAGACTTTCTAGTTTTGGGGATATTTACATCGCAAATGATATCTAACTATTTAAACCCCCCATATACACCCTTGTTACTGTACTACCCCCTATGTATGTCCCCATAACGAATATTGTGTTTCGAATAGTTTAGTTTGTCTAACTCGACAACAGAAGTGTCCTTACATCTTTTGTACCCTGGGGGAAGTAATGGAGTGGAGGGGAGGAAGGATCATAACTTTTTTATGATAATCAATTTTGGCAAAATAATTACCAGTGTTTTTCTAATCTGTCCTCATATTGTCACATCCCCACCCCACATATCTCAGCTGTTACCCTAGTGGCAAATAAAAGACATGATTATAATTATTATCATCATTAAGGGCAGTGAATTGGCAGAACCGGTAGAGCGCCGGAGAAAGTATTTTGTAGCATTTAGTCCTGATTTCAAATTTCAAATCCCGCCGAGGTTAGCTTTGCCTTTCATCCATAAGGGGTCGATAAAATAAAGTACCAGTAATGTACTGGGGTCGATTTAATCGACTTATCCCTCTCCAAAAAATTGTTGGCCTTGTGCCTAAATCAGAAACCATTATCAATCTATCTATATAATAAATCTGTGATTGCTTGCTTGTCTGTAATTTAATACAGACAAAAGGGCGCAAAATGGGAAAATACTTTGAAAGGAAGTTGACCCTAAAATGGAGATACAAATGGAATAAAACAAGTTTCGCATAAATCGGACCACGGGTTCCCGAGATATCGGCTTTTTTCCGGGTAACTTCATAAATAGAGAGAGAGGGAGAGAAAGATAGAGAGCGGGAGAGGAGACAGAGAAGGAGAATGGAAGAGAGAGATGTTGTTGTGTGTGTGTGTGTGTGTGTGTGTGTGTGTGTGTGTGTGTGTGTGTGTGTGTGTGTGTGTGTGTGTGTGTGTGTGTGTGTGTGTGTGTGTGACCTGTGGCATATAGTTATGTCCCTTTACGTTCTCAGTTCAAATCTCACCGATGTTAGCTTTGCCTTTCGTCCTTACGGGGGTCGACAAAATAAAGTACCAGTAATACAATGGCGTCAATTTAATTAACTCTCTCCTCCCCTCATAATTTCTCGTCCTTGTTTCTAAACCAGAAACCAAGGGCAGTGGATTGACAGTATCGATAGGGGGGGGGGGGTCGGACAACGGTATGTTCAAATCCCGCCGAGGTTAGCGTTGCTTTCCATCCTTACGGGGTGAATAAAATAAAGTACCAGTAATGTACTGGGGTAATTGCTGGCCTTGTGTCAAAAGTAGAAACAATTATTATAAACATCTACAGGCGGTGGCTTGGCAATATCGGTAGAGGGTCGGACGCCATGCTTTGCAGCATAGAGTTACGGTCCTTTACGGTCTGAGTTCAAATCCCGTCGTGGTTAGCTTCGCCTTTCATCTTGACGGGGTCGATTTAATCGACTCTCCCCTCCTCCAAAATTGCTGGCCTTGTGCCTAAATCAAAAACCCCTTATCATTGCTGACGATGTGATGTATGACACCACCTGTTTTCCAGGGTCGGCCATTATAGAATTTGTTATTGTTGTAGTTGTTATTGTTACCGTTGTTATTGTTGTTGTAATTGTTATTGTTGTTTTAGTTGTTATTGTTGTTTTAGTTGTTATTGTTACCGTTGTTATTGTTGTTGTAATTGTTATTGTTGTTTTAGTTGTTATTGTTACCGTTGTTATTGTTGTTGTAGTTGTTATTGTTACCGTTGTTATTGTTGTTGTTGTTGTTATTGTTACCGTTGTTATTGTTGTTGTAGTTGTTATTGTTACCGTTGTTATTGTTGTTGTTGTTGTTATTGTTACCGTTGTTATTGTTGTTGTAGTTGTTATTGTTACCGTTGTTATTGTTGTTGTTGTTGTTATTGTTACCGTTGTTATTGTTGTTGTAATTGTTATTGTTTTAGTTGTTATTGTTGTTGTAGTTGTTATTGTTACCGTTGTTATTGTTGTTGTGTCATTGCTGTTATTGACGTTGTTGTGGTTTTAATGGTTTATGAAGTAGTAGTAGTAGTAGTAGTAGTTGTTATGGTGGTTAATGTTGTTGTTGTTGTAGTTATTGTTGTAGTTGTTGTAGTAGTTATATTTGTTGATATTGCTGTAGTTATTGTTGTTGTTGTTGCTGCTGTAGTTGTTATTGTCATGGTGGTTAATGGTGTAGTAGCTGTAGTAGTAGTAGTAGTAGTTATTGTTGTTGTTGCTGTAGTTGTTATTGTTATGGTGGTTAATGGTGTAGTAGCTGTAGTAGTAGTAGTAGTAGTAGTAGTAGTAGTTATTTTGTTGTTGCTGTAGTTGTTATTGCTATGATGGTGGTTGTTGTTATTGCTGTAGTTGTTGTTGTTATTGCTGTTGTTGTTATTGTAGTATTCATTGTTGCTGTTATTGTTGTAGCTATTGTGGTTAATGTTGTTATTGTAGTTATTGTTGTAGTTATTGTTATTGTTGTTATTGTTGTAGCTGTTATTGCTGTTGTTATTGTTGTAGTTATTGTTGTAGCTGTTATTGTAGTTATTGTTGTAGTTGTTGCTGTTGTAGCTGTTATTGTTATTGTTGTTATTGTTGTTGTTATTGTTGTAGTTATTGTTGTTATTGTTGTAGTTGTTGTTGTTATTGTTGTAGCTGTTGTTGTTGTAGCTGTTATTGCTGTTGTTATTGTTGTAGCTGTTATTGCTGTTGTTATTGTTGTAGCTGTTATTGCTGTTGTTATTGTTGTAGCTGTTATTGCTGTTGTTATTGTTGTAGCTGTTATTGTTATTGTTGTAGCTGTTATTGCTGTTGTTATTGCTGTAGCTGTTGTTGTTCCCTCCCCACCCATCTACTCCCCTATCTTCAAAACAGGAAGTCAACTCTCCCCCCTCGCACCTATCTCTATCTACATATAATGTCTCCTAACACCGCCACCCAACACCCACTTCACAGCTTGTTATACAGTCACGCCATCTGTTGCACAGGCAGAGAAACTGAAGGCGACCCACGGCCGACATCCGATGGCGGCGGGGGAAGAGGGAGATATGTGTATGTGTATGTATGTGTATGTCTGCGTGTATGTGTGGGGTGTATGTATACGTGTATGCGTTTGAACGGTGGTGGTGGTGTGTGTGTGTGTGTGTGTGTGTGTGTGTGTGTGTGTGTGTGTGTGTGTGTGTGTGTGTGTGTGTGTGTGTGTGTGTGTGTGTGCGCGTGCGCGCGGTAATGTAACAGCATTAACAACCTAACATTATCAACATCAGAGGGAGGGGGGGGTGAACAAAAAAAGAGGGAGGGGTACGGTTAAAGAGAGAGGGGTAATATTACAGAGAGAGGGGGAGTTAAAATGAGAGAGGGGTGGAGCAGAATTAAACAAAAGAAAGAGAGTGAGGTAAGGTTACAGAGAGAACGAGGGAGAGAGGGGGAGTTAAAAAGAGAGAGGGGTGGTAATGAAGGTAAAATGGGAATGGAGGGGTGGCGTTCAACAAGAGAAAGAAAGAGAGAGAGGGAGGGAAGGTGGGTGAGGTTAAATAAAGGGAGGAGTTAAAAAGTGATGCGAGAGAGAGAGGGGGATGGAGCTGTACGTAGGTAGTGTCGAGCGTTGTATTTGAGTAAAAGTTGATTTTAAACATTGTTGATTGTTGTAAACATTGGTGAAACGTTTCGGACAGAGGTCCATCATCAGGAAAGTTCGGACAAGGAGAGAACAGGTTGGTGTATGGTAGTAGTGTGTGAAAATTAGGAAAGGAAGTTAGCAAAAAGGGGTTGGAAGGAGAACGACAATGTTTCTGCTTTGGTTGTTAGAGCGGACAACTCTTGCACCCCTGATGCCTCGGACTCGTAACCTTTTACTCAATTTTGCTGTCTGATGAAATCACCATATTGATCGTCATAGAAATATGTATCACAGTTTATTAATAAAGGAGTCTATAACATCTACAACTTCGCATTTTCCTCACTCTAAAGTGTGTGTGTGTGTGTGTGTGTGTGTGTGTGTAACAAAGTTGCACAAGGAAAAGAAAACGAAATACGGCGGGCGAACAAACAAAAGTATCTAACTTTCTCATCAGCCACCTTCTGCTGAATGCAGTTTCGTGCACGAGGCTGGTATTGCATGATATTGAGTCAACGTTGCACGAAGGCCTGAACAAGTCGCTGGAAAGATGCATAAGAAACAACACCACAGCATAGAAACAGGGACAAGTGAGTGTCTTTCGACTAGGATTACATATGTATATATATATATATTCGAATATTACATTTATTGTATTCAGCCATGTAGAGCGAAATTTTCTTTATATATATATATATATATATATATATATATATAAAGAAAATTTCGCTCTACATGGCTGAATACAATAAATGTAATATTCGAATATTAATAATTGTTTCTACTTTAGGCACAAGGCCAGCAATCACCCAGTGCATTACTGGTACTTTATTTTATCGACCCCGTATATTAATAATAACATCCGATACGTTTGCAATTATGCAAACAAGCCTCAATTTTATAGCCATGTCAGTAGAATGAACACTATATATATATATATATATATATATATATATATATATATATATATATATATATATATATATATTGAGTATATGTTGGTTGTATACCAACACCTCAGTATGCAGGCTGGAGCACTCGACGAAGTGCGCAGGTTGGTTTGGTTACTCCGGAGTAATGTAAAATAAAGTTAAATAAAAAGTCAAATGATTAAAATTTAGCTTCGTTTATTACTGCTATATATATATCAGTGACAGCCATCTTTGGCTGTGACCTCTTCAGACAATCCGAATTAGTATGGTATAGACAAGTACATATGTTGTTGAGGTGTATGATATTGTCAATACTTTGATATGCCCAGTTCCTGGTTGGGTTGTTATTTCATATGATTCCAGTTTCTCAGTGAAATAACAACCCAACAAGGAACTGGGCATATCAAAGTATTGACAATATCATACACCTCAACAACATATGTACTTGTCTATACCACACTCATTCGGATTGCCTGAAGAGGTCACAGCCAAAGATGGCTGTCACTGAAATATATATAGCAGTAATAAACGAAGCTAAATTTTAAACATTTGACTTTTTATTTAACTTTATTTTATATATATATATATATATATATATATATATATATATATAAGGGATTGTAACGTCAAATTACTGTAGATTCACCAAAGTGACCACTTGATGTGTAGTCTTCAGTATGTACTTTTGGGTTGTTTCTAGGCAGTGATATAATTGTTTCTACTTTTGGCACAAGGCCAGCAATTATCCCAGTACATCACTGGTACTTTATTTTATCGACCCCGTCAGAATGAAAGGCAAATTTAACCTCGGCGGGATTTGAACTCAGAACGCAAAGGGCCATAACTATGCCGCAAAGCATGGCGTCCGACGATCTGCCGATACTGCCAAACCACTGCAGAGTACAATAATAATATGGACGAGGTGTCACATTTTCATTACGTTTATTGAGGCGTGATGCACGTTTCGCGATTGATCAGCTCAAGGCTCGATTTGATTCGATCTGGCCCGACTATGGAATTATATATACAGACAGAAAGAGGGGCAGGGGAAGGTAAAACAATCAATCTGTCCATCTTCACACTGGCCAGCATTAACCCTTTAGCATTTAAACCGGCCACATCCGGTCAGAATTCTCTCACCTCTTTCTGTTCAAACCGGCCGTAACTGGCCACACATACTGATGTTAAGGTATTGTTCTCAAAATAAATAATATCAAAATCTCGTAGATTCGATATTATGTGAGATAATTATGTAAGATAAAGCCTTTTATCATAAAAATACAATAGTATATATAGAGTAAAGTGAATGTTAAAGGGTTCAAGACGCCGGAGATTTAGCTTTGTGAAAAAGCTTCAGAAAGTTGCTTTTCATGTCCACACACACACACACATATATATATATATATATACATACATACATACATATACTTACCTCTACACACAGACACACATATACAATCACATACTTTCACACAGACACACACATATACATATATACATACCTCTACCAGATATATACATACTACTACCACATATATACATACATATATATATATATATACCTCTACAGACATATATACATACCTCCACCATATATACATACATATATACATACCTCTACGCACATATATACCTCTACACATATATATACCTCTACACAGATATATATATACATACCTCTACACACACATATATATATATACATACCTCTACGCACATATATACCTCTACACACATATATACCTCTACACACATATATATATATACATACCTCTACACACACATATATATATATACATATATACATACCTCTACGCACATATACACCTCTACACATATATACATACATATAAACATACCTCTACGCACATATATACCTCTACACACGTATATACATACCTCTACGCACGTATATACATACCTCTACGCACATATATACATACCTCTACGCACATATATACATGCCTCTACACACATATATACATACCTCTACGCACATATATACATACCTCTACACACATATATACATACCTCTACACACATATATACCTCTACACACATATATACCTCTATACACATATATACCTCTACACACATATATACCTCTACACACATATATATATATACATACCTCTACACACATACATATATATATATATACATATATACATACCTCTACGCACATATACACCTCTACACATATATACACACATATATACATACCTCTACACACATATATACCTCTACACACATATATACCTCTACACACACATATATATATATACATACCTCTACACACACACACATATATACATACCTCTACACACATATATACCTCTACACACATATATACCTCTACACACATATATATATATATACATACCTCTACACACACACACACACATATATATATATACATATATACATACCTCTACGCACATATACACCTCTACACATATATACATACATATAAACATACCTCTACGCACATATATACCTCTACGCACATATATACATACCTCTACGCACATATATACATACCACTACACACATATATACATACCTCTACACACATATATACCTCTACACACATATATACCTCTACACACATATATATATATATACATACCTCTACACACACACACATATATATATACATATATACATACCTCTACGCACATATACACCTCTACACATATATACATACATATAAACATACCTCTACGCACATATATACCTCTACGCACATATATACATACCTCTACGCACATATATACATACCACTACACACATATATACATACCTCTACACACATATATACCTCTACACACATATATACCTCTACACACATATATATATATACACACCTCTACACACATACATATATATATATACATATATACATACCTCTACGCACATATACACCTCTACACATATATACATACATATAAACATACCTCTACGCACATATATACCTCTACGCACATATATATATACCTCTACACACATATATACCTCTACACACATATATACCTCTACACACATATATACCTCTACACACATATATACCTCTACACACATATATATATATACATACCTCTACACACACACACATATATATATATACATATAAACATACCTCTACGCACATATACACCTCTACACATATATACATACATATAAACATACCTCTACGCACATATATACCTCTACACACGTATATACATACCTCTACGCACGTATATACATACCTCTACACACATATATACATACCTCTACGCACATATATACATACCTCTACACACATATATACATACCTCTACACACATATATACATACCTCTACACACATATATACCTCTACACACATATATACCTCTACACACATATATACCTCTACACACATATATACCTCTACACACATATATACCTCTACACACATATATATATATATACATACCTCTACACACACACACATATATATATATACATATATACATACCTC
>OZ024763.1:14655936-14668436 GCA_964016885.1 Eledone cirrhosa
GTAGTAGTAGTAGTGGTAGTTTCAGTGTTGGTGATGATTGTTGTAGTAGTAGTAGTAGTAGTAGTGGTAGTTTCAGTGTTGGAGTAATGGTAGTTTCAGTGTTGGTGGTGATGGTTGTAGTAGTGGTAGTTGCAGTGTTGGTGGTGATTGTTGTAGTAGTAGTAGTAGTAGTAGTAGTAGTAGTAGTGGTGGTAGTTTCAGTGTTGGTGGTGATGGTTGTAGTAGTAGTAGTGGTAGTTTCAGTGTTGGTGATGATTGTTGTAGTAGTAGTAGTAGTAGTAGTGGTAGTTTCAGTGTTGGAGTAATGGTAGTTTCAGTGTTGGTGGTGATGGTTGTAGTAGTGGTAGTTTCAGTGTTGGTGGTGATTGTTGTAGTAGTAGTAGTAGTAGTAGTAGTGGTGGTAGTTTCAGTGTTGGTGTTGGTTGGCAAAATATTTTTTTTCTTGTCTCGATTGCATCTAAAGATATCCCAGAGTCGCACTAACTTAGCGGCAGGGCCCACCACACCTTACTTTGCCTTGAATTTCCCCTCTTTCTCACTTCCTAAGTTCTAATCCTAGTATCTAACCACGAGCTATTTAGCGAGATAGTAAAGGTTGGCAGAATCCAACCCTGGGTCCCTACAGACATTTCTACAGACCGGGCTTCACCATCTACCCACGGTCTATAATTAGGTTTTCCTAAGGACAAACTATCGCCAACCTATCTTCTTTCGCCCATGAACCTCAATATAAACTGTGATAAGTAAATAAGATGTACATGTTATTTCTATTTTCACCCTTCTAAAGGGTACATATATACGCATGTGTGTATATGTGCTTATGTGTGTGGTGTATGGTGCTGTGTGCTGTGTGCTGTGTGCTGTGTGGTGTGTGATGTGTGGTGTGTGGTGTGTGATGTGTGGTGTGTGGTGTGTGGTGTGTGGTGCTGTGTGCTGTGTGCTGTGTGGTGTGTGATGTGTAGTGTGTGCTGTGTGGTGTGTGGTGTGTGGTGTGTGGTGTGTGGTGTGTGGTGTGTGGTGTGTGATGTGTGCTGTGTGCTGTGTGGTGTGTGGTGTGTGGTGTGTGGTGTGTGGTGTGTGCTGTGTGCTGTGTGGTGTGTGGTGTGTGGTGTGTGGTGTGTGATGTGTGGTGTGTGGTGTGTGATGTGTGCTGTGTGCTGTGTGGTGTGTGATGTGTGGTGTGTGGTGTGTGGTGTGTGATGTGTGATGTGTGGTGTGTGGTGTGTGATGTGTGGTGTGTGGTGTGTGGTGTGTGCTGTGTGGTGTGTGGTGTGTGGTGTGTGGTGTGTGGTGTGTGATGTGTGGTGTGTGGTGTGTGGTGTGTGATGTGTGGTGTGTGGTGTGTGGTGTGTGGTGTGTGATGTGTGATGTGTGGTGTGTGGTGTGTGATGTGTGGTGTGTGGTGTGTGCTGTGTGGTGTGTGGTGTGTGGTGTGTGATGTGTGCTGTGTGGTGTGTGATGTGTGGTGTGTGGTGTGTGGTGTGTGGTGTGTGGTGTGTGATGTGTGGTGTGTGCTGTGTGGTGTGTGGTGTGTGCTGTGTGGTGTGTGGTGTGTGATGTGTGGTGTGTGATGTGTGGTGTGTGGTGTGTGGTGTGTGGTGTGTGATGTGTGGTGTGTGATGTGTGGTGTGTGGTGTGTGGTGTGTGGTGTGTGGTGTGTGATGTGTGGTGTGTGGTGTGTGATGTGTGGTGTGTGGTGTGTGGTGTGTGGTGTGTGGTGTGTGATGTGTGGTGTGTGGTGTGTGATGTGTGGTGTGTGATGTGTGGTGTGTGCTGTGTTGTGTGTGTGGTGTGTGGTGTGTGGTGTGTGGTGTGTGGTGTGTGATGTGTGATGTGTGGTGTGTGCTGTGTGCTGTGTGGTGTGTGATGTGTGGTGTGTGCTGTGTGGTGTGTGGTGTGTGCTGTGTGGTGTGTGCTGTGTGGTGTGTGGTGTGTGCTGTGTGCTGTGTGGTGTGTGGTGTGTGGTGTGTGGTGTGTGATGTGTGGTGTGTGATGTGTGGTGTGTGGTGTGTGGTGTGTGGTGTGTGCTGTGTGGTGTGTGGTGTGTGGTGTGTGCTGTGTGCTGTGTGGTGTGTGGTGTGTGCTGTGTGCTGTGTGGTGTGTGGTGTGTGCTGTGTGGTGTGTGATGTGTGGTGTGTGCTGTGTGGTGTGTGGTGTGTGCTGTGTGGTGTGTGCTGTGTGGTGTGTGGTGTGTGGTGTGTGGTGTGTGATGTGTGGTGTGTGGTGTGTGGTGTGTGCTGTGTGGTGTGTGGTGTGTGGTGTGTGCTGTGTGGTGTGTGATGTGTGATGTGTGATGTGTGGTGTGTGGTGTGTGATGTGTGGTGTGTGGTGTGTGGTGTGTGATGTGTGCTGTGTGGTGTGTGCTGTGTGGTGTGTGGTGTGTGGTGTGTGATGTGTGGTGTGTGGTGTGTGATGTGTGCTGTGTGCTGTGTGCTGTGTGGTGTGTGATGTGTGGTGTTGTGTGTGTGGTGTGTGGTGTGTGGTGTGTGGTGTGTGATGTGTGGTGTGTGGTGTGTGATGTGTGCTGTGTGGTGTGTGGTGTGTGGTGTGTGATGTGTGGTGTGTGGTGTGTGGTGTGTGCTGTGTGGTGTGTGATGTGTGATGTGTGCTGTGTGGTGTGTGGTGTGTGATGTGTGGTGTGTGATGTGTGCTGTGTGATGTGTGGTGTGTGGTGTGTGGTGTGTGATGTGTGGTGTGTGATGTGTGCTGTGTGGTGTGTGATGTGTGGTGTGTGGTGTGTGGTGTGTGGTGTGTGGTGTGTGATGTGTGCTGTGTGGTGTGTGGTGTGTGGTGTGTGGTGTGTGATGTGTGGTGTGTGGTGTGTGGTGTGTGATGTGTGATGTGTGGTGTGTGGTGTGTGATGTGTGCTGTGTGGTGTGTGGTGTGTGGTGTGTGATGTGTGGTGTGTGGTGTGTGGTGTGTGATGTGTGATGTGTGCTGTGTGGTGTGTGGTGTGTGGTGTGTGATGTGTGGTGTGTGGTGTGTGGTGTGTGGTGTGTGATGTGTGCTGTGTGATGTGTGGTGTGTGGTGTGTGGTGTGTGATGTGTGGTGTGTGATGTGTGATGTGTGGTGTGTGGTGTGTGATGTGTGGTGTGTGATGTGTGATGTGTGGTGTGTGGTGTGTGGTGTGTGGTGTGTGATGTGTGATGTGTGCTGTGTGATGTGTGGTGTGTGATGTGGTGTGTGATGTGTGGTGTGTGGTGTGTGGTGTGTGATGTGTGGTGTGTGGTGTGTGGTGTGTGATGTGTGGTGTGTGGTGTGTGGTGTGTGGTGTGTGATGTGTGCTGTGTGGTGTGTGGTGTGTGGTGTGTGGTGTGTGATGTGTGATGTGTGGTGTGTGGTGTGTGGTGTGTGGTGTGTGATGTGTGGTGTGTGATGTGTGATGTGTGGTGTGTGGTGTGTGATGTGTGGTGTGTGATGTGTGATGTGTGGTGTGTGGTGTGTGGTGTGTGGTGTGTGATGTGTGATGTGTGCTGTGTGATGTGTGGTGTGTGATGTGGTGTGTGATGTGTGGTGTGTGGTGTGTGGTGTGTGGTGTGTGGTGTGTGATGTGTGGTGTGTGGTGTGTGGTGTGTGATGTGTGGTGTGTGGTGTGTGGTGTGTGGTGTGTGGTGTGTGATGTGTGCTGTGTGGTGTGTGGTGTGTGGTGTGTGGTGTGTGATGTGTGGTGTGTGGTGTGTGGTGTGTGGTGTGTGATGTGTGGTGTGTGGTGTGTGATGTGTGATGTGTGGTGTGTGGTGTGTGGTGTGTGGTGTGTGATGTGTGATGTGTGATGTGTGGTGTGTGGTGTGTGATGTGTGGTGTGTGGTGTGTGGTGTGTGATGTGTGATGTGTGGTGTGTGGTGTGTGGTGTGTGGTGTGTGATGTGTGATGTGTGGTGTGTGGTGTGTGGTGTGTGATGTGTGATGTGTGCTGTGTGATGTGTGGTGTGTGGTGTGTGGTGTGTGATGTGTGGTGTGTGATGTGTGGTGTGTGGTGTGTGGTGTGTGATGTGTGGTGTGTGGTGTGTGATGTGTGGTGTGTGGTGTGTGATGTGTGGTGTGTGATGTGTGGTGTGTGGTGTGTGGTGTGTGGTGTATGGTGTGTGCTGTGTGGTGTGTGGTGTGTGGTGTGTGATGTGTGATGTGTGGTGTGTGGTGTGTGGTGTGTGATGTGTGGTGTGTGGTGTGTGGTGTGTGGTGTGTGATGTGTGGTGTGTGGTGTGTGGTGTGTGGTGTGTGGTGTGTGATGTGTGATGTGTGGTGTGTGGTATGTGATGTGTGGTGTGTGGTGTGTGATGTGTGGTGTGTGATGTGTGATGTGTGGTGTGTGGTGTGTGATGTGTGGTGTGTGATGTGTGGTGTGTGGTGTGTGGTGTGTGGTGTGTGGTGTGTGATGTGTGATGTGTGCTGTGTGATGTGTGGTGTGTGATGTGGTGTGTGGTGTGTGGTGTGTGATGTGTGGTGTGTGGTGTGTGGTGTGTGATGTGTGGTGTGTGGTGTGTGGTGTGTGGTGTGTGATGTGTGCTGTGTGGTGTGTGGTGTGTGGTGTGTGGTGTGTGATGTGTGGTGTGTGGTGTGTGGTGTGTGATGTGTGGTGTGTGGTGTGTGGTGTGTGGTGTGTGGTGTGTGATGTGTGATGTGTGCTGTGTGGTGTGTGGTGTGTGGTGTGTGGTGTGTGATGTGTGATGTGTGGTGTGTGGTGTGTGGTGTGTGGTGTGTGATGTGTGATGTGTGGTGTGTGGTGTGTGGTGTGTGGTGTGTGATGTGTGATGTGTGCTGTGTGGTGTGTGGTGTGTGGTGTGTGATGTGTGGTGTGTGATGTGTGGTGTGTGGTGTGTGATGTGTGGTGTGTGGTGTGTGATGTGTGGTGTGTGGTGTGTGATGTGTGGTGTGTGATGTGTGGTGTGTGGTGTGTGGTGTGTGGTGTGTGGTGTGTGATGTGTGCTGTGTGGTGTGTGGTGTGTGGTGTGTGATGTGTGGTGTGTGGTGTGTGGTGTGTGATGTGTGGTGTGTGGTGTGTGGTGTGTGATGTGTGGTGTGTGGTGTGTGGTGTGTGGTGTGTGATGTGTGATGTGTGGTGTGTGGTGTGTGATGTGTGGTGTGTGGTGTGTGATGTGTGCTGTGTGATGTGTGGTGTGTGATGTGTGCTGTGTGGTGTGTGATGTGTGGTGTGTGGTGTGTGGTGTGTGATGTGTGCTGTGTGGTGTGTGGTGTGTGGTGTGTGATGTGTGATGTGTGGTGTGTGGTGTGTGGTGTGTGGTGTGTGATGTGTGCTGTGTGGTGTGTGGTGTGTGGTGTGTGGTGTGTGATGTGTGCTGTGTGGTGTGTGGTGTGTGGTGTGTGGTGTGTGGTGTGTGATGTGTGATGTGTGGTGTGTGGTGTGTGATGTGTGGTGTGTGGTGTGTGGTGTGTGATGTGTGGTGTGTGGTGTGTGGTGTATGATGTGTGATGTGTGCTGTGTGGTGTGTGCTGTGTGGTGTGTGCTGTGTGGTGTGTGCTGTGTGGTGTGTGCTGTGTGGTGTGTGCTGTGTGGTGTGTGGTGTGTGATGTGTGCTGTGTGGTGTGTGGTGTGTGGTGTGTGGTGTGTGCTGTGTGGTGTGTGCTGTGTTGTGTGTGTGTGTTTGTGTTTACGAAGCTAGTCGAAGACAATCGGTACAGCTCCAGTCGTCACTTACTCAATGATTTGTACGTTAGAAATACGAACCCATTACTCAGAGTGAACACATGTGTTAATCAATAAGATAAACTACTACGATAGGGTAATGATCTTAGTATATCATATAAACCCGCACTATTAAGCAATTTCTTTGCTTCAGTTTGTTAACAATAGTTTCAACTGCAGCCACTATTCGCAGTAGTTAGGAAATATCTGCAGATATTACATAACTTGGCGCCAATTTCTCTCAACACCTAACATCTCTCACCTCTTTCCATCGCACCTACCAACCTACAATGCTTAGCATTAATGCTTGTGCGACATTCAGAGATGATTTGCCGTTACAATAACACCGAATTGGCAAGCATTTGCCGAACCAGGTCTATCCTCTATTTTCTGTTCTCTGTAATCCTGTTTTCTTATATAACTAATTCTGCAATCAACACCTGATGAAATCGCCTAGTCTTGTATCATGATTGGATGAAGAAACTGGGCCATTGAAATATGTATAGTGTTTTCGCGGAATTAAAATTTTAAAGAAAGTTTTTAATCTGGCCTTCTGTTGTTTTTAATGAATATTTAAATCAGTTCCTGCACCACCACCGGATACTACATCTGCGAAGGATGATTTGTATAACGTCGAGTGCTTTAATTTATTGCATCATCATTACTAATTGGAATCACCAGTTTTACCCATTGGTAAACAACATAAGATAAATGATCAGCGAAGGTCATATGCAGCTGTATGTAAGTTTATTTCTATATCCATGATATATATTTCACTAGGGTTGACGACTAGGTAGTGCAATTCCAGCCCAATCTCTCGACCCGAGCTCGTCAGATGATATAAAATATTTAAACACAATTTCAAACATCTTAAAAGTTTGTATGATTATATATATATATATGTATTATATGCCGAATATATGTATTATATGCCGAATACCTCAGATATTCAAAACAACAAACAGCGGAGGATGCGTTTCGCACCTGTCCGACAGACAACCTTTTCCCCCACCCCGGAAAAAAACCCCAGTTGATGGATGTGAATCCGAAATATATAGGGACTATTAAATCTCTCCCAAGGTAACTCTCTCTTGTGTTGTTATTTTTATTTTATCCTTTATACTCTTCCCTTCATTCTACACATCTTACACATCCTATACACACCACGCATCTCAACGTACACCCACTTACATCTCTCTCTCCACCACCGGATCTTGTTACCCGGAGATTTACCCATTTGCATTGTCGAGGCTTCCAAACGACTTAAAGATATTTACTTATTATTCCACAATGCTTCAAGCAAACTTCAATACTCTCTTATATATGTATTAATTTCTCCCTCCGCCTTTTGAGATATTTTTCACTGCTACAAGGGATTCAGTCCCCTTTCTTGACCGGTGTATCACGTGGTAATTTCTCCCTCCGCTTTTTGAGATTTTCTCACTTGCTGCGAACGTGCCTGGAAAGCACTCTTTCCCTGAGGAGTTCCTTGAAAAGCTGGTGTGCCTCACAACGATATTGCACATCTATAATGTAAGATTGTTGCAAACTGACCAGCGAAACTGTACAGTCGAGACTTTGAAGAAATAATTGTTTCTACTTTAGGCACAAGGCCAGCAATTACCCAGTGCATTACTGGTACTTTGTTTTATCGACCCCGTAAGGATGAAAGGCAAAGTCAACCTCGGCGGGATTTGAACTCAGATCGTAAAGGGACGTAACTATGCTGGAAAGCATGGCGTCCGACCCTCTACCGATAATGCCAATTCACATCTGTGTCTATACTTCATATTTTATGATTTGAAATAAATATATATATATATATATATATATATATATGTGTGTGTGTGTGTGTGTGTTTGTGTGTGTGTGTATGCAAAAGGTAAACAGAAATAATAACACAATCGGTACAGTATATGGAAGGGATATATTAGGTTAACGCTTGATATAGCAGGAAGAGGGTCTTAACGTTTGGGACGCTAGTCCTTCATCAGAAGAAAGAATGAGAAATAAGATGGAATTGGAAAAAATGTCTTTAGATAAAAATAACAGGTCCATTCCTGTTGACATCTTTTAAACGAAAGATATACACTTTATACCATCTCTATTTATTTCATTATATATATTTCGAAGATGCAAAATTTTATGTATAATATAAAGCGAAACAGGTTCTCCTCAGACAAAATTCATTAAAAAATGTATAACTTTTTTCTTGGTAGCCTTGTAGACAAGCGAACTGGACAGATCGATGACCACCAGGCATATATATATATATATATATATATATATATATATATATACAGATCAGAGCAAACAACACGGACACTCTATCTCAAAATTATTTTTGAAAAGCATTTAGAAATGCGCAACCGGTAAAAACTTAAAACCACAACTGAATACTAACCCATACAATCACTAATACTCTTTTATTCCTAATTAAACCATTTTTCAACTGTGAACAATTTGTCAGCATTTTCTATTCCGTTTACCAATATATATATATAGATATATATATGTATATATAAAATTAAAACGTAGAGTTAGAAACTCACAATAGTCCCCTATGATCAAGAGAGCTCAAGGAAGATGTATGTGTTATATATATTATGCCAATATATATGTATATAACATATATCTTATGTCTGGGTGTATATCGTTATAGTGGAGGTTTGTACACTTTGATTATTATTTACCGCTCCCCTTGTAGTTTCTATATATAACGAAGGAAATGTGGTAAGGAACCAGGTGGACCATAACGCACCAAAGTACTCAATACTTAAGGTAGTAGAGTGGGTAATAGGAACGAGTAGAACCCCGACGGCTGAGCTCAAGCCGTTTCGGCGGCTAATTCTGGTCCAGAATTAGCCGTCGAAACGGCTTGAGCTCAGCCGTTGGGGTCCTACTCGTTCCTATATATATATATATATATATATATACAATACATAAACAGAAAAAGCCTTAAGCGATACTCCGACCAACTCCATCTCACTCAACAAACATTAGGATATACTTAAGTATTATCACAATTTAGTGTTTGGGGTGCTAACTAATCAGTATTTCGTGGATAATTGGTTGTATTATTTTATATGAGACATTATTAAATAAATACCTCTTTCCTTTCGTTATAAGATTTCTACAATTTGGGATAAATAATTTCCAGGTTATGTAGAAACTTCTATATAATCCATAGTTTTATACACAAGCGGGCTCTTATAAACTCCTCAGTGGGTGATACCAATATATCTATATACTACCTACCAACCTATCTACCTACCAACCTATCTATCTTCCTATTCTTTTTTTTCAAATACCACTTTGGAAGAAGAATCAGGATGGAGAGAGAGGTGCTGTACCCCTGCAAGTTTTATGAAAGGTGGGTGAAAGTGGCGAGAATGGCCCGAGTGAATGGGCCTTCTCTCTATATCAGCCTGTAGGTTGAGGAAAAAAAGGAGAGGAAAGGAGTACAAACTCTTCGTACTCCTGGAGATGAGGGTTGCACATTTTTTCGGGGGTATGTGTTACCCATATGAACTGTCTCCCCCTATTAGGGAAAATCGACTAATTTTTTAAATTGCTTTTGTGATAACATTTTACACGTTTTTATTGTATGTAAACTTCCCCCTTTGTATTTGTCCCCTTCTTTTGTGCCCCTGTGGCTAATAAAGAAACATATCTATCTTCCTAGCTGCATGTCTATCTATCTCTCTGTTTTCTAACCTACTACTTAGCTATTTATTTATCTATCTATATACTTAATTATATGTTTATCCATCTATCTATCTATTTATTTACCTACCTACCTACATCTATACCTAGCTATCTATATATCTATCTACTACCTACCAACTTAACTACCTACCGATCTATCTATCTATCTATCTATCTATCTTCCTAGCTGCATGTCTCTCTATCTCTCTGTTTACTAACCTACTACCTATCTATCTATCTATCTATCTATCTACCTAATTATATGTTTATCCATCTATCTATCTATTTATTTACCTACCTACCTACCTACCTCTATACCTAGCTATCTATATATCTATCTATTTATCCCGTTGTCCCCTTCTTTTGTGCCCCTGTGGCTAATAAAGAAACATATCTATTTATCCCGATGTCATCTCCAGAGATTCTGGTATTGAAATCCAGGACTTGGCCACACAGCAATGAACGACAGACCCACGCGGAGATCAATTGCTGAATCGATTTCGGCTGAGGCTGCCGCCGGATGATCTATTTATCTATATCTATCACAACATCGTCTAATCCTATTGCCTCCCTCACACGAGACTCCGCCTTTCACTGATCATCTACTGGCTACTCCAACGCTGATTGGTCAGTAACGAAACATAATCCCCACCCACTATTGCTACTTCCACCACTTTGCCTGATCCTAACGCCTGAATGCTCCGCCTTCTCCTCCTCTAGCTTAGTTATATGTCATAGCTTTAATCTTTTTCTTTCCCCTTCCTTCTTTCTAGCTTTACCTCCCCCTCACCCCCCTGTCTTAGATATCACACTTTCTAGATTAATACTGTTCTCCCTCCCTCCCTCTTTTACAACAGTTCCCTCCCACACCACCTCACTAATGTAATATATTAACACGGTGACATACGCGTATGTGTGTGTGTGTGTGTGTGTGTGTGTGTGTGTGTGTGTGTGTGTGTGTGTGTGTGTGTGTGTGTGTGTGTGTGTGTGTGTGTGTGTGTGTGTGTGTGTGTGTGTGTGTGTGTGTGTGTGTGTGTGTGTGTGTGTATGTATGTATGTATGTATGTGTGTCCGCGTGCACGTGTAAATATATATATATATATATATACATATATATATATACACACACGAGTATATATATATATACATGGAAAGTTATATTTAAATTGTTGGGTTACAACTAGTAAATATTTATAACTGATATAAAAGCACTCAACAAGTATTTGGAGTATATTTACGATATTAAATAAATGGAAACTATATTTATAAAACCATATTTATTTCATTATATATATTTCAGGGATATCATATTAACAATATGCTATGCCTTCCTCAGACAAAATACAATATAAACAGTTTTATAGATAAATAGATTCGACATACCGTAACAACATCTACTTGCATTTGAGAGGTTTTTAAATTGCATTTGTGATAACATTTTACACGTTTTTATTGTATGTAAACTTCCCCCTTTGTATTTGTCCCCTTCTTTTGTGCCCCTGTGGCTAATAAAGAAACATATCTATCTTCCTAGCTGCATGTCTATCTATCTCTCTGTTTACTAACCTTCTCAACCTTCTCAAATGCAAGTAGATGTTGTTACGGTATGTCGAATCTATTTATCTATAAAACTGTTTATATTGTATTTTGTCTGAGGAAGGCATAGCATATTGTTAATATGATATCCCTGAAATATATATAATGAAATAAATATGGTTTTATAAATATAGTTTCCATTTATTTAATATTGTATATATATATATATATATATATATATATATATATATATATATATATATATAATTGTTTCTACTTTTGGCACAAGGCCAGCAATTACCAAGTACATTACTGGTACTTTATTTTACTTTATTTTATCGACCCCCGTATGGATGAAAGGCAAAGTGAACCTCGGCGGGATTTGAACTCAGATCGTAAAAGGACGTAACTCGATGCTGGAAAGTATGGCTATATATATATAATTGTTTCTACTATTGGCACAAGGTCAGCAATTATCCCAGTAGATTACTGGTACCTTATTTTATCGACCCCCGTAAGGATGAAAGGCTAAGTTAACCTCGGTGGGATTTGAACTCAGAATGGCAAGGGCCGTAACTCTATGCGTCAAAGCATGGCGTGCGACCCTCTACCGATACTGCCAATTCACCGCCCTTGGTGATATATATATAATAAGGAGTTGACGGACCCAGCATATTTATCAATGCCAAGACCGGTTGTATCTCAGTGTACTCAATAGGCAATGTAAGATACATTCCCAGAGTATACACAAAGTTATTCGCTTCAACACAACACAACACACGTAAAACGGGTGCCTATAATAGTTTCCGAGCTTATGCGGCTTCATCAGCGGGTATCGCCTAATCAATAACCAATCGATCGACAGAATCCAAACCCCAGCCCATGCCGGTCATGACTGTTTGTAACAACGGACAGGGTAAAGCGATTAGCAACTGGAATCCGATACAACTCAGTCCCTCGACTAACCACCGATTTACCAACTTTACATATATATAAATCAAGATGGATTCAGAATGAAACTGATTAGACCATTACTCAACAGAGTACTCAATACTTGGCGTAGTAGGGTATGGTGATAATATATATATATATATAGATATATGCAAAAATTTTATTTAAAATTGTTGGGTTACAACGAGTAAATATTTTATAACTGATATAAAAGCACTCAACAGATTTTGGAGTATTTTACGATATTAAACAAATGGAAACTACATTTATAAAACCATATTTATTTCATTATATATATTTCAGGGATATCATATTAAAAATATGGTATGCCCTCTTCAGACAAAATACATTTATAAAACTGTTTATATATTGTATTTTGTCTGAAGAGGGCATACCATATTTTTAATATGATATCCCTGAAATATATATAATGAAATAAATATGGTTTTATAAATGTAGTTTCCATTTGTTTAATATCGTATATATATAGATATATATTCGGTCGCTGGCTTCAATTTGCATAGCTGTCTAAACGTAATGTTATAACTCTAAGGTAAAATTCTTTATTGGGTGCTTTTGGCTGCACTTCGCGACTGCATTCGTTAGCTTGCCCGCAACCAGAGCTTCGATCATGCTGTACTACCTTCTTGAATATGTATAT
>OZ024763.1:14673436-14680936 GCA_964016885.1 Eledone cirrhosa
GGCGGGTAAAATTCCCGAGATCCATGGACGAGTTCTCTCCAGCGGTCTCTGTCCCTCATTATCGCTGCCATGTCCTGCGTCTCCAATAGACCAGTGTGTGTCCTTAGGGCATCAACATACGTTAACCTTGGTCTTCCTCTTCTAGTGTGTCCATGTAGGGGCTCCCAAAGGAGCACTGAGTGCAATGTCAACTCTGGATGTCGGTGAGCATGTCCAGCTAACCTCAGTCTCCTCTGTGTCACTTTTGAGCTGACTTTTGGGATGCTCTCATACAGCTCTGAGTTTTTCATCCTCAGTGTATACTGATTAATGTTCAGAGCCATCCTCAGCATTCTCGTGTAGCACCCATCCAACGTACTTTTTCCACATAGGAATGACGGAGTAAATATCGAATAAGGAAAAGCGAAGTATTTTCAGATGTTCAAGTCCTTTAATAATAATTGTTTCTACTTTTGGCACAAGGCCAGCAATTATCCCAGTGTATTACTGGTACTTTATTTTATCGACCCCTTAAGGATGAAAGGCAAAGTTAACCTCGGCGGGTTTTGAACTCAGTCCATAAAGGGACGTAACTGTGCTGCAAAGCATGGCGTCCGACCCTCTACCGATACTGCCAATCCACCGCCCTAGTCCTTTAATAATAATGCTGTGATATATATTTCAATGACGACACTGGCCACACTGTTCTGTGCGCGAGTGTCGTGTCATCATCAGACAGCTTGTTACATAATAAGGTAATGTTTCCGAGGCAATCCAAATTGAATCGACATGGGAACGGACGAAGTGTGTGCCTTTGGGTTCTTCATCCGTTCCTATTCTATCTATCTATCTATCTATATATATATATAACGAAGGAAATGTGGTAAGGAACCAGGTGGACCATAACGCACCAAAGTACTCAATACTTGGGGTAGTAGAGTGGGTAATAGGAACCAGTAAGACCCCGACGGCTGAGCTCAAGCCGTTTCGACGGCTAATTCAGGACATTATTGGTCCTGAATTAGCCGTCGAAACGGCTTGAGCTCAGCCGTCGGGGTCTTACTGGTTCCTATATATATATATATATATATATATATATATATAGTAATATTTATATTTATATATGTTTGATATAACTATAAAAATGGAGGGTAGTACTAAGTACTAGCCGGTTACCGGTATGACAAAAGGCTCAATGCAAATTTTCAAGTGTTTTACAGAGCCGAGATACAAAGTGTTAAAACGATCAAATTTTAGTTTAGAACATTTATTAGCTGACAATTGTTTCTTCCAGAGGGAAGTCTGGAAATGACAAGGGTTCTAGTTACACGTTTTCGACATTCCTTATGCTCCGATGATTCCAAACTTCTCTCTGGAAGAAACAATTGTCAGCGAATAAATGTTCTAAACTAAAATGTTAACACTTTGTATATATATATATATATATATATATATATATATATATATATATATATATATATATATATCATAGATTGTGTTAGAAACTCAACATAGTCTTTTACAATTAAATAGCTCAAAGAATAATTCTTACGAAACACATTTAGATCTGTCCGGGTATCAAAGGCTGTTGCCCGATATAGGTTTGTTATTTTTATTGATTTATTACTTTAAATCGAGACAGGCAAACCATATCCTTTTAAATTAGTATTTTTTTCAACTTAGCTAACTTGATTATTTGCAATTGGAACACATGTATACTTGTATCTGTGTTGATCCCTCTCATATACTCAATTGTGTGTGTATATATATATATATATATATATATATATATACATATATATATATATATATATATGTATATATATATATATATATATGTATATATATATATATGTATATATATATATATATATGTATATATATATATATATATGTATATATATGTATATATGTATATATATGTGTATATATATATATATATATGTATATATATACTCTTTTACCTGTTCCAGCCATATATACATATATATATATGAGTGCTGTATGCTTGTGGGCATATACACGTATAGTTGTGCATATGTATGTACATGGCTGCAAGAAACATGTCTATGCATTATACACACACACATATATATACACACGCACATACACACACACATATATATATATATATATATAAGGATGTATCTAGAATTATGTCTGTGTGAATGAGTGTGTGCGTGTATCTAAGGGTGTACCTATAATTATGTGTCTATATACATGTATGTGTATGTGTGTGTGTGTGTGTATGTGTGTATGTGTATATGTGTGTATGCATGTGTGTGTGTGTGAGTGTCTATACATGTGTATATGTGTACATACTTCCAAAGCAACAAAGTGTAACTAACTTAATACAAACTCCATATATCCGGTAATGTTCAACAGAAGTTATTTAGTGAATGTCGGTCTATATATATATATACACATACGTATATATAGATATATATATATACATATGTATATATAGAAATACATACACATACATACACATATATGTATGTATATATCTATACATATGTGTATGTATGTAAGTTAATCTGTATACATACGTGTGTGTGTATGTATGTACATATATGTATGCATGTATACATTTATGTATGTATATACATGTGTGTGTGTGTGTGTGTGTGTGTAAATATATATATACATACATGTCTATACATATACACATAAATGGTATGAACCTCTGTTGGTTTCAACGTCGAATATATTGACCATGTAGTGATTTACTCTGTCTGTCTCTGTCTCTCTCTCTCTCTCTTCGTCCAGTGATGGAATATATTGACCATGGAGTGGTTTACTCTGGCTTTCTCTCTATATATACCCACCTTTCTGTCTCTCTCTCTCTTTGTCCAGTGATGGAATATATTGACCATGGAGTGGTTTCACCCCGGCTTTCATCTCTCTCCAGTCCTTTATATTAACTATTGAATGCTTTCATTCAAGTGCTACGTCTCCTCTCTGTCAAGTCTTGCTGTATATTGACTATGGCGTGGTTTCACTCAGATTTACTTCCCTTGTCTTTTTCTTTCTTTCCAGTCCAGTGGTATATTGACTATGGCGTGGTTTCATTCAGATTTACTTCCCTTGTCTTTTTCTTTCTTTCCAGTCCAGTGGTATATTGACTATGACGTGGTTTCATTCAGATTTACTTCCCTTGTCTTTTTCTTTCTTTCCAGTCCAGTGGTATATTGACTATGGCGTGGTTTCACTCAGATTTACTTCCCTTGTCTTTTTCTTTCTTTCCAGTCCAGTGGTATATTGACTATGGCGTGGTTTCACTCAGATTTACTTCCCTTGTCTTTTTCTTTCTTTCCAGTCCAGTGGTATATTGACTATGGCGTGGTTTCACTCAGATTTACTTCCCTTGTCTTTTTCTTTCTTTCCAGTCCAGTGGTATATTGACTATGGCGTGGTTTCATTCAGATTTACTTCCCTTGTCTTTTTCTTTCTTTCCAGTCCAGTGGTATATTGACTATGGCGTGGTTTCATTCAGATTTACTTCCTTTGTCTTTTTCTTTCTTTCCAGTCCAGTGGTATATTGACTATGACGTGGTTTCATTCAGATTTACTTCCCTTGTCGTTTTCTTTCTTTCCAGTCCAGTGGTATATTGACTATGGCGTGGTTTCATTCAGATTTACTTCCCTTGTCTTTTTCTTTCTTTCCAGTCCAGTGGTATATTGACTATGACGTGGTTTCATTCAGATTTACTTCCCTTGTCGTTTTCTTTCTTTCCAGTCCAGTGGTATATTGACTATGACGTGGTTTCATTCAGATTTACTTCCTTTGTCTTTTTCTTTCTTTCCAGTCCAGTGGTATATTGACTATGACGTGGTTTCATTCAGATTTACTTCCCTTGTCGTTTTCTTTCTTTCCAGTCCAGTGGTATATTGACTATGGCGTGGTTTCATTCAGATTTACTTCCCTTGTCTTTTTCTTTCTTTCCAGTCCAGTGGTATATTGACTATGACGTGGTTTCATTCAGATTTACTTCCCTTGTCGTTTTCTTTCTTTCCAGTCCAGTGGTATATTGACTATGGCGTGGTTTCATTCAGATTTACTTCCTTTGTCTTTTTCTTTCTTTCCAGTCCAGTGGTATATTGACTATGACGTGGTTTCATTCAGATTTACTTCCCTTGTCGTTTTCTTTCTTTCCAGTCCAGTGGTATATTGACTATGGCGTGGTTTCATTCAGATTTACTTCCCTTGTCTTTTTCTTTCTTTCCAGTCCAGTGGTATATTGACTATGACGTGGTTTCATTCAGATTTACTTCCCTTGTCGTTTTCTTTCTTTCCAGTCCAGTGGTATATTGACTATGGCGTGGTTTCATTCAGATTTACTTCCTTTGTCTTTTTCTTTCTTTCCAGTCCAGTGGTATATTGACTATGGCGTGGTTTCATTCAGATTTACTTCCCTTGTCTTTTTCTTTCTTTCCAGTCCAGTGTTATATTGACTATGGCGTGGCTTCATTCAGGCTTACGTCCCTTGTCTTTTTCTTTCTTTCCAGTCCAGTGGTATATTGACTATGGCGTGGTTTCATTCAGGCTTACGTCCCTTGTCTTTTTCTTTCTTTCCAGTCCAGTGGTATATTGACTATGGCGTGGTTTCATTCAGGCTTACGTCTTCTCTGTCAAATATTGCTGTATGTTGACCATGACGTAGTTTCAATCAGATTTACTTCCCTTGTCTTGTGGTATATTGACTATGGAGTGGTTTCATTCAGGCTTACGTCTTCTCTCTGTTAAATATTGCTGTATGTTGACCATGACGTAGTTTCAATTAGATTTACTTCCCTTGTCTTGTGGTATATTGACTATGGAGTGGTTTCATTCAGGCTTACGTCTTCTCTGTCAAATATTGCTGTATATTGACCATGACGTAGTTTCAATCAGATTTACTTCCCTTGTCTTGTGATATATTGACTATGGAGTGGTTTACCTCGGATTTACTTCCTCTCCTATTTCCCTTTCTCTCACTCTCTCCCCCCAGCCATGCCGTATACTGGCCATGGAGTGGTTTTACTTTGGACTTCATGACGTAGGTAATATGATATTGTTGTTGTGGTTGTGTATTCTTTTCTCTTTTCTTCTCTTTGTTCTTCTTCTTCACCTTTTGTCTCCCCTTCCTCCTCTTTCCTCTTCCCTTATTCTTCCTCCTCCTCCCATTTAATCTATTTTAAATCTGTCAGATGTTTTCTCTGTACGCTAATTGTTTCTGGTGGTGATGGTGGTGTGGTGATGGAGGTGTGGTGATGGAGGTGTGGTGATGGAGGTGTGGTGATGGTGGTGTAGTGATGGTGGTGTAGTGATGGTTGTGGTGAGGGTGGTGATAGTGGTGATAGTGGTGATGGTTGTGGTGAGGGTGTTGTGGTGAGGGTGGTGTGGTGATGGTAGTGGTGGTGGCGTGATAGTGGTGGTGGTGATTGTGGTTTGGTGGGGGTGATGGTGGTGTGGTGGTGATGGTGGTGGTGATGGTGGTGGTGATGGTGGTGGTGATGGTGGTGGTGGTGGTGGTGGTGATGGATGGTGGTGGTGGTGGTGGTGATGGATGGTGGTGATGGTGGTGGATGGTGGTGATGGTGGTGGATAGTGGTAATAGTGATGGTAATGATAGTGGTGATAGTGGTGGTGATAGTGGTGATGGTGGTAGTGGTGATGGTGGTAGTGGTGATGGTGGTGATAGTGATGGTAATGATGGCGATGGAGGTGATGGTGGCGGCGGTAGTGGCGGCAATGATGACGATACATCATTTACCGCAACTAAGCGAAACCGCCCCCCATGTAGTATTAGATGTAAAAGTGAGGGTGGCGGTGGGGGTGGGGTGATAGAGAGTGTTGTTGTTGTTGTTGGCGGTGGTAGATGGAGGCAGTGTTATGGAGGAGGGTGGTAGTAGTAGTGGTGGATGGTGGTGGTGAGAGATGGAGGTAGTGTTATGGAGGTGTGTAATGGTAGTGGATGGTGGTGGTGGTGGTAGTGGTGGTGGTGGTGGTAGTGGTGGTGGGTGGTGGGTGGGAATGGTGGTGGTGGTGGTAGTGGTGGTGGTGGTAGTGATTAGAGGTGGTAGGTAATGACATATTTAAGTTAATTAGCCGCCACTCAACAAAGCCACACAGCAACAACAACAACAACAGCAACAACAGTAACAACAACAACATCAATAATAACAACAACAGTCATAACTATAATAATAATTGTTTCTACTCTAGGCACAAGGCCAACAATTATCCCAGTGTATTACTGGTACTTTATTTTATCGACCCCGTAAAGATGAAAGGCAAAGCTAACCTCGGCGGGATTTGAACTCAAAACGTAAAGGGCTGTAACTCTATGCTGCAAGCATGGTGTGTGACGCTCGACCGATTCTGTTAACAGTAACAACATCAATAACATCGAATCATCTGTGTTGATATGACGTGCTAGAAACAGCAGTTAAATCTCCTTCAAATGGCGACTTAAGTGATGGTCACGGCTGCAATTTCTTTCATTACTCACACACACACGTGTGTGTGTGTGTGTGTGTGTGTGTGTGTGTGCGTGCGTGTGCGTGTGCGTGTGTGTGTGTGTGTGGAGACATGTGCACATATATATATATATATATATACGTATATATATGTGTATATGTGTGTGTGTGTGTTTGTGTGTATGTATGTATATATATATGTATATATATGTGTATGTGTGTGTGTGTGTGTGTGTGTGTGGAGACATGTGCACATATACACATATATATACGTATATATATATATATGTGTGTGTGTGTGTGTGTTTGTGTGTATGTATATATGTATATATATATACGTACACGTATATATATGTATTTTTACTAAGGCATTTGTAGTATACAGTCAAAGAAGCAGTAATATTTCGATAACCACACACACACACACACACACACACACACACACACACACATGTGAAGGCGTGTGGCTGAGTGGTTAGAGAATTGGATTCACAATCTTGAGGTTGTGAGTTCGATTCCTGGAGCGGGCGATGCCTTATATCCTTGAGCAAGACTCTATTTCACGTTGCTCCTTCTACCTGGAGTTGCGACCGATAGATAGTACTAGCAACTGGAAAGACCAACGGAAACATTGTTTCCTCGGTCCGATTTCACGAAAGTCGATCGATCCTTTTTTATATATATATATAATATATATATATGTATATATAACGAAGGAATTGTGGTAAGGAACCAGATGGCCCATAACGCACCAGAGTACTCAATACTTAGGGTAGTAGAGTAGGTAATAGGAAAAAGTATGACCCCGACGGCAGAACTCAAGCCGTTTCGACGGCTATTTCTGGACTCATATATATATGGGGGGGGTATGTGTGTGGGGGTGTATGTGGGTGTGTGTGCGTGGAGGGTTATGTGTGTATGTCTGTGTTTGTGTATGTCTGTATGTGTATGTCTGTGTGTATGTATGTATGTATGTGTGTGTGTATGTATGTAAAAAGGAGTTACCTGTATGACAGTATATTTGTATATATATATATATATATATATATATATGTATGT
>OZ024763.1:14685936-14688436 GCA_964016885.1 Eledone cirrhosa
ACCACCACCACAACCACTACTACTACCACCACCATCACTACTACTATCACAACTGTTGCTACCAATTTTACTCTCTTATGCTACCACTCCCTCTCACGCTACTACTCCTATCTCTCTCTCTCATGCTACTATTCTCTCTCTTATACTACCACTCTCCCTCTCACGCTACTACTCCTATCTCTCTCTCTCTCATGCTACTATTCTCTCTTATGCTACCACTCTCCCTATCACACTACTACTCCTATCTCTCTCTCATGCTACTATTCTCTCTCTTATACTACCACTCTCCCTCCTCTCACACTACTACTCCTATCTCTCTCTTATGCTACCACTCTCTCTCACGCTACTACTCCTATGTATCTCTCCCTCTCTCATGCTACTATTCTCTCTCTTATACTACCACTCTCCCTCCTCTCACACTACTACTCCTATCTCTCTCTTAGGCTACCACTCTCTCTCACGCTACTACTCCTATGTATCTCTCCCTCTCTCATGCTACTATTCTTTCTCTTATGCTACCACTCTCCCCTCTCTCTCACGCTACAACTACTCCTCTCTCCCTCTACCTCCTTCTCCCGCTACTCCCCTCTCTCTCCCGCTACACCTCCCTCTACCAACCATTGACGGCCAACAACAACAACAACAACAACAGGGATTACAATAGTAGGATATAACATTAGTGTAGAAGGTGAAAGTAAAGTTGGTAGTCAGACCTAGAACTGACAGAGTGGAGAGAACAGCTACACTATACTCTAACCCCATCTACCCGTATATATATATATATATACACACATACACACATACATATATATATATATATATATATATATATATACACATACACACATATATGGAAAGTTATATTTAAAATTGTTGGGTTACAACTAGTAAATATTTATAACTGATATAAAAGCACTCGACAAATATTTGGAGTATATTTACAATATATACACATACACACATATATATATATACACATACACATATATATATATACACATATACAGACATATATATATATATACACATTTACATACACGCAGGCACAAACATTATATATATATATATATACGCACACGCACATTATATATATATATATATATATATATATATAAAAGCAAGTATAGCACCAAGAAAAATATAGACACACACACACACATATTTATATATATATATATATATATAAACATACATATTTATCTATATTTATCTGTATTTCTATTATATATATATATATATATATTAATAGAAGAAGTTAATATGCCCGTGGGTACTAAGTACCCCTGGAAATATATAGGTTGTCTATGATTTAAGGTTGTATATATCAACTAAACTGTATCCATTCAAATCTTTCTATATATATATATATATATAATATACATACGTAGTCATATATCTATATTTATCTAGTTAGCTATCACACATACAAGCAATATATATATATATATATATATATATATATATATATATATATATATATATATATAAATGATGATATTAATATCATCGAATATTTACTCCAGGACACTGTTGAGTGCTCTAAATCAGTTATAAACATTTATATTTGTCGGATTTCCAACAAATTAAATATCCCTTCTACATATATATATATATATATATATATATAGCAACCAAGGGTCTATCTACCACACCACCATCACAACCACTACCTCCATATAACTGCCCCTTCCCCACGCTCCCTCCAAGTTAGTGGGGGGAGGTGCACGGTACCAACGAAGTGAAGGGACACACACTGGGATAACAAGATGCGCCTGATGGTATATATTTACGCTACGTCAAGGTAGGTGCTAGAGATGTTTGTGTTTGTATACAAGCATGCATACATACATATACATACATACATACATATACATACATACATATATATATATATATAGATGTATACATATACATACATATATAGATTTACATGTATACGTATACATACATATATATACATGTATACATATACATACATATACATATATATATACATGTATACATATACATATATATATATATATACATACATGTATACATATATATGTATACATACATACATATATTTATATATACATGTATGAATATATATACATACATATACGCACACACACACATATATATATGTATACATCCATTCATATATTTATATATACATGTATGAATATATATACACATTCACATGCATATATACATAATATACATGCATACATACATATATATATATCAAGAAATGGTGTATATATATTATCAAATGATTCTATGGACAAACTTTATAGTATATATACACACATTCACACAAACATACCCACACATATACAAACATATACCCATACACACACACACACACACACACACACACACACACAGCTATCGAGTCACAAGGGCTCAACTATATATCTATATATATATATATATATATATATATATATATATATATATATGAAAAGTAAACGGAAAACAGAACAGCAAACGATACAGTACAACGAAAATATATATT
>OZ024763.1:14708436-14713436 GCA_964016885.1 Eledone cirrhosa
TCTCAGTCACTTAACGCCATGAAAACTTAGATGAGCTTCTGGGCTTCATACAGACTTTAGACTAAGGCTCATTCAGAAAACCAATCAGGCCACAATTTGCCCATAGCTGTTTGAGACACGAATAAAGTACATACGCGACCGAGAGGGAGAAAGAGGTGTGTGTGTGTGTGTGTGTGTGTGTGTGTGTGTGTGTGTGTGTGTGTGTGTGTGTGAGGACTGTTGTTAGGAAAGTGGGATTGGTCCAGTGCAAGGCCTTTTGCAGTGACGCGCACGTATACATATGTGTGCATGAGTTTGTACGTATGAGTATGTATCTACCTATGTACGTACGAGTATGTACGCATGAGTGTGTGTGTATGGGTGTGTGTGTGTGTGTGTGTAAGGACCGTTGTTCAGAGAGTGAGATTGGTCCACTGCAAGGCATTTCTCTTCTTAACATGTTTCCAGAACAGACATCATTTGAGTTAAACATGTCTCGGATGTGTGAGATGAGCAAGGCTGGTCATAGCCGCAAAAGGGTTTTTTTTTTCTTGTTTTGGCCATAGGGTATTGATGAATAGTATGTAAGTCCTTTACAGGCTAAAGAAGTCATGTGTGAGAAAACAAGATCAGGAGATAGCAATTCTCAACATCGAGATGCAGTCTGCGTGTGCGTGTGTGTGTGTGTGTGTGTGTTTATTAAAATAACAGATTAAAGTTTAAGCAAAGAACCTTGCTTTCACACTTAACGGGGTCTTCTGAAGATCCCGTTAAGGGTGAAAGCAGCGATTCTTTGCTTAAACTTTAATGTTATTTTAATAAATATTTGCTCTACAGTTCTTGTATATTTGATATATATTTATCCTTATCGAGCCCTCTTTGGATTTTAGTCTTCAAATTTATTATTATTACTATATATATATATAACGGCGATGAATTAGTTAAAGGTGGCGTAGGCATACAATACAACGGGAGGAAACATAATAGCACCACTGACGATGTTGCAGATGTGCAGCGAAAGAACTTTGTTAAACTATATATATGTGTTTGTGTCTATATTGTATCTGTATTTTAGACCGTTGGTCAGTCAATGGTAAGCATTGAGGACCGAATAAATTAAATTAACCGATATAAAAGACACAGAAGCGAAAACCAACCAAACAGTGAGTGTGTTCTGTTATTAATTCTGGCAATATTGTTACACAAATATAACCCTATAACAATATATATATATATATATATATATATATATATATATATATATATATATATATAGTAATAATTGTTTCTACTTTAGGCACAAGGCCAGCAATTACCCAGTGCATTACTGGTACTTTATTTTATCGACCCCGTAAGGATGAAAGGCAAAGTCAACCTCGGCGGGATTTGAACTCAGATCGTAAAGGGACGTAACTATGCTGGAAAGCATGGTGTCCGACCCTCTACTGATACTGCCAATTCACCGCCTATCTATATATAGTAATAATAATAAATGTGAAGACTAATATATATATATATATATATATATATATATATATATATCACACAAAGAGGGTGTGGTAAGATATCTGGTGGACCATCACGCACCAGAGTGCTCAATACTTAGGGTAGTGGAGTTCGGATCTAGTTGTCGAAACGGCCGGAGCTCAGCCGTCGGGGTCCTGACTATTTTCCTATATATATATATATATATATTTCCACAACATATAAGCAACCCATCCTCGAGGACAGGTGTTTCACCTAACAGATTTTCAACTTGAGTTGAAACACCTGTCCTCGAAGATGCTTTGCTAATATCTTGTGGAGCTAACTTTATACCGAACTCGTCCTATGGACTGAGTGCTCTACGGACTACTGATATAACCTCCCAGTGTTCTATGTATGTATGTATGTATGTATGTATGTATGTATGTATGTATGTATGTATGTATGTATGTATGTATGTTTGGTAAATATCATCTTGGTTAAGAGAGTGGGACTGGCTTTGTGCAGTGCCTTTGCTCACTATAAAAGCTTCACAGCACAGGCATTGCTTTATATCTGGAGATCTCTCTGCACTTGTCATCACATGGTACCATGGGCCCTGCACTATGTGTCAATAATGGTCACAAGTGTAGTCTTTGTACCAGAGTTTTCAAGTCGCTGGCTGGACTAAAAAGTCACATTCGTTCAGCGCATCGGTAGGGGTTCTCCTACATGGATATAAAGTAGTGGCCGTACTCGAAAACGAGTTGGCAGCCACCATGTATGTATGTATGTATGTATGTATGTATGTATGTATGTTCTTCTGGTTTTATAATTTCACAAAGTTTTATCAATAGAGAGAGAGTCGGTTTCTAACATAGACACAAGACTCTCTCATTGGAATTTACACATCAACTAGGTAGATATGTATGTATGTCTGCATGCATGCATGTGTAGATCTGGATGTTATTGTATGTGTGGATGTGTATGTTTTGAGTTGTATGTGTGCATGTGTATATTCTTTGTATCTGTACATGTGTATATGCAGTTATTAGATGCAAAATGTTTGGAATGTTTGACATATTTTTACTGTTCCATTAATGGATTGTACTTGTAATTTCCTAACTAGTTGTGTTCTTTCTGTTCCTGTGAAGCCTAGCTTCTCACGATTTGTATTGAGGCAGTTACTAACATACCCCAGTGCCCCAATAATCATAGGCATAAATCTGAAGGTGTAATCAGGGTGGAGTATCTGCAGATTTCTCATCAGTTCTGAATAAATATTCTCCTTTTCACTAATCTTTGATATTATATTGGCATCTGCTGGGCAGCTAATTTCCACTACTGTGCATGTTTTCTTCTCCCTGTCCCATATAATATCTGGTCTGTTATGCCTGCATTTTATTGGTGTGTGTGTGTGTGTGTGTGTGTGTGTGTGTTTCTTGGACACTGACCAAGAAACTCACTCAGATAGTGGGTGGGTGCTGCACGAGAATGCTCAAGATGGCTCTGAACATTAATTCTTATGCACTGAGGTTGAAGAACTCAGAGCTGTACGGGAGCCTCCCAAAAGTCAGCTTGAAAGCCACACAGAAGAGACTGAGGTTAGCTGGACATGCTCACCGACATCCAAAGTTGACACTGCACTCAGTGGTCCTGTGGGAGCCCCTACACGGACACACTGGAAGAGGGAGACCGAGGCTGACATGTTGATGCGCTAAGGACATGGCGGCGATGATGTAGGACAGAGACCGCTGGATAGAACTCGTCCATGGATCTCGGGAATTTTACCCGCCCTATATATATATATATATATATATATATATATATATATATATATATATATATATAACGAAGGCAGTGTGGTAAGGACCCAGGTGGACCATAACGCACCAAAGTACTCAATACTTAGGGTAGTAGAGTGGGTAATAGGAACCAGTAGGACCCCGACGGCTGAGCTCAAGCCGTTTCGACGGCTAATTCTGGACTAAATTTTAGTCCAGAATTAGCCGTCGAAACGGCTTGAGCTCAGCCGTCGGGGTCTTACTTGTTCCTAAATATATATATATATATATATATACATATATATATATATATATATATATACATACACACACACACACATACACACACACATGGCTGACTGAATACACACGTGTTTTTTTGTGGGGGTGGGTGGGGGGGTGTCATTCCGCCTCTTTTCTCTATTTCATTTTTTATTTCTCATCATTCCATCTTTTGATGAAGGACTAGTGTCTGAAACGTAAAGACTCTTCCTACTATATGCATATATATATATATATATATATGCATATATATGCATATATATGCATATATATATGCATATATATATATATATATATATGCATATATATATATATATATATGCATATATATATATATATATATGCATATATATATATATATATATGCATATATATATATATATATATGCATATATATATATATATATATATATATATATGCATATATATGCATATATATATATATGCATATATATGCATATATATATGCATATATATGCATATATATATATATGCATATATATATATATATGCATATATATATATATATGCATATATATATATATATGCATATATATATATATATATATATATATATATATATATGCATATATATATATATATGCATATATATATATATATATGCATATATATATATATATGCATATATATATATATATATATATATATATGCATATATATATATATATATGCATATATATATATATATGCATATATATATATATATATATATATATATGCATATATATATATGCATATATATATATATATGCATATATATATATATATATATGCATATATATGCATATATATATATATATATATATGCATATATATATATATATATATGCATATATATGCATATATATATATATGCATATATATATATATATGCATATATATATATATACATATATATATATATATATACATATATATATATGCATATATATATACATATATATATATAACTTTGAATAACTTTGAAATGTTTGGGCCAGTATTGGCCCAGGCCATGTCTAACTTAATAGCACCACCTGGCGAAGTCTTTCAATTCGGGATTTGGGCACCATGGCCCATTCAAGAAGAGAATTACTGTTTGCGGAGACATATCCGGGTGTGGGTGGTTTGTCCGGGATTACTTGGAGGAATTTGTCCAAAGACTTCTTGAATTTTGCGTGGTCAGTTTCTGTTTTGACGTGACCTGGTGTGATGTTGAAGAGAGCAGGGCCGATTGAGGTGAAATAATTGTGCCGTATTGTTGTTATGAGTTGCGATTTAGATTTTTGTATGGGACGGATAGCACGGGGCCCAAGCCTTCGGTTTATCTTGAAGGCGATGCCAACATCATTTGGGCAGTGATGATGGAACATTTTCCACATCATGCAGATAATATAATGCTCACGGCGACGTTGGAGTGAGTAAAGTTTCAGGTTTTCTAGTCGAACCCAGTAGTCAAGGTCTGACATGCCATCTATCTTTTTCGTGATT
>OZ024763.1:14735936-14750936 GCA_964016885.1 Eledone cirrhosa
TCTCCATTCCACACCACTATACCACTACCTCCACTCCACACCACTATACCACCACCACCACCACCCCAGCCCACCACACCACACCACATTCTATAATCTACTACACCAGCCCACCCATATAACGCAACTATCCCCCCTCCCATCACCACCACCCCACCTAATTTAGGCACAAGACCAGTAAATTTTGGGAGAGAGGGAAAGTCAGTTATATCCAACCCCAGTGCATGACTGGTACTTTATTTTACCGACCCTGTAATGGATGAAAGACAAAGTTGACCTTGGTAGGATTTAAACTCAGACTAACGACTCGAGACTGCTGAGTATTTTGTCCGTTGCTCTCCCGACTTCGTCAATTCCCCACCTTAGAATCTATTAATAATTGTCTCTACTTTAGGCACAAGGCCAGCAATTACCCAGTGCATGACTGGTACTGTATTTTACTGACCCTGTAATGGATGAAAGGCAAAGTCAACCTCGGCGGGATTTGAACTCAGATCGTAAAGGGACGTAACTAGAATCTATTAATAATGACTTCTGATTTAGACACAAAGTAAACAATTTTGGGAGAGGATGAAAGTCAATTAAATCGACCACAGAACATTACTGGTACTTTATTGTATTGACCTTCTAAGGATGAAAGGCAAAGCTAACCTCGGCGGGATTTGAACTCAGAATGTAAAGGGCCGTAACTATATACCGCAAAGAATGTTGTCCGACGCTCTACGGATTCTACTGTCAACCCACTGCCCTAGAATTTATCGATAATAATTGTTTCTACTTTGGGCACAAGGCCAGCAATTATCCCAGGGCATTACTGGTACTTTATTTTATCGACCCCATAAGGATGAAAGGCAAAGTTAACCTCGGCGGGATTTGAACTCAGTTCATAAAGGGCCGTAACTCTTTGCTGCAAAACATGGCGTGCGACAGCACAAGATCAAAGCTTCCCCACCCCAGAAACCACTAAAAATACACAATGAAGCAGAACACAGTAACTGCAGACTATGTGATGGTGGAGAAGAAACAACCACAATATCTCAGGCTGTCCAGTCTTAGCCTAAAAAGAATATATCCGCAGACATGATAGAGTTGGAATTTACATACACTGGAAGTTATGAGAACATTATGTAATACCAACAGAAAAAAATGTGGTACAAACATACACCAGCAGAGGTGTCAGAGAAGTTTACAACAACAAGACTCTGGGATATTTCAATACACACAGACAGGGAGATCAAAGCTAACAGACCAGATATTATAGTCAAAGACCACAAAGAAAAGAAATGTCTTTTCTAATTGATATATCTATCCCCACAGATGATAATATGTCTAACAAGGAAATGGAGAAATTATCCAAATATAAAGATCTAGAGATAGAAATAACCCAAATGTGGATGATGAAGACAGAAACAATACCTATAATAATAGGTGCTCTGGGAATGATATATAAATCACATAGACAGATACGTAACTAAAACTCCAGGACTTACAAATATATACAGCATACAGAAGATAGCACTACTAGGTACTGTATATATATTATATAGAGTATCACAGGACTTACAAATATATACAGCATACAGAAGATAGCACTACTAGGCACTGTATATATATTATATAGAGTACCACAGGACTTACAAATATATACAGCATACAAAAGATATCACTACTAAGTACTGTATATATATTATATAGAGTATCACAGGACTTACAAATATATACAACATACAGAAGATAACACTACTAGGTACTGTATATATATTATATAGAGTACCACAGGACTTACAAATATATACAGCATACAAAAGATATCACTACTAAGTACTGTATATATATTATATAGAGTATCACAGGACTTACAAATATATACAGTATACAAAAGATAGCACTACTAGGTACTGTATATATATTATATAGAGTACCACAGGACTTACAAATATATACAACATACAAAAGATATCACTACTAGGTACTGTATATATATTATATAGAGTATCACAGGACTTACAAATATATACAGCATACAGAAGATAGCACTACTAGGTACTGCACATATATTATATAGAGTACCACAGGACTTACAAATATATACAACATATAGAAGATAGCACTACTAGGTACTGCACATATATCATGAAAAGTACTCTCAATACAATAGAAACAACACCACCACAAACCATACTGCACATAGCCACGGTACACAGAGCTGTGCTCAGTAATGTAGTGATGGTGCAATATAAATAAGATTAATCATGATAATAATAATGATTTCTTTGTTGGCCACAAGGGCTGACATCAAGAAAAACATTACAGACGGCACAGAACGGTACGATGTGGGTTTTGTGCGTGTAAAGATTTTTATTGTTTATATAAGAAAAGAAAAAAAGACATAGAAACATATATAAACAATAAAAATGAAAATTCAAACAATGAAAAATTCCCCAATAGGGGGGAAACCTCCGAGGGTTACTCGTGGCGAAAACCACACAAAAGACCACGGCCACCCTGACCACCAGGGCAAGCGCCCTCTCGCAATGTTTCCATTTCTCAAACTACAGACGTATATTCAGAGCGGTCCCGTTCACTCGGACCATTCTCGCTACATTCACCCACCTTTCAACAAACTTGCTAGAGGGCAGCACTTGCCTCTCCACCCTGATTTTCCTCTTCAAGTGAAATTTGAAAAGTTAATTAGGGATTCGCCTATAATAATTGTTTCTACTTTAGGCACAAGGCCAGCAATTACCCAGTGCATTACTGGTACTTTATTTTATCGACCCTGTAAGGATGAAAGGCAAAGTCAACCTCGGCGGGATTTGAACTCAGATCGTAAAGGGACGTAACTATGCTGGAAAGCATGGCGTCCGACCCTCTACCGATACTGCCCTATAATAATGCTTTCATTCTGAGTTCAAATCCCGCCGAGGTTAAATTTGCCTTTCATCCTTACGGGGTCGATAAAATAAAGTACCAGTAATGCACTGGAGTAATTGCTGGCCTTGTGCCTAAAATAGAAACAATTATTAATCACAAGGGTTGACATAAAGTATAACATTAAGGACAGTACAGGACGGTACAAATGGGTATTTCTGCGTGCAAAGAAAAAATAAACAATAACCAGGGAAGTAACAAAAAAAAAAAATGAAACAAAAGAAATTTCCTAATAGGGGTGAGACCTTCGTGGAGAAAGCCCACAAAAATCCTCGATGACCCTGAGTAGTGATAATGATGGTGATGATGGTGATGATGATGGTGATGATAGTGATAATGATGGTGATGATGATGATGATGATGATGATAGTGATAATGATGATAGTGATAAAGATGATGGTGATGGTGATGATGGTGATGGTGATGATGGTGATGATGGTGGTGGTGATCGACAAAAATATATCTTGACAAGTGACATTAACAATAACAAAATTCTCTCCCCCACCCACTGTCTGAGGCACACATACACACACCTCCACATACACACACACCTCCAATTGCACACACACAATTGCACACAAATGCATACATATAATTGCACACATATGCATACACACAATTGCACGCACACATACATATAATCAAACATACATACATACAGACAGACATACACACGCAAGCACATACACGCACACGCTCAAACACACACGTACACATACGCACACTGTAACACATACTGACACACACACACACACACACACACACACACACACACAGACACTCACATATGCACTGTCTCACACACAGTTTAAGCCCCATCTCCTCCCCCCTATCCAAGACACATTCTGTCAACAGTTTGAAATATATATCCGTTGACACTCCATCACCACCGACACCACCACCACCGACATCACCAACACCACCACCACCGACACCATCACCACCAAAACCACCACCACCATCACCACCAAAACCATCACCACCGACACCACCACCACCGACACCATCACCACCACCGACACCACCACCAAAATCATCACCACCACCACCGACACCACCACCAAACCTATCACCACCACCACCGACACCATCACCACCACAACTACCGAGATCACTAACACACACATCACCACCACCACTCATATCACCACCACCACCATCCCACTACCAACACTATCACGCCATAAATACCATCAACGCCACCACCTACAATACCAAAACCTCCACCACCACCACCAAACCCTCAACCACTACCCCATCCCACCACCAGCAAGACAACACCATCGCCACCACTAAAACCTCACCACCATCGACACCAAAACCTCCACACCACGACATCACCACCACCAACACAATTACAACACACCACCACAACCTACACCCCCACAAATACCACACCACCACTACAACACCACTAATACCACCACCACCACCACAACTACTACAACTAATCCAACTACCACAACTACCTACCACCACAACTACTACTACAACCATCACAACTGCCACCACCACCACCATTACAACTACCACCACCACTACAACAACAACCACCACCACAACTACAACCACCACCACAGCTACAATCACCACAACAGCTACAGCCACCACCACAACTACAACCATAGCCACCACCATAACTACAATCACCACCTTTACCGACCACAACAACCACCCCTACTATCCATTATAGCAGAGTCGTTAGAGCGTCGAACATGATTTGCAGCATAGAGTTACTGCCCTTTATGTTCTGAGTTGAAATCCCACCAAAGTTAGCTTTGCCTTTCATCCTTACAGGGTCGATAAAAAAAGTACCAGTAATGCACTGGGGTCGGTTTTATCGACTTCCCCCCCCCCCCTCCTCCATAATTGTTGGCGTTGTTCCTAAATCAGAAACGATTAAGGGCGGTGTGTTGGCAGTATCGGTAGAGCGTTGGACAACATACTTTGCGACATAGAGTTACGGCTCTTTACGTTCTGAGTTCAAAATTTCTGCCGAGGTTAGCTTTGTCCTTCAGCCTTACGGGGTCGATAAAAAAGAGTACCAGTAATGCATTGGGATCGATTTAATCAACTTCACCCTCCCCTAAAAATTGTTGGTCTTGTGCCTATAGTAGAAACAATTATTGTACAGTACAACATGCTTTGCGGCATTGGGTTACGGCCCTCTACGTTCTGAGTTCAAATTCCACTGAGGTTAGCTTTGTCTTTCATCCTTACGGGATCGATAAAATAAAGCACCAGTAATGCACTGAGGTCGATTTAATCAACGTTTCCCTCCGCCCCCTTCAAATTGCTGGCCTTGTGCCTAAATCAGAAACCCTTATTATTTCTTTGGTAATTTCATGCAGATTTCTACTGCAGCACCACGGGTGTATCTATACATGAAGTGTGTACAGTATAGTGCAGCGGTAGCCAACCGGTGGACCGCGGACAACCGGTGGACCGCAGACAACCGGTAGACCGCAGACAACCGGTAGACCGCAGACAACCGGTAGACCGCAGACAACCGGTAGACCGCAGACAACCGGTAGACCGCAGACAACCGGTGGTCCCCGGACAACCGGTGGTCTGCGGACAACGAGTGGTTTGCAGACAACCGGTGGTCTGCGGACAACCGGTGGTCTGCGGACAACCAGTGGTCTGCGCACAACCAGTGGTCCCCGGACAACCAGTGGTCTGCGAACAACCGGTGGTCCCCGGACAACCGGTGGTCTGCGGACAACCAGTGGTCTGCGGACAACCAGTGGTCCCCGGACAACCAGTGGTCTGCGAACAACCGGTGGTCCCCGGACAACCGGTGGTCTGCGGACAACCAGTGGTCCCCGGACAACCGGTGGTCCCCGGACAACCGGTTGTCCGAGAGAAAATGTTGATGGTCTGTAAAAAAATTTTAATGTATTTATATTTTTTTTTTAAATTCATATTAGTGGTCCGCGGGATTTAAAATTATAAATTTAAAGGTCCGTGAAGTCCGTGAGGTCCGTGAAGTGGGAAAGGTTGGCGACCGTTGGTGTAGTGTATTGTTATTTTTGTAGAGGAGAGGTGTAGAGTGAAGTACAGACTTCTCCAGTTAATGTACTACAATAATGTTGTTTTGTTACAGGAGATTTAACTTGTTGTTTCTGCTATTGTGTGGCGTATGTAATATGAGTTGTGTTATTTAATTAAGTATCAATCTAGTAAACTATATGTTATGTGAGTTGATGTTATTTTATCTAATTAGGTAATAATTATATAGAGTTAGTGTTGTGTTTGAAAAGTCTTCTACTTGAGCTGTTTTGTTGAATATGATAATGTCTTAATGCCTTAATGTCTTGATAATGTCATGTGTAGGGTGTGGGCTCTTCCTACGAGCAGGGATCACTTGTAGACAATATGAAACCTTGTAAACCTTCACATCTCTTCTATGTTCTTGTAACACATTGTTTTCCGATAATTACTTGTACTGTTTTTGCCGTCACGCCCCACAATTTTTATATTTCAATTTCAAGATCTTTACATGTTGAGCTTTTCAATTTATCCGACCAATATTTTTTTCCAAAAGGAATTGTGATGATAGAATTTAAAGTTAAAACAAATATTAATTACAAATAAAAAATAAAATAATTCACTTCATTACAGGTACACGAGGCGGCGAATTAGCAGAGTCGTTAGAACGTCGGGTAGAATGCTTTATGGTATTCGTTCCGGCTCTCCAACGTCGATAAAAAAATGTACCAGTCAAGTACTGGGGTTGATTCTTCCTCTATATCTCTTTCTCACTTCTTCTCTCTCACTTTATATCTTTCTCTGGAAGAAATTTGCTTGGAGAAAAGGCTAGGAGAGGAGATGGGTTCTGTCCGGCTTAAAATGCACAAGAAACGCCCTATGTCAATACAGCACCCCTACCACTTAGGAGTCGCGGAAACATACATACATGCCTGCATGCATGCATACATACATGCATGCATGTATGCATGTATGTATGTATGTATATAGTGCAATGAAAACTATATCGGCTAAACAGGAATTAGATTATTGGACAGTGTCAGAGTGAATAAACATGAAATCAGTGACCCTACTTTAAGGAATATAATATGTAATGAACAGCTTGACACATGCGCAAATGGGAGATTCACAATAACCCCCCCCCCCCCCCCCCCCCCTCACACACACACACACACTACCTGCCTTTTTTTTTAAATGAAGGTAGAAGAGGAACGTGTACGAAAAGCAAAAGAAGGGTGCTTCCTAGATATTTTAATCCAGAGTACTAGCAATTGCTGTATAGTCAATAGTTATGTAGGGAACACAGTTAAAAGGTTTGAGGACAGGCCTTTCCCTCTCAGGTTATCACCGCCTTCAAGAGGAAGCTTAAAGTGATGAGGGTGGTGCTACACTCCAGTAAATTTTATCAAAGATCTTTTTGCGTACGAGGCAGTGCACGGTAGTGGAATAGAAGTGTGTGAGGTCCATAGTCTCTTCATGTGGGCAGAGATCTGGGCACTCACTCAGTATAAATTTAAAAGTTTACTCAGGTGAGCCTCACTGGAAGCTGCTGATGGCCGCACACCCCAGTGGATCATGACTACATTGAATCGGTCGACATCTGTGTAGTTGATTCAGGGAAGGGCCCTATTGAGAATTGACATTCAGTTGGCCGGGTCTAGATGTCTATTGCCAGCTAGCTCTCCACGTGTGTGTGTAGCCAATTTAGGGATACCCATCCTTCCGTTAGCGCCTGGGGATGGGGGTGATGGAGGGCTGTTTGGGAATTGACATTCAGTTGGGCGAGTCAAGATATCTGATACCAGCTAGATCTCCACAGCTGAAGCATGTTGAAATCAGTCTCGCAGGTTTGTCGACCTTCTCGTGGCGGGCCCTGAAAACTTATCTCAAATCACTGATCACGGATTACTGTTCACTGATATCTCAGATCACGGATAACCGTTCACTGATATCTCAGATCACGCATCACCGTTCACTGATATCTCAGATCACGCATCACCGTTCACTGATATCTCAGATCACGCATCACCGTTGACTGATATCTCAGATCGTGTCTCACCGTTCATTGATATCTCAGATCGTGTCTCACCGTTCATTGATATCTCAGATCGTGTCTCACCGTTCATTGATATCTCAGATCACGCATCACCGTTCACTGATATCTCAGATCGTGTCTCACCGTTCGCTGATATCTCAGATCACGGATTACTGTTCATTGATATCTCAGATCACGGATTACTGTTCATTGATATCTCAGATCACGGATTACTGTTCATTGATATCTCAGATCACGGATCACCGTTCACTGATCAGACAAACAACAACAATCTGAGGCAGAAACAACAAATCCACAGTATATTTACGAAATATAAGTTAGAGTCACTAATTTAAGTTCAATAACAATGTTTCCAATAAAAAATAAAAAAGAAAGAAAAGTTAAATAATGAGAGTAGGGGATTGGGGGAATGTGGGAATAGGGGGAGGCTCTTTGGTGAGGTCCCTATTACTAGATTCAATGTAAACCCCACCCCCCACTCTTGTATTGCTCCCAGTGTCGTGGACCATTGTGGTCAATATAAAATAAATTATTATTATTATTGCCTTTTACGTCTCTGAGTTCAAATCCCACCGAGGTTAACTTTACCTTTCACCCTTACGGGGTCGATAAAATAAAGTACCAGTCACGCACTGGGGTCGATTTAATCGACTTTCCCCTCCCCCCAAGATTGCTGGCCTTGTGCCTATATAAGAAACAATTATTTTTGCCTTTTACGTTCCGAGTTCAAATCCCGCCGAGGTTACCTTTGCCTTTCAAGCTTATGGGATCGATGAAATAAAGTACCAGTAATGCACTGGGTCGATTTAATTGACTTTCTCCTCCCCACCCCCAAAATTGCTGGCCTTGTGCCTAAATCTGAAACCATTATTATTATTATTATTATTATTATTATTATTATTATTATTTGAGTCTCAGTCATTGATGTTAGTTAACTGGAAAGTTTGTTGAAATGAATATCAAGCCGCTACCTGCAGCCTCAGATATTCAGGACGTATCGGAGGGCTCTTGCTGTTCCCATATTATTATTATTATTATAGTAGGGCGGTGGATTGGCAGTATCGGTAGAGGCTCGGACGTCATGCTTTGACGCATACAGTTACGGCCCTTGCCATTCTGAGTTCAAATCCCGCCGAGGTTAACTTTGCCTTTCATCCTTACGGGGGTCGATAAAATAAAGTACCAGTAATGCACTGGGGTAATTGCTGGCCTTGTGCCAAAAGTAGAAACAATTATTATTATTATTATTATTATTATTATTATTATTATTTTGTTGTTAAATCTTATTCTTTTTAATATGTTCTTTTTCAGATATGAGCGAAAGAAGACAGACATAGGAAAAAAGAAACCCGGACCGGAAGGGATTACAACAACAACAACAACAAGAATAATAATAACGAAGAAAAGGAACAATTAATATAGAGAGAGGGAGAGAGAGGAGAGGAGAAGTGAGAGAGAGAGAGGGGTGGAAGAGTGATGCCTCTTCTAGAAGCTACGAAAGCAGGAGATGTGTTTCTGGGCGTGGCAGCCCCCGGAGGTGGGGTCGGCCTAGATAGTTCCCTCTACCATGCCCGATTCACGGCCGAACTCACCGGGCTGATGGACGCCGCCGCCGTCGCTGCCACAGCCGCCGCCACAGCCGCCGCATCAGCCGCCGCTCCATCGTCGTCGTCGTCGTCATCGTCGTCGTCGTCGTCTACGTCGTCGTCGCCATCTTTGTCGTTTTCGTCGCCGTCGTCATCGTCATCAGCAGCAGCAGCAGCAGCAGCAGCATCGCTAGCAGTGTCTCTAGCGTCGGCGGCGGCGGCGTCGTCGTCGTCGTCGGCGTCGTTGTTGTCAGGCTCGTCCGGAGCCCCTCGTCCCCTTAGCAACGGTCTGTTGGGGGTTGGTGACATCCCTGGTAAACTTCACATCAAGATGGAGATCAAGAAGGAGGAGGGCTCGTCCCCACCCCTCGGCCAGTCATTGCTCTCCGCCTCCTCTTCCATTCATCCGCTTCAGCATCATCATCATCCTCATCACCAACATCATAATAATCATAACAACAATAACCATCACAATCACAATCACCATCAACAACAACAACAACAAATGCATCACCAACAACAACAACACCAACACCATCAACAACATTCATCAGTTGCCTCCCTTCATCCGATTCCCGCCACTCCACCGACATCCCTCTCTTCCCTTCCTCCCCCACCACCACCAAATCCAACACCGCTCCATCCTCTACCGCATCCCCACCACCACCACCACCACCAGCAGCAATCCCACCATGCCCACCAACAACAACAACAACAACAACAATCACAACAACAACATCATCATCACAGCCTCCCGCCCCCATCCACCCCAGCGCCACACCCCGCCTCCTCCTCCACCTCCTCCTCATCACCCCATCTCCACTTTCATCACCACTCCCGCCTCCGCTCCTCCACCTCGTCGTCGTCGTCGTCGTCGCTGCCGCACCACACTTCCCCCCGCCTCCACACGGGGGGCTCGGCCGCCGCCGCCGCCGCCATAGCTTCTCTGGGCGAGGTGGGCAGCAGCGGCGTGCTGGAGCTGAGCGGAAGCACACTGGCCGCGGGCTCGTCCTTGCTGGGGAGCAGCGAGGTGGGGGCCTTGTCCAGCCTGACCAATGGCATCTGCAACGGAAACCTAGCCTCGACAATACACGGCCATAGCCACAACCACAACAGAAACAACAACAAGAACACTACTAACAGTAGCAGTAGTAGTAATAGCACTACTAGTACTACTAATACTACCACCACCACCACCACTACTACTTCTCATACCAGTAATACATCGGCCAATTCTGCAAGCTCAGCTCCCTCTACTAATCATCATAACAGCAGCCATAACAACAACAACAGCAACAGCAACCAAAGCCGAATCAGAAGCAGTAACAGCAACAACAACAGCAACAACAACCAAGGCAGCAACAGTACAAACAACAACAACAGCAGCAGCAGTAACCACAATAACAACAACAACAGTAGTAGCAATAGTAATACTACTAGTGGTAACAGTAACAAAGATCTGGACCCTAACCAAAAACCGCCATATTCATACGTGGCTCTGATCGCGATGGCGATTAAAGAGTCGAGCGAGAAACGCTTGACCCTCAGTGGTATCTATCAGTATATAGTCAACAAATTTCCATATTACGAGAAGAACAAGAAAGGCTGGCAGAACAGCATTCGACACAACCTCAGTCTGAACGAGTGTTTCGTAAAAGTGCCCCGAGAAGGGGGCGGAGAGCGCAAGGGTAACTACTGGACGGTTGATCCGGCTTACGAAGGTATGTTCGAGAAGGGCAACTACAGACGCCGTCGGCGCATGAAACGCCCCTACAGGACGACGATCTCGCTTCACAAGCCCCTCTTCGCGGACTCCTGCACCTTCAACCAGTTTGCGCTCACCAAAAACTACTTCTCGCCTTCCTACGCGCACCAGTACTCGCACCAGTACCCACCTTGGACGCTCAACCCGTCCTCCAACGCCGCCGGCATGGGACACATGTCTCAGGTGAGCTACAGCTCCTGCCAGCGCGTGCCATCCACCTTCGGAGCCTACCCGACAGCCGCCGCCATGCAGTCGAGCATGTCCGGCATGCGTATCGCCCAGCCGCCGACCAACTACCCACAGTTGAACGATTATTCGCCGGCGACCGCCGCCACGTCGCCCATGTCGCCTTTTGCCTTCACCCCACAGCAACAAGCCGAGCCGTCCTTCAACGCCATGCCCTACACATATTGGGCAGAGAGGTAAGACCCATTTTCTTCATCTCCTTGAATTGTTTGTTGTTTTTAGTTACAAATAGAACAAGGGTAAAATGGCGGATTAGCAGAGTCGTTAGAACGTCGGATAGAACGCTTTACAGCATTCATTCTGGTTCTCTGCTCCCTGAGTTCAAATCCCGCCGAGGTCAACATTTGCCTTTCATTCTTTCCAGGTTGATATTTAAGAGATCAATCTAGTACTGGTTCATCATATACACACACTCTCTCACTTTCTCCTCTCTCTCTCTCTCAATATATATATGTGGAAGGTTAGTAAAATCGAAGTTATGGCGGTGGCCAAACCAACAAGTTACAATTAGGTTTGCACAAGAGCACTCAATAAGCATGTACAACGAATCGATAGGCTACACCTTAGAGTAATTAACATACGTTAGATAGCGTGACAAATTGAAAACTGCGGCAAGGAGGCCTAGCCACACAATTCACCAAAACAACGAAAATACAGTCAGGTTAGATAAACTCAGCTTACATTTATTGTATTCAGCCATGTAGAGCGATAAACTATTTGTTATATATATATATATATATATATATGTATATATATATATATATATATATATATATATATATAACAAATAGTTTATCGCTCTACATGGCTGAATATAATAACTGTAAGCTGAATTTTTCGAATATTAATAATAATATTAGATTCGTTTGCAATTATGCAAACAGCCTCTTTAAGTATGTCAGTAGAAAGACACCGCCATTCTTACACTTGTGTGGGAATCATTCTACTAACATGGCTTAAAGAGGCTGTTTGTATAATTGCGAACGAATTGAATATCATTATTATTATACCAGTAATGCACTGGGTAATTGCTGGCCTTGTGCCTAAAGTAGAAACAATTGTTATTATTAATGGGCGGTGGATTGGCAGTATCAGTAGAGGGTCGGACGCCATTCTTTCTAGCATAGTTACGTCCCTTTAGAGTCTGAGTTCAAATCCCGCCGAGGTTAACTTTGCCTTTCATCCTTACGGGGTCGCTAAAATAAAGTACCAGTAATGCACCGGGAAATTGCTGGCCTTGAGCCAAAAGTAGAAACAATTATTAATATTAAAATCAGTAGATTAACATCGGTGGATTGGCAGTATCGGTAGAGGGTCGGACGCCATGCTTTGACGCATAGAGTTACGTCCCTTGCCATTCTGAGTTCAAATCCCGCCGAGGTTAACTTTGCCTTTCATCCTTACGGGGTCGATAAAATAAAGTACCAGTAATACACTGGTTTAAGACGGGCCTTGTGCCAAAAGTAGAAACAATTATTAATATTCAAAAATATGTGTTTGAATGTGTATGTGTGTTTGAATGTGTATGTGTGTTTGAATGTGTATGTGTACACGCACACAGATATATATGTATATACATATAGATAAAAAATAAATAAATACACAGAATAATATACAAGACCAAAAGGATCTTTTATGAATTATATATACATATATATATATAAATGTATGTATATATATATATAAATGTATATATATATATATACATTTATATATATATATATATATACATTTATATATATATATAAATGTATATATATATATATATACATATATATATATATACATTTATATATATATATATATATATATATATAAATGTATATATATATATATATATATATATATATAAATGTATATATATATATATATATATATATATATAAATGTATATATATATATATATATAAATGTATATATATATATATATATATAAATGTATATATATATATATATATATATATATAAATGTATATATATATATATATATATAAATGTATATATATATATATATATATATATATAAATGTATATATATATATATATATATATATATATAAATGTATATATATATATATATATATATATATAAATGTATATATATATATATATATATATATATATATATAAATGTATGTATATATATATATATATATATATAAATGTATGTATATATATATATATATATATATAAATGTATGTATATATATATATATATATATATAAATGTATGTATATATATATATATATATATATATATATATATATAAATGTATGTATATATATATATATATATATATATATATATATAAATGTATGTATATATATATATATATATATATATATATATATATATATATATATGTATATATATATATATATATATATATATATATATATATATATATAAATGTATGTATATATATATATATATATATATATATATAAATGTATGTATATATATTTCTATATATATATATATATACATGTGTTTGTAAATATATATATGTGTGTGTATGTATATATATGTATGTACGTATCTATATATATATATATGTATGTATCTCTCTATATATATGTACATATATATATATATGTACGTATCTCTATATATATATGTACATATATACATATATATGTACGTATCTATCTATATATATATATATGTACGTTTGTATGTATGTATATATGTGTATGTACGTATGTATGTGTATGTACGTATGTATATATATGTATGTACGTATATATACATATATATATATATATATATATATATATATATAAATATATATATATACATACGTACATACATATATATACATACATACATACATACGTACATATATATATATATATATATAGATAGATAGATACGTACATACATATATATAAATACGTACATACATATATATAAATACGTACATACACATACATACACATATATACATACATATATATAAATACGTACATACATATATATAAATACGTACATACACATACAGACGTACATACACATATATACATACATATATATATATATATATATATACATACGTACATATATATACATACGTACATACATATATACATACGTACATAATATATATCTGTATGTCTGGGCATATTGATATATTTGTCAAAGAAAAATAAATATATATATATGCATATATATATACTTATATATATATATACTTATATATATATATATACTTATATATATATATATACTTATATATATATATATATATACTTATATATATATATATATATACTTATATATATATATATATACTTATATATATATATATATATATATATATATATATATATATATATATATATTATATACTTATATATATATATATGTGTGTGTGTGTGAGTGTGTATGTTTATATGTGTATATAATCATCACGTTTAATTTTATC
>OZ024763.1:14763436-14768436 GCA_964016885.1 Eledone cirrhosa
AAAAGAGAGAGAGGCTCTTTATTGACACTGGCGAAAGATATGCCCCGGGCAACGACGGGCTCTTTTGATTGTAATATAATTGTTTCTACTTTTGGCACAAGGCCAGCAATTACCCAGTGCATTACTGGTACTTTATTTTATCGACCCCGTAAGGATGAAAGGCAAAGTCAACCTCGGCGGGATTTGAACTCAGATCGTAAAGGAACGTAACTATGCTGGAAAGCATGGCGTCCGACCCTCTACTGATACTGCCAATCCACCGCCCTTGCTTGTAATATAATATAAGTATAATTGTTTCTACTTTTGGCACAAGGCCAGCAATCATCCCAGTGTATTACTGGTACTTTATTTTATCGACCCCCTAAGGATGAAAGGCAAAGTTAACCTCGGCGTATCTATAAGTATAATGTTGTTTAATATTGTATAATATAGTATAATATAATTTCTGATATAGGCGCAAGGCCAGCAATTTTAAAGGAGGGGAAAGTCGATTAAATCGACCCCAGTACTCGCTGGTACTTTTATTTTATCGATCCTATAGGGAAGAAAGGCAAAGCAAACCCCGGCAGCATTTTAACTTATAACGTAAAGCGTCGTAACTCTGTGCCGCGAAACATGGTGTCCGACGCTTTACCGATACTGTTAATATAATATAATGTAATATTGTAAAATATAATCAAATATAATATAATATTGAATTGAAATAGTAACTTCGCCATATTTTTTGGCTACAGAAAATGTTTATACAGAGAGCTTATAAGTCCCTAGGACGGAAGAATAAGGACATTAGTGCACGCTAATGCTTATTTTTGACATGTACATAGACATATATATATATATACATATATACACGTTCATATACATACATATACGTACACACATACATACACATATATATATACACGTGCATATACATATACTTACACACATACACACATATATACACGTTCATATACATACATATACGTACACACACACATACATACATATTTATGCAGAACTGATGAGAAATCTGCAGATACTCCACCCTGATTACACCTTCAGATTTATGCCTGTGATTATTGGGGCACTGGGGTATGTTAGTAACTGCCTCAATACAAATCTTGAGAAGCTGGGCTTCACAGGAACAGAAAGAACACAACTAGTTAGGAAATTACAAGTACAATCCATTAATGGAACAGTAAAAATATGTAAAACATTCCAACAATGTTGCATCTAATAACTGCATATACACTTGTACAGATACAAAGCATATACACATGCACACATACACATCCACACATACAATAACATCCATATCTACACATGCATGCATGCAAACATACATACATATCTACCTAGTTGATGTGTAAATTCCAATGAGAGAGTCTTGTGTCTATGTTAGGAACCGACTCTCTCTCTATTGGTAAAACTTTGTGAAATTATAAAACCAGAACATACATACATGCATACATACATACATACATACATACATACATACATACATACATACATACATACATACATACATACATACAGACACATATATAAATACACATATACATACATACAGATTATTGGGGCACTGGGGTATGTTAGTAACTGCCTCAATACAAATCTTGAGAAGCTAGGCTTCACAGGAACAGAAAGAACACAACTAGTTAGGAAATTACAAGTACAATCCATTAATAGAACCATAGAAATATGTAAAACATTCCAAAAATTCTGCATCTAATAACTGCATATACACATGTACAGATACAAAGCATATACACATGTACAGATACAACTCAAAACATCCACATCCACACATACAATAACATCCATATCTACACATGCATGCATGCAAACATACATACATATCTACCTAGTTGATGTGTAAATTCCAATGAGAGAGTCTTGTGTCTATGTTAGAAACCGACTCTCTCTCTATTGGTAAAACTTTGTGAAATTATAAAACCAGAACACACACACACACAAATATATACATACATACACACATACATACATACATACACACACACATACACGACAATGTTCGAGTTTTAACTTATATATTAGATTTTTTCAGTTCCTACCCGATATTTATCGGAGTTTCTGTACTTTCATAGCCTCATCCTCACTAGGGACTACGTTGTCCCAGATTGGCAGCAAAAGTCTTAGAGGAAAACATGGGAAAGTTCTAACATATAAGTTAAAACAAGAACACAGTGATAACTATATCGTGCGCGCGCATCTATGTATCAATTATGCATATATATGTGTGTGTGTGTGTGTGTGTGTGTGTGTGTGTGTGTGTGTGTGTATATCTATATAAGTATTTGTACGTGCCTATCTATATCTATATAAATACATATCCATGTATACACCCACACACATATATATATACATACACACACACACACACACATATATATATATATATACATATAAATATCTATATATACATACACACATATCCACACACACACATATATATATATATACACACACACATATATCCATGTATATACAAACTAATTTGTCCCCTAAGTACGCTTCTCCCTGTATTCAAATTCAAAAGCCAAAACGAACACGAAAGAAAAAGAAAAAAAAAATCAAATCCGACACGTACAACAACAACAACAACGACGACGACAACAACAACAACACAAACAACTACAGCATTGTCATCATCACCAGTAACAATAACAACAACACTAACAACAGTAGCAACAGTAGCAACAGTTAAGAGTGTTAAAATCAGCTGAAACTAACCGATTTCAGCTAGAGTTTCCTTATTCCTAAATCTCTTGGAGTCCCGTCGTGATGTCACACTGTTTTGACATAGTTCCTGCCATTTTACTTCTTCTCTTTCTTCAGTCTTGTGTCTCCATCATCACCACCACCACCACCACCACCTTCGTCGTCGTCTTCTTCGTTATCGTCTGCTATTTCTTCGACTTTGTCGTCCTTGGCTTGTCCGGGTGCATCTTCTACGTCTTCTTCTTCTCTTTTCTTCGTCTTCTATGTCGTTCTTCCTCTCCGCCATGTTCTATTTATTCGCCTCCATCTTCTTCATCTCTCTCTCTCTATATATATATATATATATATATATATAGAGAGAGAGAGAGAGAGAGAGAGATGAAGAAGATGGAGGCGAATAAATAGAACATGGCGGAGAGGAAGAACGACATATATATATATATATATATATATATATATATATATATATATATTAATAAAATAATGAATAAACAAAGAAAGAGTTCCTTATATTAAAAAATTCATCATTTTACGATCGTTTCTAGGATATATATGTTAGTGTTGGCATGCATATCCTATAGATCTATGTAAAATTTTTACAAACTATCAGAGGGAATATACATACCTACACATATATATGCTGTCTTATATATCCTAGAAACGATCGTAAAATGATGAATTTTTTAATATAAGGAACTGTTTCTTTGTTTATTCATTATTTTATTAATTTATCTTGACTCTGTTTTCCGTTATTCTTCACCGAAAAAATTTTTTGAATACATCTTATCTTTTCATGATATTCGGATTACATTGAGTTCTTCATACGGATTGGACACTACCGTACATTTTGGTAGATTTATCTATATATATATATATATATATATTATTATTATGTAATAAACAACATAAGGCAATTATTCCATTTACCAGTGGTTTCTTAAAAGCAAAAGGTTTTGCTTTCAATCCTCAGAATGAAAAAATCCTGGTCTGTTTATTGAATTTGGATTTTCCTATAATAATAATAATAATAATAATTAAGCTCTGTTACCTACATAGAGCACTCTTTTTTCCTGGACTTTTCCGACGGAATTACTTCATTCACACACACACATATATATATATATATATATATATATATATAAAATAAAATTAAATAAATAAGTCAAATGTTTAAAATCTGGCTTCGTTTATTACTGCTATATATATTTCGGTGACAGCCATATTTGGCTGTGACCTCTTCAGGCAGTCCGAATTAGTGTGGTATAGACGAGTACATATGTTGTTGAGGTGTATAACTTTGTCAATACTCTGATATGCCCAGTTCCTGGTTGGGTTGTTATTTCACTGAGGAACTGGAATCATATATATATATAATACATATAATCAAATATATATATATATATATATATATATATATATATATAGACAATTATTAAATATATAAATAGATAAATAAATGCCATTGTTAATTAATAAATAAATCAACTAATACCTTAACACTTCACACAAAGTAAAACATTTCGTTTTAATCATTTTCTAACACAGAAAAAAAAAGAGAGAGAAATAAAAAAGGAAAAAAAAATATTTTTCTTCCTAATAATCGTCTCTTTCTCCGTTTATATTTGGCGGAATTCCAACAAATAAAATACCCCTTCTACTTATACTTATATATATATATATATATATATATATATATATATATATATATATATAAGTATAAGTAGAAGGGGTATTTTATTTGTTGGAATTCCGCCAAATATAAATGTTTATAACTGATTTAGAGCACTCAACAAGTCCTGGAGTAAATATTCAATGATATTAAATAAATGGAAACTATATTTATAAAACCATATTTATTTTATTATATATATTTCAAGGGTACCAAAACACATTGGTACGCTTTCCTCAGATAAAATACAAAGTTTGTTTTATAAATAGAGACGCATCCATGAAAATCATACCTTATCCAGAGAATATCCAACCGATAAGGTATAATTTTCATGGGTATGTCTCTATTTATAAAACAAACTTTGTATTTTATCTGAGGAAAGCGTACCAATGTGTTTTGGTACCCTTGAAATATATATAATAAAATAAATATGGTTTTATAAATATAGTTTCCATTTATTTAATATCATTGTATTATATATATATATATATATATATATATATATATATATATATATATATATATATATATATATATAAAGGAACGATCGACTTTCGTCAAATCAGACCCACCGAGGAAACAATGTTTCCATTGGTCTTTCCAATTG
>OZ024763.1:14773436-14780936 GCA_964016885.1 Eledone cirrhosa
GTGTGTATATATTCATATGTGTATGTATATATATGTATATACGTGTATGTATATAGGTAGGTAGATATGTGTGTGTGTGTATAGTGCAAATTTATACGGGAACAAAACAGAGGCAGACAAATAAAGGTTTAGGGGTGTGTGCGTGTGTCTGCGTGTGTGCGTGTGTCTGCGTGTGTGGGTGTGTGCGTGTGTCTGCGTGTGTGGGTGTGTGCGTGTGTCTGCGTGTGTGGGTGTGTGCGTGTGTCTGCGTGTGTGGTCGCGTGCGTGTTTTTATATACTTGTGACCACTGTATTTATGTATGTGTATATATACGTGCATATGTGAGTTTGTGTGTGTGTGTATGTGTGTGTGTGTGTGTGTGTGTGTGTGTGTGTATGTGTGTGTTTGGTCATATGTATAATTCATTCATGGAAGCCAAAGATGGCGATGTTGTGATATTGGTGGCGTGGTGGTTGTGAGGTGGTGTGGTGGTTGTGATGGTGTGGTGTGGTGGTTGTGATGGTGTGGTGTGGTGGTTGTGATGTAGTGGTGGTGTGGTGGTTGTGATGGTGTGGTGTGGTGGTTGTGATGTAGTGGTGGTGTGGTGGTTGTGATGGTGATGGTGTGGTGGTTGTGATGGTGATGGTATGGTGTGGTGGTTGTGATGTAGTGGTGGTGTGATGTGATGGTATGGTGTGGTGGTTGTGATGTCGTGATGGTGTGGTGATGGTGTGGTGTGGTGGCTGTGATGGTGACGGTATGGTGGTTGTGATGGTGGTTGTGATGGTGATGGTATGATGAGGTGGTTGTGATGTAGTGATGGTGTGGTGGTTGTGATGGTGATGGTATGGTGTGGTGGTTGTGATGTAGTGATGGTGTGGTGTGGTGGTTGTGATGGTGTGGTGATGGTGTGGTGGTTGTGATGGTGTGGTGATGTAGTGATGGTGTGGTTGTGATGGTGATGGTATGGTGTGGTGGTTATGATGGTGATGGTATGGTGCAGATGTAGTGGTGGTGGTGATGTAGGGCTGTGATGGTGTAAATGGTATGGCGGTGAGTTGTTGGTGTGTTGTTGGTGATTTGGTGTTTGTGGTGGTGATGATGTGGTGGTAGAGTGGTGTGGTATGGTGTGGTGTTGGTGGTAGTCTAGTTCAGGTGATGGCGTGGTGATGTGGTAGTGGTGAGGTGGTGTGGTGGTGATAATGGTGAGGTGGTGTGGTGGTGAGGTGGTGTGGTGGTGATAATGGTGAGGTGGTGTGGTGGTGATAGTGGTTGTGGTGAGGTGTTGGTGAGGTGGTGATGTTGTGGTGGTGGTGAGGTGGTGATGGATAGGTGGTGATGATAGTGGTGGTGGTGGTGAGGTGGTGAAGTGGTGGTGGTGAGGTGGTGGTGGTGGTGGTGAGATGGTGGTGAGGTGTTGCTGATGATCGTGATGTGTTAAGTTATTGTTGTTTTAGCTGTAGGTTACCCTGTAGGAATAAATAATTGTTTCTACTTTTGGCACAAGGCCAGCAATTAACCCAGTGTATTACTGGTACTTTATTTTATCGACCCCCGTAAGAATGAAAGGCAAAGTTAACCTCGGCGGGATTTGAACTCAGAATGGCAAGGACCGTAACTCTATGCGTCAAAGCATGGCGTCCGACCCTCTACTGGTACTGCCAATCCTCTATGTGTGTGAATGTGTGAGAGTGTGAGTGTGAGAGTGTGAGTGTGAGTGTGCGAGTGTGAGAGTGTGAGTGTGAGTGTGTGAGAGTGTGAGTGTGCGAGTGTGAGAGTGTGAGTGTGCGAGAGTGTTTGAGTGTATTTGAGTGCGTTGTGTGTGTGTGTGTGTGTGTGTGTGTGTGTGTGTGTGTGTGTGTGTGTGTGTGTGTGTGTGTGTGTGAATGTGTGTGAATGTGTGTGTGTGAGTGTGCGAGTGTGCGAGTGTGAGAGTGTGAGTGTGCGAGAGTGTTTGAGTGTATTTGAGTGCGTTGTGTGTGTGTGTGTGTGTGTGTGTGTGTGTGTGTGTGTGTGTGTGTGTGAATGTGTGTGTGTGTGAATGTGTGTGTGTGAATGTGTGTGAATGTGTGTGTATGTGAATGTATGTGTGTGAATGTGTGTGTGTGTGAATGTGTGTGTGAATGTGTACATGCCACATGCCCAAGTAGTTAAGAAGTCCACTTCCCACCCCAGGTTCAATCCCACAGTGTCATATCTTAGACAAGTGTTATTTACTATAACTTCAGGTCAACCTGTGTCTTGTGGGTGGAATTGGGTAGACAGTGACTGTTTGGAAGCCTGTCAGATGGACTGTACCTATAATTCAAAGGTACAGCCATGTCATACACTAACATTCTGAATCTCCCTGAGAATTACGTTAAATGGACAGGTGTCTTTGGAATAGTCTCCTTGTTATGCACTGTTTCCCACTGAATCTCCCTGAGAATTAAGCAATGTGTACACTTGTCTTTGGAATACTCAACCACAAAGGCTCAGACTTACCATGCATTGTTTCAAATTGAATCTCCCTGAGAATTTACGTTAAGGTTACACGTGTTTTTGAAATATTCAACCACAAAGGTCCAGCCTTGTCACGCTGAATCTCCCTAAAGGTCCACATGTCTGCGGAATACTCAGCCACTTACACAAATTACAAGCTTAACTGTACTTGCAATTCAAAGGTCCATCTTGTCACACACATTGTGTCCCTGAGAATTACGTTAAAAGTACACGTGTCTGTGGAATACTCAGCCACTTAGAACATAATACAAGATAGATTGTACCTGTAATTCAAACGGCCAGCCTTGTCACACACTGAATCTCTCTGAGAACTACGTCAAAGAGTACACGTGTGTGTGGAATAATCAACCTCTTACACGTTAGTTCACAAACTAGAGGTTCTGTTGTTGGTTAGATAAATAAAAGATCCTCACCCAAATCGACAGAGAACCCATCATATATATATATATATATATATATACATATATATAATAAAAAAGAAATAAAAAACTGTTCGCATGCCAACACAACAGCAAGAATGAAGGGTTCATTCTTCTGACATGGCTTTAAAATTGAGGCTTGTTTGCATAATCACAAACAAATCGAATGTTATTAATATTCGAAAAACTCAGATTACATTTATCATATATATATATGCTTATAGGTATATATGCATATATATGCATATAGGTATATATGCATATATATGCATATATATATATGCATATATATATTCATATATATATATGCATATATATGCATATAGGTATATATTCATATATATATATGCATATATATATTCATATATATATATGCATATATATATTCATATATATATATGCATATATATATTCATATATATATATGCATATATATATGAATTTGTTATGCGAGGTTTTTGATATGAAATCCTATGTCGAAACAAATATTGCTATACTTGGGGAGGGTCATATTGTTGTAATAATATTGCCAGAATTAATAACAGAACACACTCACTGTTTGGTTAGTTTTTCGCTTCTGTATCTTTTATATCAGTTAATTTATTCGGTCCTCAATGTTGCCATTGACTGACCAGCGGTCAAAAATACAGATATAATATAGACACAAACACATATATATAGTCTAACAAAGTTCTTTCGTTGCACATCTGCAACATAATCAGAGGTGCTATTATGTTCCTCCGGTTGTATTGTATATCTACGCCATCTTTATGGCGTAGATATACAACAGGAGGAACATAATACACCACTGACGATGTTGCAGATGTGCAACAAAAGAACTTTGTTAGACTATATATATGTGTTTGTGTCTATATTATATCTGTATTTTTGACCGTTGGTCACTTAATGGTAAACATTGAGGACCGAATAAATTAACTGTGGAGATATAAAAGATACAGAAGCGAAAAACCAACCAAACAGTGAGTGTGTTCCGTTATTAATTCTGGCAATATTATTACAACAATATAACCCTCCCCAAGTATAACCATATATATATGCATATATATATATATATATATATATATATATATATATATATGCGTATATATATATGCATATATGTATATGCGTATATATATATGCATATATGTATATACGCATGTAAAAATATGCATATATATATATATGTGTGTGCGTATAAATGTATATATGCATATACATATGCATATAGGCATCTATATATATATATATACCCACATCACTGCTGTCCAGCCTTGACCATCACCTGGTTTCCCAGGTACGTTACTTCCAAAACTCCAATATTCTATTTGACATTCAGTTCTAAGTAACTCGAGTAACATTTGAGGACTATATAGCTGTTATTTCTAGCATCGCTGTCTGTCTGTCTAGTAAACAGACAGACAAACAGACAGATAGATGTATGTCTGCCTGTAGGTATGTATGTAGAGACAGACAGACAGACAGACAGACACGTAGACAGACAGACAGACAGACACGTATGTAGGTAGGTGAGTGAGGTGGGCTGCAAGTTATTAAGTTGCTGTGTTCGAAACACAATGACCCAGTGTGTGTGTATGTATATGTCTGTGAGTATGCCTGTATGTATCTGTATGTATGTGTATGTGTGTGTGTGTGTGTGTGTGTGTATTTATGTGTCCATGTTTGTGTGTGTATATATATATGTGTGTGTATATGTGTGCATGTTTGTTTTTACATATCTATGTATATTTGTGTATATATATATGTATATTTATATATCTATGTGTGTGTATATGTGTGCATGTTTGTTTTTACATATCTATGTATATTTGTGTGTATATATATATATATATGTGTATATATATATGTGTGTGTGTGTGTGTGTGTGTGTGTGTGTGTGTGTGTGTGTGTGTGTGCATGTTTGTTTTTACATATCTGTGTATATATATGTGTGTGTGTGTGTGTGTGTGTGTGTATGTGTGTGTGTGTGTGTGTGTGTGTGTGTGTGTGTGTGTGTGTGTGTGTGTGTGTGTGTGTGTGTGTGTGTGTGTGTGTGTGTGTGTGTGTGTGTGTGTGTGTGTGTGTGTGTGTGTGTGTGTGTGTGTGTGTGTGTGTGTGTGTGTGTGTGTGTGTGTGTGTGTGTATGTGTGTATGTGTGTATATGTGCGTGAGAGAGAGGGGGGGGGGAGTGTTTGTAAAGATCTAATGCTGCTGGTAAAAATCATTAAATTTGGAACTCAAAGAATCTACTTCCCCCACCACCGCCAACAACAACAAAAACAACAACAAAAACAATAACAACAACATCGCCATTACAGTACAATACCACCAACACCACCACCACCAACAACAACATCGCCATTACAGTATAATACAACCAACACCACCACCACCAACAACAACATCGCCATTACAGTACAATACAACCAACACCACCACCACCAACAACATCGCCATTACAGTATAATACAACCAACACCACCACCACCAACAACAACATCGCCATTACAGTATAATACAACCAACACCACCACCACCAACAACAACATCGCCATTACAGTACAATACCACCAACACCACCACCACCAACAACAACATCGCCATTACAGTATAATACAACCAACACCACCACCACCAACAACAACATCGCCATTACAGTATAATACAACCAACACCACCAACAACAACATCGCTATTACAGTATAATACAACCAACACCACCACCACCAACAACATCGCCATTACAGTATAATACAACCAACACCACCAACAACAACATCGCCATTACAGTATAATACAACCAACACCACCACTACCAACACCACCAACAACAACATCGCTATTACAGTATAATACAACCAACACCACCACCACCAACAACAACATCGCCATTACAGTATAATACAACCAACACCACCAACAACAACATCGCTATTACAGTATAATACAACCAACACCACCACCACCAACAACAACATCGCCATTACAGTACAATACCACCAACACCACCACTACCAACAACAACATCGCCATTACAGTACAATACCACCAACACCACCAACAACAACATCGCTATTACAGTATAATACAACCAACACCACCACCACCAACAACAACATCGCTATTACAGTATAATACAACCAACACCACCAACAACAACATCGCCATTACAGTACAATACCACCAACACCACCACTACCAACAACAACATCGCCATTACAGTACAATACCACCAACACCACCACCACCAACAACAACATCGCCATTACAGTACAATACCACCAACACCACCACTACCAACAACAACATCGCCATTACAGTACAATACAACCAACACCACCACCACCAACAACAACATCGCCATTACAGTACAATACAACCAACACCACCACCACCAACAACAACATCGCCATTACAGTACAATACCACCAACACCACCACTACCAACAACAACATCGCCATTACAGTACAATACCACCAACACCACCACCACCAACAACAACATCGCCATTACAGTACAATACCACCAACACCACCACCACCAACAACAACATCGCCATTACAGTACAATACCACCAACACCACCACTACCAACAACAACATCGCCATTACAGTACAATACCACCAACACCAACAACGACATCGCTATTACAGTATAATACAACCAACACCACCACCAATATCAACACCAACACCGCGAACAACACCACCACCACCAACACCGCGAACACCACCACCAACAACACCGCAAACACCACCAACAATAACAACACCGCGAACACCACCAACACCACCAACAATAACAACACCGCGAACACCACCAACACCACCACCACCAATAACAACACCAACACTGCGAACACCACCACCACTAACATTAACACCACCAGCAATAACAACATCATTATTACAATACAAGAACATTGGCTTCACAATACAGCTTCAACATTACGGTACAACAACAACAGCAACAACACCAATATTACAATACAATAACAACAACAACTCTAACAACAGTAGATTATTTCATCACCGACAATGATGAAAAGCTGTAAAAACAAATCACTTCATGCATACACACATATATACACAAATATACATACATACAATTATACACGCTCTCACACACAGCACACACACGTGCGTAAACACATATTTCGTTGAACCACCAATTTCGTTGATCCACTAATTTCGTACATCCACGAATTTCGTTGATCCACCAATTTCGTTGATCCACCAATTTCGTTGGTCTACGAATTTCGTTGGTCTACGAATTTCGTTGATCCACCAATTTCGTTGATCCACCAATTTCGTTGGTCTACGAATTTCGTTGGTCTACGAATTTCGTTGGTCTACGAATTTCCTTGATCCACCAATTTCCTTGATCTACCAATTTCGTTGATCAACCAATTTCGTTGATCAACCAATTTCGTTGATCAACCAATTTCGTTGATCAACCAATTTCGTTGATCAACCAATTTCGTTGATCAACCAATTTCGTTGATCAACCAATTTCGTTGGTCTACGAATTTCGAACATCCACCAAATTCGTTGATCCACCAAATTCCGTTGATCACCAATTCGTTGATCCACAAATTT
>OZ024763.1:14785936-14788436 GCA_964016885.1 Eledone cirrhosa
AAAGTACCAGTAATACACTGGGTAATTGCTGGCCTTGTGCCAAAAGTAGGAACACATACATACACACATCTATACATACATACACATAAAACTTGATGATTGTAAATGTGATCAGTTGTTAAACGAATCGGTCGTTAAAGGAGGAATATCTGTATTTACATCCATCAACACACTTTTTCCTTCCGCCTCCCCCACCCTCCCCCCTCCCTCGGTCTCTCTCTCCCTCCCTCCGTATCTACCTCCTTCTCTGTCTCTCCCCTCTGTCTCTCCGTCTCTCCCTCCTTCCCCTCCAGCTCTCTCCCTCTACCTCCCTCCGCCTTTCTCTCCAGCTCTTTCCCTCTGTCTGTCTACCTCTCTCTCCCCCTCTGCCTTTCCTCCGTCTCTCCCTCCTCCGTCTCTCTCTCTCTCTCTCTCTCTCTGTATCTCTCGCCCTCCGTCTTTCTCTCCCCATGTCTCCCCTCTTTCCCTCCCTCCCTCCGTATCACTCGCCCTCCATATCTCCCTCTCCGCCTTTCCCTCCCACTGTCTCTTCCGTCCCCCCCCCCTCCGTCTCTCTCTCCGTCTCTATCTCTCTCCCCCTCTCTCCTTCCTCCGTCTCTATGTCTCTCTCATGTTGTTCTTTTCTTTCTCTTCTTTACCACTTAGTTCAAGGAGGCCGCCGGTGGATTGGCAGAATCAGTACAGCGGCGGACAAAATGCCTTGTGAGCTTTAGTTTCATCCCTCATTTATAATCTGAGTTCGAATCCCACCATATTCCATTTTTTTTTTTTTTTTTTTTTTTTTTACATTCCTTTTGCTTTATTACATGTTCCAGTCGACATACTCAGGCCATGCTGGGGTACATTTATATATCTTAGATTTTTTTTCCTTATCGTAGATGGGTTGAGGGACGACAAAATATAGTACCAGTCATGCGTTGGGGGTCAATATAAAAATATCTAATATTTCTCTCTCCTTCCCCCATGTAGGCAGGCTTGCCAATCTCTAAAAACCCAAACGACAAAATATAGTACCAGTCATGCGTTGGGGGTCAATATAAAAATATCTAATATTTCTCTCTCCTTCCCCCCATGTAGGCAGGCTTGCCAATCTCTAAAAACCCAAACGACAAAATATAGTACCAGTCATGCGTTGGGGGTCAATATAAAAATATCTAATATTTCTCTCTCCTTCCCCCCATGTAGGCAGGCTTGCCAATCTCTAAAAACCCAAACGACAAAATATAGTACCAGTTATGCGTTGGGGTCAATATAAAAATATCTAATATTTCTCTCTTTCCTTCCCCCCATGCAGGCTTGCCAATCTCTAAAAACCCAAACGACAAAATATAGTACCAGTCATGCGTTGGGGGTCAATATAAAAATATCTAATATTTCTCTCTTTCCTTCCCCCATGCAGGCTTGCCAATCTCTAAAAACCCAAACAGCGGGTAGCATGGAAAAAAGTGTCCCCCAAAACGGGGAGAAATGAGGCAAAATGGGGAGATTTTACATAATGAAAAGACATCTCTTACCCACCCCAGTATGGGTGGGAGATCTCCCCGTCGTTCGGGGAGAGGTGACAGGTCCGCAAATGAGTCAGGTTTTAGTCTATGAAAATCATTAGTATTAGGGCGATGAAGGGTGGTAAATTGGTAGTAATTGATAGAGCATCTGACACCATGATTTGCAGAATATAGTTACGACTCCTTACGTTCTGATTTCAAATTCCGCCGAGATTAGCTTTGCCTTTCATCCTCACGACATCGATAAACTATACCACCAGTAATGCACTGGGGTCGATTTATTCGACTTCCCCCTTCCCTCTAAATTACTGGCCTTGTGCCAAATATAGAAATAATTATTATTAAAGTTGTAGACTGCCAGAACCATTAGAGGATCGAATAGAATTGTCTACACTATTCGTTTCGGTACTCTGTGATCTGAGTTGAAAGCCTTCCAGGAACATCTTGGTGCTGCGGGTGGCATAATCGACTGTCCCCTTCCCCTAAATTGTTGGCCTTACACCAATGTTAGAAGGAACTATAAATATGTATTGAAGGGCAGCAGATCGGCAGAGTCATTAAAGCCTCGGACAAATGACTTGCTATATTTTTTCGGCCCTAAACCTTCTCAGTTCAAATCTCACAGGGGTTAGCCTTGCCTTGCATCCTTCCAGGGACGATAAAATGAAGTACTAGTAAAGTACTAGGGTCGATATGATAGACTTTCCATTCTTCTTCGCCTACATATTCCTGGGAGGGTCGTCAGGGGGGGGGGGGGGGGCAGAGTCCTCAAACACTCCTTCCAGTGGGTCCTGTCAGAAGCAACCGTCTCCAACTGATCCGGCTGGAACCCCAAGCGAAACCAGCCGGACTCGTGGATGTTATCCAACCATCTTGCTTGGGGGTCAATTCCTGGGTCTCCTGCAGGTTGGTTTTGCCCGTAAAATCTGTCCAGTGATTCTTTCTTTAGACATTCTGACCACATGTCCGTAATATCAGAGCTGTGATCTCTCAAT
>OZ024763.1:14793436-14803436 GCA_964016885.1 Eledone cirrhosa
GATAGATTGGGGGTGGAGGGCTCCCACCACCTCCACCACCTCTTCCAGGTTGTTTCGTTGGTGGTGATGGCGGGGTAGTGGTGTAATGGTGTGGTGGTGGTACCAGTATGGTGATGGTGGTGGTGGTACCTGTGTGGTGGTGTGGTGTAATGGTGTGGTGGTGGTACCAGTATGGTGATGGTGGTGCCTGTGTGGTGGTGTGGTGGTGGTGTGGTGTAATGGTGAGGTCGTGGTACCAGTATGGTGGTGGTGGTGGTGGTGCCTGTGTGGTGGTGGTGGTGGTGCCTGTGTGGTGGTGGTGGTGTTGTGGTGAGGGTTGGTGTTGTGGTGAGGTGGTGTAATGGTGAGGTGGTGGTGTGGTGGTGGTGTGGTGGTGGTGGTGTGGTGGTGGTGGTGTGGTGTAATGGTGAGGTGGTGGTGTTGTGGTGTAATGGTGTGGTGGTGGTGTGGTGGTGTGGTGGTGGTGTGGTGGTGTGGTGGTGGTGTGGTGGTGTGGTGGTGTGGTGGTGGTGTGGTGGTGTGGTGTAATGGTGAGGTGGTGGTGGTGTGGTGTAATGGTGTGGTGGTGGTGCCAGTGTGGTGGTGCCTGTGTGGTGATGGTGGTGTGGTGGTGTGGTGGTGTAATGGTGAGGTGGTGGTGGCGGTGGTGGTGCCAGTGTGGTGATGGTGAGGTGGTGGTGTGGTGGTGGCGGTGGTGGTCGTGCCAGTGTGGTGGTGGTGTTGTGGTGTAATGGTGAGGTGGTGGTGGCGGTGGTGCCAGTGTGGCGATGGTGATGGTGGCGGTGATGATGATGATGACTGGTGACAGTAGTGATGGTCATGGCAGTGATGACAGTAGGGATGCTGCTGCTGATGATGACAGTGATGGTGCTGATGATGGTGATTGTTATGTTGCTGATGATGGTGATTGTTATGATGGTGCTGCTGATGGTGATGACAGTGATGGCAGTCATGTTAGTGATGGTTATGATGATGGTTATGATGATGGTTATGATGATGGTTATGATGATGGTTATGATGATGGTTATGATGATGGTTATGATGATGGTTATGATGATGGTTAAGCTGCTGACAGTGATGGCAGTAATTGTAAAAGTCAGAACATGAACCATTCTAACAGTAAACTGTTCCAGTTGTTTCCATCTCTACAGCTAGAAATAGTGGAACATCTCCTGCTGTTGTTGTGGTTACTGTTGTGGTGGTTACTGTTGTGGTGGTTACTGTTGTGGTGGTTACTGTTGTGGTGGTTACTGTTGTGGTGGTTACTGTTGTTGTGGTTACTGTTGTTGTGGTTACTGTTGTGGTGGTTACTGTTGTGGTGGTTACTGTTGTGGTGGTTACTGTTGTGGTGGTTACTGTTGTGGTGGTTACTGTTGTGGTGGTTACTGTTGTGGTGGTTACTGTTGTTGTGGTTACTGTTGTTGTGGTTGTTGTGGTGGTTACTGTTGTGGTTACTGTTGTGGTTGTTGTGGTGGTTACTGTTGTTGTGGTTACTGTTGTTGTGGTTACTGTTGTGGTGGTTACTGTTGTGGTGGTTACTGTTGTGGTGGTTACTGTTGTGGTGGTTACTGTTGTGGTGGTTACTGTTGTGGTGGTTACTGTTGTGGTGGTTACTGTTGTGGTGGTTACTGTTGTGGTGGTTACTGTTGTGGTGGTTACTGTTGTGGTGGTTACTGTTGTGGTGGTTACTGTTGTGGTTACTGTTGTTGTGGTTACTGTTGTTGTGGTTACTGTTGTTGTGGTTACTGTTGTTGTGGTTACTGTTGTTGTGGTTGTTGTGGTTACTGTTGTTGTGGTTGTTGTGGTTACTGTTGTGGTTACTGTTGTTGTGGTTACTGTTGTTGTGGTTACTGTTGTTGTGGTTACTGTTGTGGTGGTTACTGTTGTGGTGGTTACTGTTGTGGTGGTTACTGTTGTGGTGGTTACTGTTGTGGTGGTTACTGTTGTGGTGGTTACTGTTGTGGTGGTTACTGTTGTTGTGGTTACTGTTGTTGTGGTTACTGTTGTGGTTACTGTTGTGGTTACTGTTGTTGTGGTTACTGTTGTGGTTACTGTTGTGGTTACTGTTGTTGTGGTTACTGTTGTTGTTACTGTTGTTGTTACTGTTGTTGTTACTGTTGTTACTGTTGTTGTTACTGTTGTTGTTACTGTTGTTGTTACTGTTGTTGTTACTGTTGTTACTGTTGTTGTTACTGTTGTTGTTGATATTGTTGGTGTTACTGTTGTTACTGTTGTTGTTACTGTTGTTACTGTTGTTGTTACTGTTGTTGTTGATATTGTTGGTGTTACTGTTACTCTTGTTACTGTTTTTATATGTGTTATTTTTGCTTTTACTATTATTGTTGCTGTTATTGTTACTATTGGTGTTACGTATAAAATTATTTTCATTGTTGTTGCTATTGTTGTTGTCACTTCTGTTGCTGCTGCTGATGATGTTGGATGTTTGTTACCAAGGCACACTCTTACAAATCCGCTACACACACAAGTGTGTGTCTATCTATATATGTATATATACATATAAGTGTATGTGTACATATGTGCGTGTGTGTATGTGTGAGGTGTTGTGTTTCAGGGGTTTGCATGTATGTGTGAGTGCGTGTGATTGTATGTATATATATATATGTGTCTATATATATATATGTGTATGTATACATATATGTATGTATGTATGTACGTGTCTATATATATATGTGTATGTATACATATATGTATGTATGTATGTGGTGTTATGATTCAGGGGTTTGCATATATGTGCGATTGTATGAGTGTGTGTGTGTGTGTATTTGTATGTGCGTGTGTACAGATCTGTGTGTGGAGGGGGTGTATATGTGCTTGTATGTGTGTGTGTATGTGCGTGTCGTGTGTATATGTGCGTGTATATGTGTATGTATTTGTATGTGTCTGCGTGTGTACTTATGTGTGCGTGTGGGGGGGTGTATATGTGCTTGTATGTGTATTAGCATGTCGAGTGTGTATGTGCGTGCCTGTATGTATATGTGTATATGTGTGTATGTATGTATGTGTGTGTTCGTAGGGCGGTCTCAACACCTTGTTCTATAATGTTCTTTAAATCTGAGTGAGTTACCTTCTTCCAACAGCCCCACTCCCCCACCCACTCCACCCTCCAACTAACACCACCCCACCCCCTCCACTCCACCGCCGCTAATAATTGACACTTAATTCGCACTCCTCCCACCACCACCACCACCACTTATTTCACACTCCTCCCACCACCACCACCACTACTACTTACACTAATTTCTACATACTCCAATTCTCCTCCCACATGCCAAGCTAACACCCCCCCCCACACACAACATCCAAATCCATCCTCTTTCCTTCTCTTCCAGACATAGTTTCATAATATTCAACTTCTCAACATATATATATATATATATATATATATACACACACATATATATATATATATATATATATATATACATATAGATATAGATATATAGATATATACATATAGATATATATACATATATATGTGTGTGTGTGTGTATGTATACGTAATGTGTGTGTGTGTATGTATACGTATATATATATAAATATATCTGTGTGTATATATATATATATATGCATACATATATACATAAGTGTGTGTATATATATATATATATTTACATATAGATATATACATATATGTATGTGTGTATACGTATATATATATAAATATCTCTCTCTCTCTATATATATATATATATATATATATCTATATATATATATATATGTACATATATATGTACATATATATATGCATATATATGTAGGTATATGTATATGTGTGTAAATATGTATATATACATGCATACATATATACATAAGTGTGTGTGTGTATGTGTAGATATATACATATATGTATGTGTGTGTGTGTATACGTATATATATATAAATATATCTCTGTATATATATATATATATATATCTATATATATATATATATATATATATATATATATATATATGTACATATATATATATATATGTACATATATGTATATATACATGCATACAATTGAGCACTCTATGCTTCTACGGAGCAGAGTATGATAGCATGGGAAACGAAAAATCAGTGATGCATCGAAACTCAATTTAGGGGTGGTACAATTGTTTCCCCGGTGAACAGCTCATATCCTCTTTCCCAGAAAGAGGATATGATCCGAAATCAATAGACGTGTCCGAGGAACCTGCGAATCCAGAGTCAGGTCGATCCACACACAGATCACACATCGAGCTGTTCGCCGGGGAAACAATTGTAACACAATAAATTGAGTTCCGATGCATCACTGATTGTTCGTGTGTGCGTGCGCGTGCGTGTGCGCGTGTGTGTGTGTAAAAGGTAAACAGAAATAACAACACACACAATCAGTACAGTATATGGAAGGTATATATTAGGTCAACGGTTGAAATAGCAGGAAGAGGGTCTTAACGTTTCGGACGGTAGTCCTTCATCAGAAGAAAGAATGAGAAATTAAATGGATTGAAGGGAAGGGCGGGGTGGAATTGGAAAAAAATGTGTGTAGAGAAAATTAACAGGCCCATTCATGTTGACAATTCGTTGGATTTTCAAATTGGATTTTCACTCTGGAACTGGAAATACACCCGGAGTTTACCTTCCACTAGGAAATCTTTTCGTATCACTGATATTTTCTTTGCTTCTTGCACTATATATATATATATATATATAGAACTAGCTGTTGAAACGGCAAGAGCTCAGTCGTCGGGCTCCTGACTCATCCATATATATATATGTATGTATATAAGTTATAGGTGTATACACAAGTAACATCAGAGTGTTCAATACATATATTAAAGTGAAATACATCAAATGATAAAGGCTGTTAATAATTGTTTCTGCTTTTGGCACAAGGCCAGCAATGACCCCAGTGTATTACTGGTACTTTATTTTATCGACACCCCGTAAGGATGAAAGGCAAAGTTAACCTCGGCGGGATTTGAACTCAGAACTGAAAGGGCCATAACTCTATGCTGCAAAGCATGCCAATCCAACACCCTTGATAAAGGCTGCTTATAATAATTGTTTCTACTTTTGGCACAAGGCCAGCAATGACCGCAGTGCATTACTGGTACTTTATTTTATCGACCCCGTAAGGATGAAAGGCAAAGCTAACCACGGCGGAATTTATGATAATACACTATGCTCCGGTAACTATTTATTGATTCATTTACTCTGATGGTAGTACAATGTACCACTGTTACAGGAGATATTTACTGAAGTGGTGACAGTCACAATCTCCGATCTAACGTTTAGATAGTCGGCACATTTATTAAGGTTGCTGGGTATCAGACCCGTTTCAGCTATGTATAACCCACATTTTTCTTTTTTTTTTTTTTGGTACCATTTCTGTGTGGCCTACGTCCCCCGAGGAGATATATAACGGCATGTAATGTAAATCATACAGGAAGTGAAGAGGGATGTGGTGGCCGAGGGAGTTAAGATGGTGGATCTCGTGATATCAGCTCAGTCGACCGGGATTAGTAAGAATGTCGTGTCAAATTGTCACAGATATTTATCATTTGGTGACAATTCCTTCTCAAAAAACATTAGCTCAGATTTCTCAATCGAAAAAGAAAAAAAACCCATCCCACTTATGTATTCGTCACAACCACATTGCTATTCGCCTCTCTCCCCTCTCATATATATATACACACACACACACACACACACACACACACAGTATATATATATATACAAATGGCTTCTACAGGACTAGAACATATGTATATATATTATATTTATTTGTATATATACATATATATATACACATATATATTAGAATACTGTTAAAGTGTGTATTCATTTTTGAGGACACCCTGTATATATATATATATATATAGGAAAATGTTTGACCCCGATGGCGTCCGACCCTCTACCGATACTGCCAATCGGACCCAGCATATTTATCAATGCCAGTACCGGTTGTATCTCAGTGTACTCAATAGGCAATGTAGGATACATTCCCAGAGTATACACATAGTTATTCGCTTCAATACAACACACGTAAAACGGGTGCTTATAATGGTTCCCGGATTCGAGTTTCGGCCACACAATAAAGCAATAGGGTGCACTGCACCCTCCGTCTGCATATATTATGCAACAATGCATAATCGGCGTATGCGGCTTCATCAGCGGGTATCGCCTAATCAATAACCAATCGATCGACAGAATCCAAACCCCATCCCATATATATATATATATATATATATATATATATATATATATATATATATATATAAGCAGAAGGGATATTTAATTTGTTGAAAATTCAACAAATATAAATGTTTATAACTGATTCAGAGCACTCGACAGATTTCTGGAGTAAATATTCAATGATATTAAATAAATGGAAACTATATTTATAAAACCATGTTTATTCTATTATATATATTTCAAGGGTACCAAAACTTTGGTACGCTTTCATCAGATAAAATACAAAGTGTGTTTTATAAATTTTGACATGGCCAAGGAAACATACCTTAACAGTTGAATTTTCCTTGGATAATTCAACTGTTAAGGTATGTTTCCTTGGTTAGGTCAAAATTTATAAAACACACTTTGTATTTTATCTGATGAAAGCGTACGAAAGTTTTTGGTACCTTTGAAATATATATAATAGAATAAATGTGGTTTTATAAATATAGTTTCCATTTATTTAATATCATTGAATATATATATATATATATATATATATATATATATATATATATATATAACGAAGGAAATGTGGTAAGGAACAAGATGGACTATAACGCACCAAAGTACTCAATACTAGGGTAGTAGAGTGGGTAATAGGAACGAGTAGGACTCCGACGGCTTGGCTCAAGCCGTTTCGACGGATAATTCTGGACTAAAATTTTAGTCCAGAATTAGCGGTCGAAACGGCTTGAGCTCAGCCGTCGGGGTCCTACTCGTTCCTATATATATATATATATATATATGGGGACACCCGCTATATATCTATATATATATATATATATATATATATATATACATGCACATACATATGTATGTATACACACGTGTGTATTAAATAATAAGTATTTATGCTAGAATACAACGTATAGTTTAAGATTTTAAGGTAAATATATCGCTACAACTACCGCTGTTTTTTAATTCGAAGACTTCGCCGTGGCAAAAGAAAAACATGAAATATAAAGTGTAAACACCTTTTACTATTCCTCCGTGCTAAGAAAACATTAAAGATTACCGTTAGATTTGAGGGTGGGTGTCGTGGTTGGCGTAGGGAGTGGGAACTGGAGGGGGAGTACCACAGGGGTGTGGAAGGAATGGGTGTAAGGGTGGAGGGTGTATTTATTATCTTTCATTATATTTTAGGGGTTAGTGGAGGAGGGGGGGGGGGCACATTAGTTTAACATCTTTTTTCTTCTTTCTTCGTTGGTTTTGTTCTGATTCTTTTTCTTTTCTTTATCTTCTCATTTTCTTTTCCTCTTCTTCATCGTCGTGTCATCATCAGAAGGGTTTATCAGTATCTGCTGCTGTTGTTGTTGTTGTTGTTGTTGTTGTGGATGGTGACACTTCCATAGTGTTGTTATTGTTGATGTTCTTGCTGTTGCTGATGATGATATTGGTGACACCGCCATGGTGGTGTTGGTGTGGATGTCGCTAATGTTTTGGCTGATGATGATGATGATGATGATGTTAGTGATATTGATGATGATGATGTTAATGATGATGATGTTAGTGATGATGATGATGTTGATGTTAGTGATGATGATGATGTTAGTGATGTTGATGATGATGTTAGTGATGGTGGTGGTGGTGGTTTTAGTGATGGTGGTGGTGATGGTTTTAGTGATGATGGTGGTGATGGTGGTGGTTTTAGTGATGATGGTGGTGGTGGTTTTAGTGATGATGGTGGTGATGGTTTTAGTGATGATGGTGGTGATGGTTTTAGTGATGATGGTGGTGATGGTGGTGGTTTTAGTGATGATGGTGGTGGTGGTTTTAGTGATGGTGGTGGTGGTGGTTTTAGTGATGGTGGTGGTGATGGTTTTAGTGATGATGGTGGTGATGGTGGTGGTTTTAGTGATGATGGTGGTGGTGGTTTTAGTGATGATGGTGGTGGTGGTGGTGGTTTTAGTGATGATGGTGGTGATGGTGGTGGTTTTAGTGATGATGGTGGTGATGGTGGTGGTTTTAGTGATGGTGGTGGTGGTGGTTTTAGTGATGATGATGATGATGATGGTGGTGGTTTTAGTGATGATGGTGGTGGTGGTGGTGGTTTTAGTGATGATGATGATGGTGGTGGTGGTTTTAGTGATGATGATGATGGTGGTGGTTTTAGTGATGATGGTGGTGGTGGTGGTGGTTTTAGTGATGATGGTGGTGGTGGTGGTGGTTTTAGTGATGATGATGATGGTGGTGGTGGTTTTAGTGATGATGATGATGATGGTGGTGGTTTTAGTGATGATGGTGGTGGTGGTGGTGGTTTTAGTGATGATGATGATGATGGTGGTGGTTTTAGTGATGATGGTGGTGGTGGTGGTGGTTTTAGTGATGATGATGATGATGGTGGTGGTTTTAGTGATGATGGTGGTGGTGGCGGTTTTAGTGATGATGGTGGTAGATGATGTTGATGGTGGTGATGGTGGTGGTGGTGATGGCGGTGATTATGTTGATGGTGATGATAGGGGTGGTGGTGATGATGGTGACGTTGTTGATGGTATTTCTCTTGGTGTTCTTGGTATTGTAGTAGTTGCTATGGTAGCTGTTGGTGTAGTAGTTGCTATGGTAGCTGTTGGTGTTGTAGTTGCTATGGTAGCTGTTGGTGGTGTAGTTGCTATGGTAGCTGTTGGTGGTGTAGTTGCTATGGTAGCTGTTGGTGGTGTAGTTGCTATGGTAGCTGTTGGTGGTGCAGTTGCTATGGTAGCTGTTGGTGTTGTAGTTGCTATGGTAGCTGTTGGTGTTGTAGTTGCTATGGTAGCTGTTTGTGTTGTAGTTGCTATGGTATCTTTTGGTGTTGTAGTTGCTATGGTAGCTGTTGGTGTAGTAGTTGCTATGGTAGCTGTTGGTGTTGTAGTTGCTATGGTAGCTGTTGGTGTTGTAGTTGCTATGGTAGCTGTTGGTGTTGTAGTTGCTATGGTAGCTGTTGGTGGTGTAGTTGCTATGGTAGCTGTTGGTGTTGTAGTTGCTATGGTAGCTGTTGGTGTTGTAGTTGCTATGGTAGCTGTTGGTGGTGTAGTTGCTATGGTAGCTGTTGGTGGTGTAGTTGCTATGGTAGGTGTTGGTGGTGTAGTTGCTATGGTAGGTGTTGGTGGTGTAGTTGCTATGGTAGCTGTTGGTGTTGTAGTTGCTATGGTAGCTGTTGGTGGTGTAGTTGCTATGGTAGCTGTTGGTGGTGTAGTTGCTATGGTAGCTGTTGATGTAGTTGCTATGGTAGCTGTTGGTGTTGTAGTAGTTGCTATGGTAGCTGTTGGTGTAGTAGTTGCTATGGTAGCTGTTGGTGGTGTAGTTGCTATGGTAGCTGTTGGTGTTGTAGTTGCTATGGTAGCTGTTGGTGTTGTAGTTGCTATGGTAGCTGTTGGTGTTGTAGTTGCTATGGTAGCTGTTGGTGTTGTAGTTGCTATGGTAGCTGTTGGTGGTGTAGTTGCTATGGTAGCTGTTGGTGGTGTAGTTGCTATGGTAGCTGTTTGTGTTGTAGTTGCTATGGTAGCTGTTGGTGGTGTAGTTGCTATGGTAGCTGTTGGTGGTGTAGTTGCTATGGTAGCTGTTGGTGGTGTAGTTGCTATGGTAGCTGTTGGTGTAGTAGTTGCTATGGTAGCTGTTTGTGTTGTAGTTGCTATGGTAGCTGTTGGTGTTGTAGTTGCTATGGTAGCTGTTGGTGGTGTAGTTGCTATGGTAGCTGTTGGTGGTGTAGTTGCTATGGTAGCTGTTGGTGTAGTAGTTGCTATGGTAGCTGTTTGTGTTGTAGTTGCTATGGTAGCTTTTGGTGTTCTTGTATTGGTATTGT
>OZ024763.1:14815936-14818436 GCA_964016885.1 Eledone cirrhosa
ATTTGCTCGGGCCACATTTTCAGTGTCCTGCTTTATGTCACACTTATTTTAATTTAGGGTCCGGGTATCTTCAATTCTGTATTCGTACCAACCCTTACCTAGGAATGTTGGGTAATCACCAAAAGAATACGATCGTGAATACAAGCTGCCGAAATGAGATTCTTTCGAAGGGTCTTTGGAGTAATGTTACTTGATAGAATGTGTAACTCGAAGCTCAGAGAGTAGCTCCAGGATCAACCTCTACTTCTCCGAATTGAGAGGTCACAACTCCGATACTACGGTTAGAATGTCTCAGGAAAGAATCGCTGGACAGATTTTACAGACAAAACCAACCGGTATAAGACGCAGAGGTAGACTCGTAAAATATATCCAGCGATTCTTTCCTGAGACATTCTAACCACATGTCTATAATATAGGAGCTGTGATCTCTCAATTCGAAGAAGTAGTGGCTCTACCAAGAGCAACTCTCTGATATCCAATTTATGCACTCGAATAACGAATAACGTTACCCTAAAGACCTTTAGGAAGAACCCCATTTCGGCTGCTTGTGTTTGCGATCGTATTTTTTGGGTCATTACTCAAGATTCATGACCATTGGTAAGGGTTGGCATGAATACCGAATTGAAGATAAGTTTGGCTTTTACACCTACCTCCCTTCTCCTGGTTACTGAATGCTGAAGCTGGTGCATTACTGCACCAGCTCCTGCAATTCTTGTTCCTAATTCAGCCTGTTAGCGCGTTTGGCTTTTCACCCTACATCCCTTCTTCTGAATACCGAATGCTGAAGCTGGTACATTACTGCACCAGCTTCTGCAATTCTTGCACTTAATTCAGCCTGGTTGGCAGGTTGGGCTTTTAACCCTACATCCCTTCTTCTGAATACCGAATGCTGAAGCTGGTACATTACTGCACCAACTTCTGCAATTCTTGCACTTAATTCAGCCTGGTTGGCAGGTTGGGCTTTTAACCCTACATCCCTTCTTCTGAATACCGAATGCTGAAGCTGGTACATTACTGCACCAGCTCCTGCAATTCTTGTTCCTAATTCAGCCTGGTTGGCAGGTTGGGCTTTTAACCCTACCTCCCTTCTCCTGGTTACCGAATGCTGAAGCTGGTACATTACTGCACCAGCTCCTGCAATTCTTGTTCCTAATTCAGCCTGTTAGCGCGTTGGGCTTTTAACCCTACATCCCTTCTTCTGAATACCGAAGCTGGTGCATTACTGCAATTGTTGCACTTAATTCAGCCTGGTTGGCAGGTTGGGCTTTTAACGCTACCTCCCTTCGACCATTATAAATAACAGTTGAGAAAACCGGGGAAAAATATTCCCAGAGACGGGGGAAAGGTGGACAAAAGTACCTGCAAGGAATCGAACCGAGAGTTAAGAGGTTCGGTTATCCCAGAATTTATTTACAAATAGGTTTAGTTGATGAATAAAGTAGTGAAAGGTGACGGAATATTTCAGGAATTATTTTATGTTCAATAATATCATGTTTGTGTTTTGAAATATTATATATAAACAAATTTCGTGTCAATCTTTAGACTGTTTCGTTAGTATTTCACATACCCGTAATCTTCACAGGGTCACTAAAAGACACATACACTCACACATATCTCTCTCTCTCTCTCTCTCTCTGTATATATTTATATCTATCTATCTCTCTCTATATATATATATATATATAAATATATATATATACACACACACACACATATATATGCATATAGGAGTGTATCATTCATATTTTCATTATCTGATATGTGTCAAACCGACATTGCACGGTTGCTTGTGATGGGGATGGTGGGGCTATTGGTGGTGGTGACCGGACGGGCATGTGTGGTGGTGATGGTGGGGCGGCGGCGGCGGTGGTGGTAGTGGTGGTGAAGGTGGTGGTGGTGGTGGTGGTGGTGGTGGTAATGGTGGTGGTAGTGGTGGTGGTAATGGTGGTGGTAGTGGTGGTGAAGGTGGTGGTGGTGGTGGTGGTAATGGTGGTGGTAGTGGTGGTGAAGGTGGTGGTGGTGGTGGTGGTGGTAATGGTGGTGGTAGTGGTGGTGGTGGTAATGGTGGTGGTAGTGGTGGTGAAGGTCGTGGTGGTAATGGTGGTGGTAGTGGTGGTGAAGGTGGTGGTAATGGTGGTGGTGGTAGTGGTGGTGAAGGTGGTGGTGGTGGCGGTGGTGGTAATGGTGGTGGTAGTGGTGGTGAAGGTGGTGGTGGTAATGGTGGTGGTAGTATGGTGAAGGTGGTGGTAGTGGTGGTGAAGGTGGTGGTGGTGGTCGTGGTGGTGGTGGTCGTGGTGTTTTGCAAAGGTTCTTGCAGGTTTTCTGACAATTGTTTTGTCATCTAACCATCAACTAACATTCCATCCGGACTTTAACACTCTCTAAACGCCGCCATGTCATGTCAGTAGTCACCAGTTGAGGATGTGACGTATCGTGTCACCAGCATTCATCACACACACACAATATACATATATATATTTTATATATATAAATATTTATT
>OZ024763.1:14823436-14826709 GCA_964016885.1 Eledone cirrhosa
TATATATATATATATATTTCGTTTCTGAATTTGTTTAGCAACATGACCCTCCCAAAGTATAACAATATATATATATATATAATATATATATATATATATATAATATATATATATATATATATAAGTATTGAAGTTTCCGTTGAAAATTGAAAAAGTCAGAGGAATGAAGAGTGCTCTATGTAAGTTACAGAGCTAAATACATGTATGTGGTTGCGCGTGTGTGTATGTTTATACGCGTGCGTCCTTTCATCCTTGTATGTGTATATATTTCAACCCTTAGTCGGTGAGTCTGTATATACGCTAACTCCATTATAATTCCTTTTTCAACATATATATATATACGTATTTGTGGTCACACATACACTGATATGCTTGCCCTCATGTATGTACTTACGCACACATTTTTTCACTATACACATGCATTTGTACATTCACATACATGTATATTTGCAAGTGCATATACACACATTTATACACATCCCCTTACTATATTTTTATTTTTTTATTTTTTATACATCTCTTGTATTATTACTTTTATTTATTTTTTATTGCCCGGTAAAATTTTGCCTTTCTTGAGGAGATTTTTCAAATATTTCACTATGTTTTAAATTGCCTTGTCTGACGAACGAATGCGGACGTGTCTTGTATTCGTCTTATTCGGGAAACCTCTGGTAATGAGGTAATTATACTGTATTGTTTGTTATACATTAAATAATTATATAAATATATATATATATATATATATATATATATATATATATATATATATATATATATATGTATATATATATATATGTATATATATATATATATATATATATATATATTTATATATATATACATATATATATATATATATATATATATATATATTATATATATATACATATATATATATATATATATATATATATATATATATATATATATAGAGAGAGAGAGAGAGAGAGAGAGAGAGAGAGAGAGATAGTTATATATACATAGATATAGATATATATCGATCGACTGTCGATATATATATATGTATGTATATTTGTATAATATATAATATTATATAATATATATATATATATATATCTAAAGCGGGTAAAATTCCCGAGATCCATGGACGAGTTCTCTCCAGCGGTCTCTGTCCCTCATTATCGCTGCCATGTCCTGCGTCTCCAACAGACCAGTGTCTGTCCTTAGAGCATCAACATACGTTAACCTTGGTCTTCCTCTTCTAGTGTGTCCATGTAGGGGCTCCCAAAGGAGCACTGAGTGCAATGTCAACTCTGGATGTCGGTGAGCATGTCCAGCTAACCTCAGTCTCCTCTGTATATATATATATATATATATTGGAAAATGTGTGAGATCCTTGGTACAGTTAGGTATATTTGAAAAAAAGGAAAAGAATTACTTCACTTGTTGTGTTAAAAAATTTATGATTTAATGTTATGATATAATATTATAATATTATATTAAATCAAATTTGTTAACACTACAAGTGAAATCATTCCTTTCCTTTTTTTCAAATATATATATACATGTCGATATATATATATATATATATATATATATATATCGACAGTCGATCGACAAATCAGACCGAGGAAACAATTTTTCCATTGGTCTTTCCAATTGCTAATACTATCTATCGGTCGCAACTCCAGGAAGAAAGAGCAATGTGAAATAAAGTGCCTTGCTCAAGGATATCGAACTCACAACTTCGCGATTGCGAATCCAATTCTCTAACCACTCAGCCACGTGCCACACACACACACACACACACACACACACACACACACACACACACACACACACACACACACACACACACATATATATATATATATATAAGGAACAGAGAACAAAAAACAGAGAGCCAGTACAAATGATATTAGTATTAGTTTCACGCTTGAGAGTGAGGGGGAGGGGCGACGTTTCGGGCATAAGTCCTTCATCACGAGAACAGTGGATAGGAAGAGAGTTCCGAGGGTGTGTGGGGGAGTGGTGGAAAGACATTTTTAAAAAACGGGGGGAGGAGTGAAAAGGGAGGAAAAACAATTTTTTTACAGAGTAAAGGACATTTTTTTAAAGTACAAATAGAAATATATAACGAAGGAAGTGTGGTGAGGAACCTGGTGGACCATAACACACCAAAGTACTCAATACTTAGGGTAGGAGAGTGGGTAATAGGAAATTGTTCAAGACCCCGACGGCAGAGCTCGAGCCGTTTCGACGGCTAATTCTGGACGTATATATATGTATATATATGTATATATATATATATACATATATATACATACATATATATATATATATACATATAAATATATATATATATGTATATATATATATATATATATGTATATATATGTATATATATATATATATATATATATATATATATATATATATATATGTATATATATGTATATATATATATATATATATATATATACATATATATACATATATATACGTCCATATATATATATATGTATATGTATATATATATATTTATATATATATACATATATATATATATACGTCCATATATATATATATATATACATATATATATATGTATATATATATATATGTGACATGTGTCCATGTGTCCATGTGTGTGCATGTGTGTGCGTGTGTACATGTGTATGTATTATGTTCATGTGTGTGTGTTTGCGAGTGTATATATATATATATATATGTGTGTGTGTGTCTGTGTATCTATGTAAAATATACAGTATGTATGTCGATACAAATTTAGTAATTTGTATTCTTGCCGAGGTTCTTCTATGAGATGACATGGGATGTCAGTAAGTTAATTTTTATTCGGGGTGTTGTACACTCGGGTGGATGATGGTGGGGGGGGGGGGGGGGTACTGGTTGTGGGGGGGGTGATGGTGGTGGTGGTGGTGGTGGTGGTGGTGGTGTGGTGGTGTGGTGGTGTGGTGGTGGTGGTGGTGGTGGTAGTGGTGGTAGTGTGGTGGTGTGGTGGTGTGGTGGTGGTGGTGGTGGTGGTGGTGGTGGTGGTGGTGGTAGTGTGGTGGTGTGGTGGTGTGGTGGTGGTGGTGTGGTGGTGGTGTCGTGTGGTGGTGTGGGGGTGAGTGTGGGGGTGTGGGGGGTGGCAGTGGTCGGGTGGATGATGGTGGTTGTGGTGGAGGTGGTGGGGTGGATAATGGTGGTGGAAGGTCCTGGTTGTGGTGGGGTGGATGATGGTTGTGGTGGTGGTGGTGGTAGTGTGGTGGCGTGGTGGTGGGTGGGGGGGGGGGGGGGGGGGGGGCTAGC
>OZ024763.1:14826909-14836909 GCA_964016885.1 Eledone cirrhosa
TCTTACCTCCTTTTGACAAGAGTACATCGCTAACATATCTTACCTTCTTTTGTGAAGAGTGACACTAACATATCTTACCTTCTTTTGTGAAGAGTAATACTAACATATCTTATCTTCTTTTGTGAAGAGTACCTCTTAACATATCTTACCTTGTGAAGAGTAACTAACAGATCTTACCTTCTTTTGTGAAGAGTACCTCATTTCTTCCAAGTCCTCCTCCTTCTCCTCCATCTCCTTTATGTGTTGTTGACGGAGATTCTGTAAATTCATCTCCAGACGTAGTTTGGTCTAGAAAGACAAATGACAGATGTGGTCAGTTAGAGACTGGACAGTGGGTGAATTGTATAGACTGGACAGTGGGTGTATAATATACACTGGACAGTGAATATATATTATAGACTGGACAGTGGGTATATATTATAGAGTGGACAGAGGGTATAAAGTATAGATACACTGGACAGTGGGTATATATTATACATACATTGGATAGTGGGTATATATTATACATACACTGGACAGTGGGTTTATAGTATAGATACACTGGACAGTGGGTTTATAGTATAGATACAGTGGACAGTGTGTTTATAGTATAGATACAGTGGACAGTGTGTTTATAGTATAGATACACTGAACAGTGGGTTTATAGTATAGATACAGTGGACAGTGGGTTTATAGTATAGATACAGTGGACAGTGGGTTTATAGTATAGATACAGTGGACAGTGTGTTTATAGTATAGATACAGTGGACAGTGTGTTTATAGTATAGATACACTGAACAGTGGGTTTATAGTATAGATACAGTGGACAGTGGGTTTATAGTATAGATACAGTGGACAGTGGGTTTATAGTATAGATACACTGGACAGTGGGTTTATAGTATAGATACACTGGACAGTGGGTTTATAGTATAGATACACTGGACAGTGGGTATATGTTATACAGTGGTGAATAGTATGTCATAGATATTCTTGACTGGACATTGAATGTGTTAGACATTGGTCAGTGATGTCTTGTAGATACATTAATCAGCAAGGGGAGACAAATCAAACACTGTAAACACAAATTTTTAGGAAATGCAGTACTGATTGAAACAAGAGCATTGTGAAATGAAAACATGGAGGCAGTATTAAACACAATCATTTTTGACAGGTACTAAGTTAGTATAAATGTATATATGTTTATCTGTGTAGATGTGCACACACACACACATAAATATATATATTTATGTGTGAGTCCCGGGTTCAATCAGAGGGTAACCACAGTAAGTAAGGTACTCAATACATAGCAGAGTATATACAAGATTTAATATAGAAATGGTTTCTACAGGACTAGAACTGTTTCATTCAAAGGAAGTCATAAGGAAATGGAACAGTTCTAGTCCTGTAGAAGACATGTCTATATTAAATCTTGTATATATATATATATATATATATATATATATATATATATATATATATAAATAAATATAAATTGGGCATCGAAAATTTGAAATATTTTTTGCTCAAAACACTCACTCGACCATAAGTATTACATGTGTAAAGTTTGGAAACAATCGGTTGGGTGGTTCTCGAGTTTTAGGGGGACAGACAGACATTCTCTGTTATAGATATATATAGATGTCTGTGTGTGTGTAATAAGCCCAGTGTATATGTGTATGTGTATATATGTATGTCAAGTGTATATATATATATATATATGTGTGTATATGTCCAGTGTATGTGTATGTGTGTGTGTCCAGTGTATGTGTATGTGTATATATATGTGTGTGTCCAGTGTCCTGTGTGTGCGTGAGAGTGTCCAGTGTGTGTATATATGTGTGTGTCAGTGTCATGTGTGTCCAGTATGTGTGTCAGTGTCCAGTGTGTATGTCAGTGTCATGTGTATGTGTGTGTCCAGTGTGTGTGTGTGTCAGTGTCCAGTGTGTGTGTGTGTCAGTGTCCAGTATGTGCGTATGTGAGTGTCCAGTGTGTGCGTGAGAGTGTCCAGTGTATGTGTGTATGTGAGTGTCCAGTGTGTGTATATATGTGTGTGTATCAGTGTCCAGTGTGTGTGTGTGTGTATGTCAGTGTCGTGTATGTCAGTGTCATGTATATGTGTGTGTCCAGTGTGTGTGTGTGTGTGTCAGTGTCCTGTGTGTGTGTGTGTCCAGTGTCCTGTGTGTGGTCATTCAGTAAAGGCAGCTGCGTCATGTAAGAGGATGGTCATCAGTTCCAGCAGCTGTCCAAAGACATTCTCCACATCTCACCTAATGAGAGAGACACACTGGACAGTGGTCAGACTATAGAGTGCCGGGAATGGTGGGGGGTCCTAGCTATTTTGGTCACTCTCACAGACCTTGCAAGGTCAGGAGATTTTTGGACAATCGCACAGAATCTGGGGCACAGAAAACAAAAGAAAACCACCACAAAAAAACTTCACTCTATGAACATGCATGCGTGTGTGTGTTTGTGTGTGTATGTGTGTGTGTGTGTGTGTGTGTGTGTGTATGTGTGTGTGTGTATGTGTGTGTGTGTGTATGAAAAATATATATACATATAAATACACAGACACACACAGACATGTACATGTGCTTTGTGCCCCAGCATGGCCACAGTCTAATCACTGAAATGAGTAAAATAAAGTAATGTAACGTCATCATTGTCATTTAACATCCACCTTGCCTGCTAAGATGGGTTGGACAGGTCTGCAGAGAAAAACAGACGTTAAGACGATGATGATGATGATGATGATGGTGATATATGAGCGTGTCTGTGTGTGTGTGTAAATATATATATATATATATATATATATATATATATATATATATATATCAATGATATTAAACACCCACAAAATTGTTAACCATGTTGCCAACAACAACCCTGAGTGCCTTTTCGATTTCCATGTGTCTAACACACGTGGGCATGCCCACAAAGTAAGAAAACAGCACAGTTCCCATGACTTTCGGAAACATTTTTTCACGCTCAGAGTTGCTGAAGCATGGAACAAACTCCCTGCATCAGTTGTTAGCTGTCGAGACACTGCATCCTTTAAGGCCTCCATGCTTCCCGAGATCCGCCAACACTACAGCTAACACATACAAACATGTACTTCCCTGACATTTGTGTATTATTCTATGTACTATATTGACGAGTTGTAGTGCACCTGAGCACTTTACACAATAATTTCATTATTATTAATAAATGGAAACTGTATTTATAAAACCATATTTATTCTATTATATATATTTTTCCTGGATACCCAGGAAAAACGTGAACCGTTAAGATCTCCTTCCTGGATATGTCAATATTTATAAAACAAACTTTGTATTTTATCTGATGAGAGCGTACCAAAGTTTTGGTACCCTTGAAATATATATAATAGAATAAATATGGTTTTAAAATGAACAGTGTATTTGTTTGTATTTGTTTAAATATGGTTTTATAAATATAGTTTCCATTTATTAATATCATTGTATATTATACTCCAGAAAACTTGTCGAGTGCTTCAAATCAGTTATAAACAAATATATTTGTTGAATTACCAACAAATTAAATATCCCTTTTGCTTATATATATATATATATATATATATATATATATATATATATATATATATATAGATAGATAGATACATTGAGTAATGGTTTAACCAGTGTCAAACTGAATCCGTCCTGGTTTATTTATATATATATGATGATGATGATGATATATATATATACACACACACACATGAATACACACATCATCATCATCATCATCATCATCATCGTTTAACGTCTGTGTTCCACGCTTGCATGGGTTTGGACGGGAGTTTTCCCACTTGAGGCAAGAGTGGTTGTCTTGCTCGCATAGGACTGTCTGGCGGGTTTTCTACAGCTGGATGCCCTTCCTAACACCAACCACGTTTACAGTGTGGGGCTGGGAGGTTTTTACCGTGTTACTTACACGGCCACATTACAGCGTGGACTGTCTGGCGGGTTTTCTACAGCTGGATGCCCTTCCTAACACCAACCACATTTACAGTGTGGGGCTGGGAGGTTTTTACCGTGTTGCCTACACGGCCACATTACAGCGTGGACTGTCTGGCGGGTTTTCTACAGCTGGATGCCCTTCCTAACACCAACCACATTTACAGTGTGGGGCTGGGAGGTTTTTACCGTGTTGCCTACACGGCCACATTACAGAGTGGACTGTCTGGCGGGTTTTCTACAGCTGGATGCCCTTCCTAACACCAACCACATTTACAGTGTGGGGCTGGGAGGTTTTTACCGTGTTGCCTACACGGCCACATTACAGCGTGGACTGTGTGTTTTTTTGTCGTGACACCTACACGATCTCATTTGTTTCGGCCTGGATGTTGTGGGACCAACATAACTTTACATTGAAAGGGCCGGTGTGGGTGGGGTGGAGGTGGTGGGACGGGGGTGTATTTTGTTAGAGATGCCTACTGACTGTAGTAGGTTTTACTTTGTATTTAGGTAAGGCAGGTCTTCTCTATTACTGAGTACCGCCAAAGGTCTCGGTCCAGTGACATTGTCTTGGAGAGGTGTAAGCGTGTGAGGTCGGAATTTATCAGCTCGTCCCAGGTTTTTCTGGGTCTGCCTACTCCGTGGCTACCGTCTATCTTTATTGCCCTGCACTTTGTTATACAGCTGTTATACATTTATATATACAGGCACAAACATATATATATATCCCTCCACTATCAATCCCTTTCCCCACCTTTAATCACCCTCCCCAACACCATTCCAATGAAACAAATATTGCCTGACTTTCCTGATGATATTTTATGAATGAAACAGTTCTAGACCTGTAGAGGTCACTTCTGCAATAAAATACATTGATAGAGCTTGTGCTCTATCAATGTGTTGAGTACCTTTTTTTAACTGTGCTCACCTCCTAATATACACCAGGAATCCACCTATATATCATCATCCTCATCGTTTTACGTCCTAGCATGGGTTAGACGGGTTGTCCTGTTGTGGGCAGTGTCCGGTCGGCTGACCTTATCTTGCTCATACAGGAACTGATTCTGGCTTGAGGCCTTTCCTAACACCAACCTCATTTACAGTGAGTGCTGGGTGCTTTTTTGCCGTGGCACCTCCACGACCACTTTACAGTGGAATGATAGGGACCCCAGTCCCTATCATCTCATTTCTACAGCTGAGCAAACTGGAGCAATGTGAAAATAAAGTGTCTTGCTCAAGGAAACAACACATCACCCGGTCTGATAATTGAACTCACAACCTTTCGATTGCAAGCCCAATGCTCTAACGACTAAACCATGCGTCTTCACGATATATATATATATATATATGTAAAAGTTCTATTTAAATTGTTGGGATACAACAAGCAAATATTTTTATAACTGATATAAAGCACTCAACAATCTGGGAGCTTCCAACAGTAATGGTTGCATTCTTTAAGGGTATGTCAATATTTATTTATAAAACTGATCTATATTATATTTTATCTGATAAAAGCACACCATAATTTAACTTGGTATCCTTGAAATATGTATAATGAAATAAATATGGTTTTATAAATATAGTTTCCATTTGTTAATATCGTATATATACATATATATATATATATATATATATATATATATATATATAAATATATATATATATAAATAAGCAGAAGTGATATTCAATTTGTTGGTAATTCAACAAATATAAATGTTTATAACTGATTCAGAGCACTCAACAGATTTTCTGGAGTATAATATAAAATGATATTATATATATATATATATAAATATATATCGAAAAGGTAATATTTGAAGCTCTAATTAAACTTTAATTAGTTACCTACCTAGCTATGTGTCCTTACACACTTTACAAATTATCCCCTGTGATTGTTTCATGTGTTTATTTTAAATATATATATATATATAAATATATATATCAACTAGAAATAGATTGACATATATATATATATAAAATAAACATTTGGAACAATCACAGGGAATAATTTGTAAAGTATGTAAGCACACATAGCTAGGTAGGTAACCAATTAAAGTTTAATTAGAGCTTCAAATATAGATACCTTTTAAAATGATTAATCTCCTTTGTATATATTTCTTTAAATAAAAAATATATTTCACCAATTAATTAGTAAATCACAGTAGTCAAATCCTGGATGGTCACCAAAGGAGAAGATACAACTATCTGCGTTTACAAAGCAAATGCAAATCCGTGAATAACTCAAACCAGGTGTTGCATTTTAAAAAATACACACATCGCACATACTTTATAAATTATTCCCTGTGATTGTTCCATATGTTTATTTTATATATATATATGTCAATCTATTTCTAGTTGATATAAAATGCTCGGATCTATTCATTGGAATCTTTTAGCTTATTCTGCAGTGGATATGGCGCATGTCTCTAAGACATGACAACCCTTAATTTAATTTTTGGATATATAAATATATATATATATATATATATATATTTATATATCAACTAGAAATTATATATAAATATATATATATTTTTATTTACTCAGCTGTAGAAATGAGATGATAGGACCCCGGTCCTGATAGGACCGGGGTCCTATCATTTCACTGCAAAGTGGTCATGGAGGTGCCACAGAAAAAAAGAACCCAGCCCACACTGTAAAGTGGACGTGTAGGCGCCACGGAAAATAAGCACCCAACACTCACTGTAAATGAGGTTGGTGTTAGGAAGGGCATCCAGCTGTAGAAATCAAGCCAGAATCAGTTCCCGTCCCACCCTTGCAAGCAGGGAAAGGTGGACGTAAAATGATGATGATGAGATGATGATGTATAAATAAATAAATATTGCCACACCTCAGTGGAGAGCAAGGCACGCTCAGACAGGCATTCCACAAGTCAATTGAGAAAGTTTGGTCAATAGTCATGGAAGACCTTCAATGTAACAATCAGGGAAATTGCTCACAAAGTGAGAATATGCACAGGATCAGTGGATTCCATTTCAACGAAGGAGGATTTGTGCATGCAGAGAATGTCAGTGAAATTCATCCCCAAGTTGCTGGCAGAGCAACTGAAGCAACTCCACATGGAAATCACTGAGGACATGTTGGACTGTGCAAACCACAACCCTCACTTCATCAGGCTTTTGGCAAAATTTGAGGCAATATCTCTGCTTGATGTGTTCAGGCATCTTGCGTGCAAACGAAAATCCGCTGAGCACGCAAAACAGGTATGTACTCCAGGTGTAACAGCCATGAACTGACGTGGCCAACTGGGGCAAAACTTTTCATACATACACAGGAAGGGTGGCATCACCTCTCACCCAAAGGATTTTGCCCAGTTTTGGAGGTAAAAAAAGTCGTCAGATATTTCTTTAATAATGCACCTTGTGTACATATATATATATATATATATATATATATATATATATATATATATATATGTATATATCTATATGTATAATAAGGAGTTGACGGACCCAGCATATATATCAATACACATATATACATACATATATGTGTGTACATATATATATATATATATATATATATATATACACATATATACATACATATATACGTGTACATATATATATATATATATATATATATGTACACATATATATATATGTATATATATATATATAAACACATATATATATATATGTACACACATATATATGTACACATATATTTGTATGTATATATGTACACACATATATATGTACACATATATTTGTATGTATATATGTGTACATATATATGTGTATATATATAGACACATATATATGTACACATATATATGTACACATATATACGTATGTATATATGTGTATATATATATAAACACACATATATACATATATATGTATATATGTGCGTATATATATATATATAAACACACATATATATATATATATATATATGTATGTATATATGTATATGTGTGTGTATTTGTGTACGAGTAGTTATAGAATCCTTTAAAAATTCTTACGAAGCCCAGAATTCAGTGTAACTATGGTAACCAAAGGTAGTGAACTTACCTGTTCTAATTGCTGTATCTGAGCAGCTTGGTCATCAAGTTCCTCTTCCTGTTCAGAAAGTTTCATTGATAATTCATGTTTGGCTCTCTTTAATGCCATGTACTGAAATAGAGAGACGTAGAGATACAGAGATATATAGAGAGAGATATACAGAGATATATATAGAGAGATATGTAGCTATAGAGATATAGGGAGACGTAGAGAGAGACATATATATATAGAGAGAGAGATACAGAGATATATATAGAGAGATATGTAGCTATAGAGATATAGGGAGACGTAGAGATAGAGATATATAGAGAGATATGTAGCTATAGAGATATAGGGAGACGTAGAGATACGTCTGGCAATGGACTTGGTAAACACCCACAAAGTTATTAACCATCTTGCCAACAACAACCCTGAGCACCTTTTTGATCTCCATGTGTCTAACACATGTGGGCATGCCTACAAAATCAGAAAACAGCACAGTTCCCATGACTTTCGGAAACATTTTTTCACGCTCAGAGTTGCTGAAGCATGGAACAAACTCCCTGCGTCAGTTGTTAGCTGTCGAGACACTGCATCCTTTAAAACCTCCATGGAACAAACTACCTGCATCAGTTGTTAGCTGTCAAGACACTGCATCCTTTAAAACCTCCATGGAACAAACTCCCTGCGTCAGTTGTTAGCTGTTGAGACACTGCATCCTTTAAAACCTCCATGGAACAAACTACCTGCATCAGTTGTTAGCTGCCGAGACACTGCATCCTTTAAAACCTCCATGGAACAAACTACCTGCACCAGTTGTTAGCTGCCGAGACGCTGCATCCTTTAAAACCTCCATGGAACCAACTACCTGCATCAGTTGTTAGCTGTCGAGACACTGCATCCTCTAAAACCTCCATGGAACAAACTACCTGCGTCAGTTGTTAGCTGTCGAGACACTGCATCCTCTAAAACCTCCATGGAACAAACTACCTGCATCAGTTGTTAGCTGCCGAGACACTGCATCCTTTAAAACCTCCATGGAACAAACTACCTGCATCAGTTGTTAGCTGCCGAGACACTGCATCCTTTAAAACCCTCATGCTTCCAGAAATTCGCCAAAACTACACCTGATGTACGCCTTCCATACACATGCACACATGTGTATATCATGACTCATGCACTGTTCATTTTCCTGACGTTTGTACATTACCCTATGTACTATACATACACTTTTTGATGAGTTGTAGTGCACCTGAGCACTGTACACAATATTTCATTGTTATTATTATTATTATATATAAACGTAAAAATATACATTTACAAAGCTCAACATGTGTAAGGAATTAAAAATTAGGGTGGTGGATTGGCAGTATCGGTAGAGGGTCGGACACCATGCTTTGACGCATAGAGCTACGGCCCTTGCCATTCTGAGTTCAAATGCCGCTGAGGTTAACTTTGCCTTTCATCCTTACGGGGTCGATAAAATAAAGTACCAGTAATACACTGGGCAATTGCTGGCCTTGTGCCAAAAGCAGAAACAATTAATATTATTATTATAGAGATATATACACATATATATTTCGTTTCTGAATTTGTTTAGCAAGATTCTTTATCTGAAATCGTGTGTTGAAACCGATATTGTTATACTTATTGTTAGCAACATGACCCTCCCAAAGTATCACTATATATATATAGAGAGAGAGAGAGAGAGAGAGAGAGAGAGAGAGAGAGAGAGAGAGAGAGAGAGAGAGAGAGAGAGAGAGAGAGAGAGGCACATGGCTTAGTGGTTAGAACATTGGTCTTGCAATCGAAAGGTTGTGAGTTCAATTCTCAGACTGGGTGTTGTGTTGTTTCCTTGAGCAAGACACTTTATTTCACATTGCTCCAGTTTACTCAGCTGTAGAAATGAGATGATAGGGACTGGGGTCCCTATCATTCCACTGCAAAGTGGTCGTGGAGGTGCCACGGCAAAAAAGCACCCAGCATTCACTGTAAATGAGGTTGGTGTTAGGAAGGGCATCCAGCTGTAGAAATCAAGCCTGA
>OZ024763.1:14841909-14854409 GCA_964016885.1 Eledone cirrhosa
TCCTAATGTTCTTATGAACAAACTTCTGATATTATATTTGTGTTTTAACCTTTATAATATACTCTGATGAATTCGGTCTTGTGCTAGGATGAAACGATTGTAAATAATTAAATGTTCTAAACACTCTTTGATTGTTATTTACATTGTATTTCGACTCTGTAATATACCTGTTATTCTACATTGAGCTATTCTCATACTTGTAACTGGATAATATTTAACATTACCCCGAACAAACACACACACACATACAACCCATACTAGTGTAGAAAATGGACATAAAACTGTGATGATTATATATGTATATATATATAATTGTTTCTACTTTTGGCTCAAGGCAAGCAATTACCCAGTGCATTACTGGTACTTTATTTTATCGACCCCGTAAGGATGAAAGGCAAAGTTAACCTAAGCGGGATTTGAACTCAGACCATAAAGGGCCATAACTCTATGCTGCAAAGCATGTTGTCCGACCCTCTACTGATACTGCCAATCGACCACCCTCTATATATATTTATAATAGACACCAAATACGTTTTTACATTAAATGCTGAAATGTTAAAATGTATTTGGTGTCTATTCCAATGAATAATTTGCTTCATGTGTAATTATTATTTTTAGCACAATAGGATTTTGTATACATGTTTTTCTAGAAAATTCTTTCAAAGAAGCATGAAACGCAGCCTTTTGTACTGCTTATTATAATAAATTAGTCTATTTCGAGCTGTTTTTAACTTCGACTATGTTTCTAATTTTTATATTGTTTTTGTAAAGAATGATATCTTTTTCATGGAGGCACATGGCTTAGTGGTTAGAGCATTGGCCTTGCAATCGAAAGGTTGTGAGTTCAATTCTCAGACCGGGTCCCTGTTGATGTGTTGTTTCCTTGAGCAATACACTTTATTTCACATTGCTCCAGTTTACTCAGCTGTAGAAATGAGATGATAGGGACTGGGGTCCCTATCATTCCACTGCAAAGTGGTCGTGGAGGCACCACGGGAAAAAAGCACCCAGCACTCACTGTAAATGAGGTTGGTGTTAGGAAGGGCATCCAGCTGTAGAAATCAAGCCAGAATCAGTTCCCGTCCCACCCTTGCAAGCAGGGAAAAGCGGACGTAAAATGATGATGATGATGATGATGATATATATATATATATATATATATATATATAGTGGAATTTAAGTTCACAAAGTTAATTGATTTCTGAAGGCCGTTTGTCACCTGAAATGTTCGTAAACCGAAATTATTTTTTTCCATAGGAAATGTTGAGAGTAAAATACAGTGAGAGTGAGACTGTGTGTGAAAGACAGATAGATATCACCACAGTAACTAACTACACAGCGAGTGACACTTTCCTTGACACACCGTTCGTGAACCAAGATGTGTTATGCTTGGATTAACTGTTCATGATGAGAGCCGTTCATCAACCGAGGTTCCATTATATGTGTGTGTGTAAAGTTCATTTTCCCTGCTAGCATGGGTTTCTCAATGCCAACCACTTTTCAGAGTGTACTTGGTGCAATGTATCGTAACACTAACACTATAACTTTACAGAACATACTATATATATATATGTATATGTATGTATGTGTATGTGTGTGTGAATGTAAACATCGCGTGGCTAGAAGCTGGTGGTGGAATTTGAAAATTGAATTGAATTAGTAATAGCCCAATAACAGAGTGTATTAGCCCCTAGGACAGAAAATAATGGGTATTAGCATGTGTGGGATATATATGTATATATAAAAAGTGCCCAGCCCACATTGTAAAGTGGTCCTGTAGGTGTCACGGCAAAAATTACCCAGCACACACTGTAAAGAGGCCGTGTAGGTGCCACAGCAAACAGCACCCAGCACACACTATAAAGAGGCCGTGTAGGTGCCACAGCAAACAGCACCCAGCACACACTATAAAGAGGTTGTGTAGGTGTCACGGCAAACAGCACCCAGCACACACTGTAAAGAGGTCGTGTAGGTGTCACGGCAAAAATTACCCAGCACACACTGTAAAGAGGTCGTGTAAGTGTCACAGCAAACAGCACCCAGCACACACTGTAAAGAGGTCGTGTAGGTGTCACAGCAAACAGCACCCAGCACACACTGTAAAGAGGTCGTGTAGGTGTCACGGAAAACAGCACTCAGCACACACTGTAAAGAGGTCGTGTAGGTGTCACAGCAAACAGCACCCAGCACACACTGTAAAGAGGTCGTGTAGGTGTCACAGCAAACAGCACCCAGCACACACTGTAAAGAGGTCGTGTAGGTGTCACAGCAAACAGCACCCAGCACACACTGTAAAGAGGTCGTGTAGGTGTCACGGCAAACAGCACCCAGCACACACTGTAAAGAGGTCGTGTAGGTGTCACAGCACCCAGCACCCAGCACACACTGTAAAGAGGTCGTGTAGGTGTCACAGCAAACAGCACCCAGCACACACTGTAAAGAGGTCGTGTAGGTGTCACGGCAAACAGCACCCAGCACACACTGTAAAGAGGTCGTGTAGGTGTCACAGCAAACAGCACCCAGCACACACTGTAAAGAGGTCGTGTAGGTGTCACAGCAAACAGCACCCAGCACACACTGTAAAGAGGTCGTGTAGGTGTCACGGCAAACAGCACCCAGCACACACTGTAAAGAGGTCGTGTAGGTGTCACAGCACCCAGCACACACTGTAAAGAGGTCGTGTAGGTGTCACAGCAAACAGCACCCAGCACACACTGTAAAGAGGTCGTGTAGGTGTCACAGCAAACAGCACCCAGCACACACTGTAAAGAGGTCGTGTAGGTGTCACGGCAAACAGCACCCAGCACACACTGTAAAGAGGTCGTGTAGGTGTCACAGCACCCAGCACACACTGTAAAGAGGTCGTGTAGGTGTCACAGCAAACAGCACCCAGCACACACTGTAAAGAGGTCGTGTAGGTGTCACGGCAAACAGCACCCAGCACACACTGTAAAGAGGTCGTGTAGGTGTCACAGCAAACAGCACCCAGCACACACTGTAAAGAGGTCGTGTAGGTGTCACAGCAAACAGCACCCAGCACACACTGTAAAGAGGTCGTGTAGGTGTCACAGCAAACAGCACCCAGCACACACTGTAAAGAGGTCGTGTAGGTGTCACGGCAAACAGCACCCAGCACACACTGTAAAGTGGTCGTGTAGGTGTCACAGCAAACAGCACCCAGCACACACTGTAAAGAGGTCGTGTAGGTGCCACAGCAAACAGCACCCAGCACACACTGTAAAGAGGTCGTGTAGGTGTCACGGCAAACAGCACCCAGCACACACTGTAAAGAGGTCGTGTAGGTGCCACAGCAAACAGCACCCAGCACACACTGTAAAGAGGACGTGTAGGTGTCACGGCAAACAGCACCCAGCACACACTGTAAAGAGGCCGTGTAGGTGTCACGGCAAACAGCACCCAGCACACACTGTAAAGAGGTCGTGTAGGTGTCACGGCAAACAGCACCCAGCACACACTGTAAAGAGGTCGTGTAGGTGTCACAGCACCCAGCACACACTGTAAAGAGGTCGTGTAGGTGTCACGGCAAACAGCACCCAGCACACACTGTAAAGAGGTCGTGTAGGTGTCACGGCAAACAGCACCCAGCACACACTGTAAAGAGGTCGTGTAGGTGTCACAGCACCCAGCACACACTGTAAAGAGGTCGTGTAGGTGTCACGGCAAACAGCACCCAGCACACACTGTAAAGAGGTCGTGTAGGTGTCACAGCACCCAGCACACACTGTAAAGAGGTCGTGTAGGTGTCACGGCAAACAGCACCCAGCACACACTGTAAAGAGGTCGTGTAGGTGTCACAGCACCCAGCACACACTGTAAAGAGGACGTGTAGGTGTCACGGCAAACAGCACCAGCACACACTGTAAAGAGGTTGTGTAGGTGTCACAGCAAACAGCACCCAGCACACACTGTAAAGAGGTCGTGTAGGTGTCACGGCAAACAGCACCCAGCACACACTGTAAAGAGGTTGTGTAGGTGTCACAGCAAACAGCACCCAGCACACACTGTAAAGAGGTCGTGTAGGTGTCACGGCAAACAGCACCCAGCACACACTGTAAAGAGGTCGTGTAGGTGTCACAGCACCCAGCACACACTGTAAAGAGGTCGTGTAGGTGTCACGGCAAACAGCACCCAGCACACACTGTAAAAGAGGTCGTGTAGGTGTCACAGCACCCAGCACACACTGTAAAGAGGTCGTGTAGGTGTCACGGCAAACAGCACCCAGCACACACTGTAAAGAGGTCGTGTAGGTGTCACAGCACCCAGCACACACTGTAAAGAGGTTGTGTAAGTGTCACAGCAAACAGCACCCAGCACACACTGTAAAGAGGTCGTGTAGGTGCCACGGCAAACAGCACCCAGCACACACTGTAAAGAGGTTGTGTAGGTGCCACAGCAAACAGTACCCAGCACACACTGTAAAGAGGTCGTGTAAGTGTCACAGCAAACAGCACCCAGCACACACTGTAAAGAGGTCGTGTAGGTGTCACGGCAAACAGTACCCAGCACACACTGTAAAGAGGTCGTGTAGGTGTCACAGCAAACAGCACCCAGCACACACTGTAAAGAGGTCGTGTAGGTGTCACAGCAAACAGCACCCAGCACACACTGTAAAGAGGTCGTGTAGGTGTCACAGCAAACAGCACCCAGCACACACTGTAAAGAGGTCGTGTAAGTGTCACGGCAAACAGCACCCAGCACACACTGTAAAGAGGTTGTGTAGGTGCCACAGCAAACAGCACCCAGCACACACTGTAAAGAGGTTGTGTAGGTGTCACAGCAAACAGCACCCAGCACACACTGTAAAGAGGTTGTGTAGGTGTCACGGCAAACAGCACCCAGCACACACTGTAAAGAGGTTGTGTAGGTGTCACGGCAAACAGCACCCAGCACACACTGTAAAGAGGTTGTGTAGGTGTCACGGCAAACAGCACCCAGCACACACTGTAAATGTGGTTGGCGTTAGGCAAGGCATCCAGCTGAAGAATCCAAGCCAAAATCAGCCCTGAGTGAGCGAACCTGATCCCTCACAAAAGGACAGCATGTCCTACCCATACTAGTGTGGAAGATGGACATTAAACGATGATGATGATTATAAATATATAGATGGAGGCACATGGCTTAGTGGTTAGAGCATTGGCCTTGCAATCGAAAGGTTGTGAGTTCAATTCTCAGACTGGGTTAATGTGTTGTTTTCTTGAGCAAGACACTTTATTTCACATTGCTCCAGTTTACTCAGCTGTAGAAATGAGATGATAGGGTCTGGGGTCCCTATCATTCCACTGCAAAGTGGTCGTGGAGGTGCCACGGCAAAAAATCACCCAGCACTCACTGTAAATGAGGTTGGTGTTAGGAAGGGCATCCAGCTGTAGAAATCAAGCCAGAATCAGTTCCCATCCCACCCTTGCAAGCAGGGAAAAGTGGACGTAAAATGAAATGATGATGATGATGATGATATATATGTGTGTGTGTGTGTGTGTGTTTGGATCTAGCTGTTGAAATGGCCGGAGCTCAGCCGTCGGGGCCCCGACTCTTTTCCTATATATACATACATCCTATCCGAACGGAATTTGAACTGTTAAGGTCTCATTCCTGGATATGTCACTATTTATAAAACAAATTTTGAATTTTATCTGATGAGAGCGTACCAAAGTTTTGGTACCCTTGAAATATATATAATAGAATAAATATGGTTTTATAAATATAGTTTCCATTTATTAATATCATTGATATATATATATATATATATAGTTTTAATATAGATGAGATTCTACAGGACTAGAACTGTTTCATTCATTAGAAATCATCAGGAATCCAATGAATGAAACAGTTCTAGTCCTGTAGAATCTCATCTATATTAAAACTGTTATACTCTGCTATGTATTGAGTACCTTACTTACTGTGGTTACCTCCGATTCAACACGGAATAACGTATATATATATATATATATATATATATATATATATATATATATATATATATATAGTTCTTATAAATATATTGGAAGGTATTGATTTAAATAGGAAACTTTTTTAAATGGGTGGTTTTGGTATCAAAAGAGTTGAAGAATTTTACTAAAATTACTACTTATTTCATTACTAAGGTAACTTAACTTATGGTTCTTATATAAAATTATGTTGGAAGATTTTAATTTAAAGAGGAACACTATTTAAATTTGAATAGGAACACTGTATTTAAATTTATTAAATGAAGAAAATTAAGGGATTTATTAAACTTTTTAATTATTTCATTACTAAGTAAGTTAATGTATTGGTCCTTATATAAAATTATGTTGCAAAACATGCGTGGGTTTATTTAATAGAACGAGAGCTGGTTTGTGTGTGTGTATGGGAGGGGGGTATCAAAGGAGTTAAAAGTATAAAGTGAAAGTAGAAAAAAAAAAACAAAAAAAAAAAACGAAACGAACAGCCCTAGAATGGGCTTTATTTTTCCAAAAAACCAAGTGAGATTTGAACCAGCTTACCTCCTTGTCATCCTTGCCACCAGATTCACTGAGATCTGTCATCTCCTGTTCCAAGCGTTCTATCTTCTCCAGATTTAACTCATTGTCCATCTTCAACTTCTGCAAAACACAACAGCAGGGGTTCAAATCTTGTTTAACCCTTTAGCATTTAAACTGACAGCATTCGGCCAGAACTTTCTCACCTCTTTTTCTTCAAACTGGCTGTATTCGGCTGCTCATACTGATGTTAAGGTATTGTTCTCAAAATAAATAATATCAAAATCCCATAGATTCGATATTATCTGAGGTAAAGCCTTTACCATGAAAATATAATAGTAGATATAGAGTAATGTAAATGCTAAAGGGTTAAGTCACACCAACAACAACAACAACAGTATCAAATCAAGATATTTACAACTGAGAACATTCTCGAAAATGTGTGTATGTAGAAGTGTCTGTGTTTGAGTGTGTGTTTATGTATGTTTGTGTGTGTTTATGTATGGTTGTGTGTGCATGTGTGTTTGAGTGTGTGTTTATGTATGTTTGTGTGTGCATGTGTGTTTGTGTGTGTTTATGTATGGTTGTGTGTGCATGTGTGTTTGTGTGTGTTTATGTATGGTTGTGTGTGCATGTGTGTTTGTGTGTGTTTATGTATGTTTGTGTGTGCATGTGTGTTTGTGTGTGTTTATGTATGTTTGTGTGTGCATGTGTGTTTGTGTGTGTTTATGTATGGTTGTGTGTGCATGTGTGTTTGTGTGTGTTTATGTATGGTTGTGTGTGCATGTGTGTTTGTGTGTGTTTATGTATGGTTGTGTGTGCATGTGTGTTTGTGTGTGTTTATGTATGTTTGTGTGTGCATGTGTGTTTGTGTGTGTTTATGTATGGTTGTGTGTGCATGTGTGTTTGTGTGGGTTTATGTATGTTTGTGTGCGTTCACGTGAGTGTCAGTGTTTATGTGTGTGCATGTGTTTGTGTGTGTACATGTGTGTTTGTGTGTGTGTGTACATGGGTGTTTGTGTTAGTGTTTATGTGTGTACATGTGTATGTGTGTAAATGTGTGTGTTTTGTGTATGCACGTGTGTTAGTGTATGTATGTATGTATGTGTAAATGTTTGAATTTGTGTGTATGTATGTCTGGGTGTTTGTATGTGTTTATGTTTATGTGATTGTGTGTGTATATATGTTTTTTATGTCCGAATTTGTGTGTTTCTGTAAATATGCGTTTGTGTGTGGGTTTGTTTGTGTCTGTATTTTTTGTATGTGTGTATGTACCTATGTTTGTGTGTGTGTGTATGTATGCATGTATGTAAATGTACCTGTGTGTGTGTATATGTAAATGTATGTGTGTGTGTAAAAGAGGGGGTGTAAACACAGACATCTAAGTTGTAAAATCGCCCCCCCCCCCCCCCCCCTCCCCCACCTTCGGCAAACTCCAAATAAAATAAAATAAAATAAAATAAAATAATTTAAATTAGATTAAATTAAAATAGAGGAAATAAGGTGAAAAAAAAAGGAACGAACGAACGAACAACAACAGTAATAACAACAACTACAACAGCAACAAAAACAACAACAGCTATAACAACAGCTACAATAACAACAGCTACAACAATAACAACAACTACAATAACAACAGCTACAACAATAGCAACAACTACAACAGTAACTTGTGGTCTCACCTGGTTTCCAGTCATGATTAGATGGTGTGTTGGTGGTGGTGGTGGTGTTGGTGGTGGTGGTGGTGGTGGTGGTGGTAGTGGTGGCGGTGTGTAATAACAGACATTGTTAGAATGGTAAACAGCTTCCTTCATGGAGAACACAGTGTAGTGTAGTGTAGTATAGGTTGTAGTACTACTACTGTAATGTGTAGTGTAGTTAAGGTTAAAGTACTAACACTGCAATGTGTAGTGTAGTGTAGTATAGGTTACAGTACTAACACTGCAATGTGTAATATAGTATAGGTTACAGTACTAATACTGCAATGTGTAGTGTAGTGTAGTGTAGTATAGGTTACAGTACTAACACTGCAATGTGTAATATAGTATAGGTTAAAGTACTAATACTACAATGTGTAGTGTAGTGTAGTGTAGTATAGGTTACAGTACTAACACTGCAATGTGTAATATAGTATAGGTTACAGTACTAATACTGCAATGTGTAGTGTAGTATAGGTTATAGTAATACTAGTGTGGTGTGTAGGTTATAGTACTGCTAATGTACTCGTAGTATAGTGTAAGGATCTCAGTAGTACAGTATAAGTTACAGTATTACTAGTGTAGTATAGGTAACAGCATTATTAGTGTAATAAAGGCTAACGTGGTAGTGTGTAGTATAGGCTGAGATAGTAGTGTGTAGTATAGAATGAGGTGGTAGTGTGTAGTATAGGCTGTAGTTTAGTGTGTAGTATAGGTTAGTTGATCCAATGAGAAGATACAACAGCAGTAGAAACACACACATACATACACACACACATATATATATACACACACATATATATACACACACATATATATATACACACACATATATATACACCCAACTGTAATAGTCACTGATGTGTTTGGTGAAATACTTAGTTTCTCTATAAACAACTGTAGTGGTGTCAATTGGTGTGGTGGTGGTGGTGGCAGTGTGGTGGTGGTGGTGGTGGTGTGGTGGTGGTGGCAGTGTGGTGGTGGTGGTGGCAGTGTGGTGGTGGCAGCAGTGTGGTGGTGGTGGTGGCAGTGTGGTGGTGGCAGTGTGGTGGTGGTGGCAGTGGCAGTGTGGTGGTGGTGGTGGCAGTGTGGTGGTGGCAGCAGTGTGGTGGTGGTGGTGGCAGTGTGGTGGTGGCAGTGTGGTGGTGGTGGTGGCAGTGGCAGTGTGGTGGTGGTGGTGGCAGTGTGGTGGTGGCAGTGGCAGTGTGGTGGTGGTGGTGGCAGTGTGGTGGTGGCAGTGGCAGTGTGGTGGTGGTGGTGGCAGTGTGGTGGTGGCGGTGTGGTGGTGGCAGCAGTGTGGTGGTGGTGGTGGTGGCAATGTGGTGGTGGTGGCAGTGTGGTGGTGGTGGTGGCAGTGTGGTGGTGGCGGTGTGGTGGTGGCAGCAGTGTGGTGGTGGTGGTGGTGGCAATGTGGTGGTGGTGGCAGTGTGGTGGTGGCAGTTTGTTGGTGGTGTGGTGGTGGCAGTGTGGTGGTGGTGGTGTGGTGGTGGTGATGATGTGGTGATGGTGGTGGTGTGGTGGTGGCAGTGTGGTGGTGGTGTGGTGGTGGTGATGGTGTGGTGGTGGTGATGATGTGGTGATGGTGGTGTGGTGATGGTGGTGGTGTGGTGATGGTGGTGACAGTGTAGTGGTGGTGATGGAGGCAGTGTGGTGGTGGTGGTGGTGGTGTGGTGGAGGCAGTGTGGTGGTGATGGAGGCAGTGTGGTGGTGGTGGTGGTGGTGGTGGTGTAGTGATGGTGGTGGTGGTGTAGTGATGGTGGTGGTGGTGTAGTGATGGTGGTGGCGGTGTGGTGGTGGTGTGGTGGTGGTCGAGAGTGATGTGGTGTGACAATGTAGTAGTGTTAATGATGTGGTTGTGTTGGTAGTAGTGGTGGTGGTGTGGTAGTGGTGGTGGTGTGGGAACAACCAGAAGAGTTAGTGGTGAAAAGGTTGTAGTGACAGCAATGGTATGATGGTGGTAGCAGTGGTGATGGTGGTAGTAGCAGTAGTAATAATAATGGTGGTGGCATGGTGGCAGCTGTGATGGTGGTGGTGGTGGTGGTGGTGGTGGTGGTGGTGGTGGTGGTGGTGGTGGTGGTGGTGGTGGTGGCGGCAGATTGTAGTGATTTTGAGGTGTTAGGGTTGATGGCGGAGGTGACAGAAGATTATGTTTGACACACTGACATATAGACACATACACATACATACTGACATATAAACACACACACAGACATATAAACACACACACACATACTGACATATAAACACACACACACACATATATATATATACACACACAAACATAGTGACATATAGACACACACACACACACACACACATATATATATATATACACACACAAACATAGTGACATATAGACTCACACACACACACACAGACATATAAACACACACACACATATACTGACATATATACACACACACACACACACATATATATATATACACACACAAACATAGTGACATATAGACACACACACACACACACACATATATATATATATACACACACAAACAGTGACATATAGACTCACACACACACACACAGACATATAAACACACACACACACATACTGACATATATACACACACACACACACACATATATATATATACACACACAAACATAGTGACATATAGACACACACACACACACATATATATATATATATACACACACAAACATAGTGACATATAGACTCACACACACACATACTGACATATAAACACACACACACACACATATATATATATATATACACACACAAACATAGTGACATATAGACACACACACACACACACACACAAACATTATACAAATGTATATATAACCCATGGTAGCGGGGAGGTTGGTCGTTAAACGATGATGATGACACTAGTAAGAAACTGAATGGAGCTGGACAGTAGGTCTTCATAGAAGAACCTACATACATATACAGGGTGTCCCCAAAAATGTATACACATTTATTAGAATGCTGTTGAAGTGTGTATACAGCTTTTTGGGATACCCTGTATATTTACACACACACACACACATATATATATATATATATACGCACACAAACTCACATTGACATACATCATCATCATCATTTTACGTCCGCTTTTCCCTGCTTGCAAGGGTGGGACGGGTCTTATTCAGCACAGCATCTCTCCACTCGTCACGGTCCCTCGTCATCTCCACCGTGAGCTTCAATGATCTGAGGTCTGTTCTCACCACCTCCGCCCATGTTTTTCGTGGTCTACCTCTACCACGTCTTCCTTCAACTGGCATTTCCTGGCATATATATATATGTTAGGTAATTCCGAAGGAAAAGGAAAGGGAAAAAAGAGTGCTCTATGTATAGAACAGAGCTATTTAATTAGAAAGTGAACAACACAAAATATCAAATATTACCTAACACATAAACACCTCCTAACGGGAACAATCAACGCAAATTCTGCATTTCTATGAGATTGGCATCTTCCAGCTTGATCCGACTTAGTTAATATGACTAACCAACTAACATTTCGTAAGTACAATAATAATTTTCAAACTAAACTTGCTAATGATATTTCTAATATTAAGTCTTCTAACAATAAGTACGTATTTTCCGATAAAACTAAAAACTTATGTGAAGTAAATAACTATTTATATAACCAACTTTTAACAGATAATATCGCTACCAAATATCAAAAAGCCAAAAATAACACCTATAATAATATAAATAATTGTTTCTACGTTTGGCACAAGGCCAGCAATTACCCAGTACATTACTGGTACTTTATTTTATCGACCCCGTAAGGATGAAAGGCAAAGTTAACCTCGGTAGGATTTGAACTCAGACCGTAAAGGGACGTAACTATGCTGGAAAGCATGGCGTCCGACTCTCTACCGATACTGCCAATCCACCGCCCTATAATAATATAAATAATCAAGCTAAAGACATTGCAAGTAAATTAAAAATTGATAATAGAACTGAAAGCCTAGCTAAACGTAAAGCCTATATTACACTGAAAGACCACAAAATAGATTTCAATAACAGACCTAGTTGTAGACTCATTAACCCTGCTAAATCAGAAATTGGTCTTGCCAGTAAAAAAATCTTAAGAAATATAATATTAAAAATAAGAAGTAAAACTGAACTTTATCAGTGGCTAAATACATCTTCAGTAGTTTCATGGTTTAATATTATACCTGAAAAAAAATAGATCTAGATTCACTCAATTCGATATAATAGACTTCTACCCCTATATTACTTAATCCTTATTAGCCAAAGCATTAGAATTTGCTAAAAATTACACTAATATATCCGATTTAGAAGAGGAAGTAATTTTACATGCCT
>OZ024763.1:14869409-14891909 GCA_964016885.1 Eledone cirrhosa
AAAACGCGCCCCGGAAAATCATTGTCTTATAAGGTCATGGGTCAGTTTGGGTCACTGGCTAGTGGAGTTCTAGTGCTGCAGTGGCCCTTGATTCAAATTTTCACAATTCCGTATGTTTTAAAAAGGTACTAAAATATTATAACTAGAATTACAATGTAGAATTATATTTTTAAAAATCCAATGTACAAACTTTATACCCTTCACCTTTGTAGTTTAACCACTTAGCATTTACATTTGACAACAATACTTTAACATCAGTATGAGTAGAAAGTTACAGCTGGTTTGAAGAAAAAGAGATGAGAGAATTCTGGCCAGATACAGCTGGTTTAAATGCTAAAGATTTAACCCTTTAGCATTCGCATTAATTTTCAAATGTCATGCTTATCTGTTCACATTATTTTGAGGGCGGTGAATTGGCAGTATCGGTAGAGGGTCAGACACCATGCTTTCCAGCATAGTTACGTCCCTTTACGGTCTGAGTTCAAATCCCGTCGAGGTTAACTTTGCTTTTCATCCTTACGGGGTCGATAAAATAAAGTACCAGTAATGTACTGGGTAATTGCTGGCCTTGTGCCAAAAAGTAGAAACAATTATTTTGAGTTAATCATACTCAAGAGGGTTATCAATTTTATTTGTTTGTAATTTTCTTAATTTTCTATGTGCAGGCTTGAAATTTTGTCAGTAGATGTTTAAATATCAATAATTTACAATTATATAATTTTACCTGATTTTTTTTTTGTTAAATTTGACCTTTATGGGCAGGTGAAATTAATTAATAGGGGCATTTGAAGTATCAACCAGGTGCAAATACTGGTTTAATTTTAAATACGTTGTTTTCAGCATAATACTTGATATATAAAGATCACCAAACCTTATATCAGTGCTCCAGTAAATTCACAGTCTTGGAAATTGTTTTATATCGAACATAATATTTACGGTAAAAAATGCTTGCATTTCCGCAGCATTTGTCGGTCGCCAAACAGATCGGGTTTTCCTCAATTTGAAATCTGTTGTTGGGCATATCGATTAAACTCTTCTGCCACAACTCCGAAGAAAGTTTGTGGTAAAGACAAAATGAAATAATCCAGTGCTTTAGCATCAGGAGTTAATGTGTGTTGTGGACCAGTATTTTGAATAAAATCGAACATATATTAGTGTGGTATTTTTCAACCACGTTGCTGTAATATTTTCAATGGCGTCCTGGAGATCTCCTTCGTTTTCACTTTCAAAACAACAATCATCGTCGGATGAAATTTCAGAAATGTAAACATCTGATTCATTTGAAGATAAATCCCTAATATTATCTTTTGTTTCTTGTTCATTCTGAATGTCGTTGTGTATCGCTACTTTCACAAGCCATGTTGATTCACAAAAAATCTGTTCTACTTTCAACGTTAAAAAAACACACGTTGTTTTAAGTTGTTTCACTATTTTAAGTGTTAATTTTCATGGTAAGGGCCTAATCTCGCAGTAATCTCGAATTGACAAAATTTTAATGATGGTTTGTTTATTTTTAGAACAAAATTTTAGTGTGGGTGTTATCGGCCAGTTTCGAGTGGTTTGAACAAATGAAGCGGAAATAATTTCGGCCAGTTTTGGGCGGTTTGAACACTAAAGGGTTAAACCCATTTTTTTTTTTTTACATGCCTACACAAATTGAGGCGCAAATAAACCGTAAAAAATAAGGTATATATGTTCAATTATATATAAATGACTTCTACAGGACTAGAACTGTTTCATTTCTATGAAATCATCAGGAATATATATGTACTGCATATTGAGTATGTCAGCAGAATGAGGTAGGAGAATATGTGGTTTTCATCTGAGAGATTTATCTCCCTTTATTTAATGTGAATTATGATGAGCCAGAAAGTAAAAAGAGGGAGAGAGGTGGAGAAAGAGAGGGGTGAAGAGAGAGAGAAGTGGAGAAAGGGAAGGGTGAAGAGAGAGAGAGAGAGAGAGAGAGAGAGAGAGAGAGAGAGAGAGAGAGAGAAGGGACCTAAGATAATAAACTGCTATTCATGTAAGACCTGGAATCCTCCAGTATTTTCCAGCTAATACTGTAGAGGCTGCTTCTTTCAGAAACCAGATGTACATAGAGACCTTTGTTGTAAACCAGCATTTCAATTTCCTCAATTTAGACAGCAGCATTTAAACCACAATCAATGAAACACCACTGTGTTGTGTAAATACTCCCCCACCTTTTTTTTTCAATCTTTCCACCACTGCCCCACACACCCTCGGAACTCTCTTCCTACCCACTTTTCTCCTGATGAAGGGCTTATGCCCGAAACGTCGTCCCTCACCCCCACATTCTCAAGCGTGAAACTAATAATAATAACATCTGTACCGCCTCTTCGTTTTTCTGTTCTCTGTTTACTTTTAAAAAAAAATATATATATATATACGCATCATCAGGTGGTGTGTATATATATAAATATATATATATATATATATATATGTTATCAAGTGGTATAATGAGGTGTCCACATATACACACAGCCCCCCCACACACACACACACACACAGATGTCCTCTACCCCACCTACCTTCTTTGCTTCCTCTCTAGATCGTTGTTGCGAGACGTCTGTTCATCAAGGTGTCGTTTAATATCTTGCATTTCCGCGTTCAGCTTGGTGCATTTCTTCTTATGACTGCCCACCTGTTGTCGGAGTGACTCTCTCTCTTCTGTCGTTTCGTGATACTGCAACAGCAAAACAACAACATCATTATCAAGGTAACAGCTACATAACAACAACAGCTGCACAATATATAACAGATGGCACTAGCGTGGAAAATGAACGTTAAACAATGATGATGCACATAACATAACAGCTGCACCCGACAATTGCACCCTGCATAACAGCTGCACCCTACATAACAGCACAAAATAACAATTAGCTGCACACTACACAACAACAATACGACAGAACACTGCACATTACATAACAATAAACTGCACATTGGGTGTATGGACCTGTAACTTCTTTTAAAAGCTATTAACATTTAAAAACAGTTTGATACTTTACATACAATGTTGCAGAAATTAGCATTCTAATTTGAACGGGGATTGTTTATGAGAGGTCCTTTAACTCAATGGTTAGAACAATCAACCAGAATCTGAAAGATGTGAAGATTGATTCTGCTTGTGGTTGCTGGCCACTTTTTCTGCCAATAGGGGTATGTAACCTGATTTTCTAGGCTATTATTTATAGTAATCAACTATATTTACAGTTATTTCTGTGCCTGAGTTTCTTACATTTTTTATGAACTTCAGTAATACCTCAGCACTTCGAAAATTCAATGCTTTACATATATTTATATGTATGTCTGTGTGTGTATATATATATATAGGTGTCACAGTGAAAAGCACCCAGTCCACTCTGTAAATATGGTTGGCATTAGGAAAAGCATCCAGCAATAGAAACCAAACCAAAATCAGTTCTGTATAAGCAAGATATGGTCACCTAATCTGACTTGTCTCACAGCAGGACAACTTATCTAACCCATGCTAGCATGGAAAAATGGAGGTTAAACAGTGATGATGGTGTTATAATATATATATATATATATACACACACACACACACACACACATATTTGCCCTTGTCATTGCTAGTTCATTTAACTCTTCCTCCTACTCCTCATCATCATCACAGATTGATGAAGAAAATGAAGTAAGAAAGACATCGTTAACAAACCAGCAAACCACGAATACACCCACCACCACCACCACCAACAACAACAACACCATCACCACACACACACAAGCTCGTTAGCACCAGAAAGGTTTTTTTTAATTAAAAATTTTTTTTTTTTGTTATGTCCAAACTTCTGAAAATAGACAACACAAACATAGAACAAGACAAACATGTTGCGAGAGATCACCTAATTGAAACAGGTTGATTAATTAAAGGTAAGAGAGATGAAAGTTGGGACAGTGTCTGTCAGGTAGATAAACAGATTATTTGACAGGACAACTGACCAATAAGACTAAATGAAGTTTGGCTAGATTCTCCAAGTGGAGATGACCAGTCTCAAACTTTCCGATGGTGGCTGTTGGTAGATTGAAAATAATAATTGTATCTACTTTTGGCACAAGCCCAGCAATTACCCGGTACATTACTGGTACTTTATTTTATCGACCCCGTAAGGATGAAAGGCAAAGTTAACCTCGGTGGGATTTGAATTCAGACCGTAAAATAATAATCATCATTTATCATCATTTTATGTCCGCTTTTCCCTGCTTGCAAGGGTGGGACGGGAACTGATTCTGGCTTGATTTCTACAGCTGGATGCCCTTCCTAACACCAACCTCATTTACAGTGAGTGCTGGGTGCTTTTTTGCCGTGGCACCTCCACGACCACTTTGCAGTGGAATGATAGAGACCCCAGTCCCTATCATCTCATTTCTACAGCTGAGTAAACTGGAGCAATGTGAAATAAAGTGTCTTGCTCAAGGAAACAACACATCACCCGGTCTGAGAATTGAACTCACAACCTTTCGATTGCAAGGTCAATGCTCTAACCACTAAGCCATGTGCCTCCATAATAATAACAATAATTGTTTCTACTTTAGGCACAAGGCCAGCAATTATCCCAGTGCATTACTGGTACTTTATTTTATTGACCCCGTAAGGATGGAAGGCAAAGTTAACCTCGGCGGGATTTGAACTCAGAATGTAAATGGATGTAACTCAATGCTGCAAATCATACCGGATGCTCTACAAATCCCAATGCCTGATTGAGGCATAAGGCCAACAACTTTGGGGGGAGAGGAACATCAATTAAATTGACCCCTTTATTTCATTGACACGACAAGGTTGAAAGGAAAAGCTAACAACAGCAGGATTTAAACTCAGAAAATAGAGGGCTGTAACTACATACCACAAAGCATGTACACCGCCCTACCAATACTCCCAATCCACTGCCCTCCACCAGCATAATAATAGTTTCTGCCAAGACCAACAATTTTTGGAGAAGGGGAAAGTTGATTAAATTAACCTCAGTGTATCACTGGTACTTCATCTTATTAACCCTGTAATGATGAAAGGCAAAGCTAATCTTGACAGGATCTGAACTCAGAAAGTAAAGGGCCATAACTATATGCTGCAAAGCATGTTGTCTGATGCCAATAATTGTTTCTACGTTTGGCACAAGGCCAGCAATTACCCAGTGCATTACTGGTACTTTATTTTATCGACCCCCGTAAGGATGAATGGCAAAGTTAACCTCGGCGGGATTTGAACTCAGAATGGCAAGGGCCATAACTCTATGCATCAAAGCATGGCGTCCGACCCTCTACCAATACTGCCAATCCACGGTTTCTGATTTAGGCCCAAAGCCAATAATTTGGGGGGAGTGGAAAATCAATTAAATCAATCCCAGTGCATTACTGGTACTTTATTTTGCTGACCCCCGTAAGGATGAAAGGCCCAAACTATCCATTGACCAGCCTAATAATAATACTAAAAATAACAATAATTATGGTAGAGGATGTGATTAAATAAAAAAATACCATTACTTAACAGGTACTTTATTTTATCACAGTGAGGGGCCAAGGAAGACAGGGAGCAGAGAAACAGAGAGGTGAGGTGAAAGATCAATAAAACAACCACAATAAATACCTTTTTCTCGAGATGTCGTTTAACGTTTAGTTCCTGTTGTAACTCTTCCTCGTGTTGGTGTTGTAGCTGTTGTTTCAGGAAGCTGAAATCTTTCCGGGACTTATCATAACGTTCCTTGTAAACACTCTCTGCAAATAGAGACGCAAACACCACATTAATAATAGCAATAACATCCCCACAGATGACAGTATATCTACCAAGGAAATGGAGAAATTATCCAAATATAAAGATCTAGAGAGAGAATTAACCCAAATGTGGATGATGAAGACAGAAACAATAACTATAATAATAGGTGCTCTGGTAATGATATATAAAACACACAGACAGATACATAACTAAAACCCCCAGGACCTACAAATATATACAACATACAGAAGATAGTACTACTAGGTACTGTATATATATTATAAATATATACAACATACAGAAGATAGTACTACTAGGTACTGTATATATATTACAAATATATACAACATACAGAAGATAGTACTACTAGGTACTGTATATATATTACAAATATATACAACATACAGAAGATAGTACTACTAGGTACTGTATATATATTACAAATATATACAACATACAGAAGATAGTATTACTAGGTACTGTATATATATTACAAATATATACAACATACAGAAGATAGCACTACTAGGTACTGTATATATATTACAAATATATACAACATACAGAAGATAGTACTACTAGGTACTGTATATATATTACAAATATATACAACATACAGAAGATAGTACTACTAGGTACTGTATATATATTACAAATATATACAACATACAGAAGATAGTACTACTAGGTACTGTATATATATTACACATATATACAACATACAGAAGATAGTACTACTAGGTACTGTATATATATTACACATATATACAACATACAGAAGATAGTACTACTAGGTACTGTATATATATTACACATATATACAACATACAGAAGATAGCACTACTAGGTACTGTATATATATTACACATATATACAACATACAGAAGATAGTACTACTAGGTACTGTATATATATTATGAAGTGTACTCTCAATACAATAGAAACAACACCACCAAAAGCCACACTGCACATAGCCAAGGTACACAGAGCTGTGCTCAGTAATGTAGTGATGGTACACAATAAAAGTATGAGTAATAATTGTTTCTACGTTAGGCACAAGGCCAGCAATTTCCCAGTGCATTACTGGTACTTTTATTTTATCGACCCTGTAAGGATGAAAGGCAAAGTTAACCTTTATTATGACTAATAATAATGGTTTCTGATTTAAGCACAAGGCCAACCATTTTGGAGTAGGGGAAAGTTGATTCAATCAAACCCAGTACATTACTGGTACTTTATTTTATCAACCCCGTAAGGCAAAACTAATCTTGGTGGGATTCAAACTCAGAACATAAAGGAACATAACTCTATGCCGCGAAGCATGGTGTTCGGCACTCTACCGATTTCTGCTAATAATAATAATCGTTTCTACTTTTTGGCACAAGGCCAGCAATTACCCCAGTGCATTACTGGTACTTCATTTTATAATAATAATAATAATTGTTTCTTATATAGGCACAAGGCCAGCAATCTTGGGGGGAGGGAAAAGTCGATTAAATCGACCCCAGTGCGTGACTGGTACTTTATTTTATCGACCCCGTAAGGATGAAAGGCAAAGTTAACCTCGGCGAGATTTGAACACAAAATGGCAAGGGCCGTAACTCTATGCGTCAAAGCATGGCGTCCGACACTCTACCGATACTGCCAATCCACCGCCCTAATAATAATAATAATAATAATAATAATAATAATAATAATAATAATAAAGGAGGTCCGAGTAAAGAAAAAATATCGAAAAATATATATATATATATATATATATATATATACACAGACACACACATAAGATATATACCACCTACCATCAGTCGTATCATCGTCAGCTTCACCATCCAAAGAAGTTGCCTGCCAAAGACGACATTGCATCACTTCACGTTCCAACGTCTCATTTTGTTTCCGAATCTTGTTATATTTTCCCTGTCAACAGAATACAACATTGTGTAAAAATAAATATATATATATATAGGAATGAGGAGGACCCCGACGGCTGAGTTCAAGCCGTTTCGACGGCTAATTCAGAATTAGAGTCCAGAATTAGCCGTCGAAATGGCTTGAGCTATTAGCAGTATTAGTTATAGATGTTATTGAGATACGAGTGACATAATAATGATTTCAACAGCAGAAATTAGAGATGAAATATATGTTTATTTTTGATGTAGCACAAACAATGGTGTGGTACAGAGGCTGGTTTCTGGCGTGTGATCAGTCGGCTTTCCAGTGGCTGTCTGTTTTTTTTCTCGCGTTCTCAACCAGCGTTGTTCTATCAAGAGGCGTGAGGCGTCTTACTACAGTACCCCCTGCCAGATTTTGAGAACGCGAGAGGCGTCTTACTACAAGCTCAGCCGTTGGGGTCCTACTCGTTCCTATTACCCACTCTACTACCCTAAGTATTGAGTACTTTGGTACGTTATGGTCCACCTGGTTCCTTACCACATTTCCTTCGTTATATATATAATATATATATGTATATATATATATATATATATATATATATATATATATATATATATATATATACAGTATTTACGTATCGAGAGAGAAAGAAAAAAAAGGGGTGGATAGGTGATACATATAGTTATTTGCCAGGTAGCGTAAAAATCTGCAGCAAAATCAAAACAAGCTATTTTTGCTAGCAATGAACCTTGACGTGGATTTAACCCCCAAAACTCTTTCCGAGCAATGTAAGGAACACTTGATTATTTATGCCCTTGAGAAGCCCAACTGGGCGAAACGTACGTAGGTGCTGTTTTAACGGTCTATTCTCCGATTTCTTACTTTCCCACGTATATATGTATATATATATGCAGAGGTTATATTTAATTTGTTGGGATTCAACAAGCTTAAAAATTTTTAGAACTGATATAAAGCACTCAACAAGTTAGTGGAGTAAATATACAATATATTAACAAACGGAAACTATATTTATAAAACCATATTTATTTTATTATACATATTTCAAGGGCCACCAAGGCAAATTATGGTGCGCTTTCATCAGATAAAATACAATACAGATTAGTTTTATAAATAAATATTGACATACCCTGAAAAAAGACGACCTTAACAGTTGACTATCCAGGAAGCTCCAACCGTTAAGATTGTCTTTTTTCAGGGTATGTCAATATTAATTGACATACCCTTTTTTACATTACTCCGGAGTAAACAGACCAGCATGCGCACAACGTTGAGTGCTCCAACCTGCATATTAAAGTGTCGGTTAACAACCAACACATACTCAAATCATATATATATTTTTTTTTTGGGGGGGGGGGGGTTGGAAGCCTCAACAATGCAGATGGGTAAATCTCCAGGTAACAGAATCCGGTGGTGAAGAGAGAGATGTAAGGGAATGTAGAACGAGATGTATAGTGTGTAGAGGAACGTAGGAAAGAGCGTAAAAAATAATAACACGAGATAGAGTTACCTTGGGAGAGATTTAATTGTCCCTATATTTCGGAATTCGCATCCATCAACTGGGGGGTTTTCTGGGTGGGGGGTGGATGGGGGGGTTATCTGTCGGAGAGGAACGGTACGTGGCCTCTGTTTGTGTGTAACAGAGGTGTGTGTGTATATATATATATATATATATATATATATACACACACACACGTTAAGGAGCGCTGCCAGGTAGGACCCACTCCCACTTAAGGATTGTGTCCTGCATAATTAAAAACTGGATGATGATGGTATGTGTGTGTGCATGCCTATATATATATATATATATATATATACACACACACATATCAGATCTACAGCTATGTTACACCTGTACAAACAGAAATCTATTTCCATTAATTATATATTGCAGAGTAACTTCCCTTGTTTTCATATATCAACTGAATGTGTGTGTCAGTCTGTTTTTGTTTTCATAATAGCTTCATTGTTTTCAAGAAAAAAAGCGTATCAAGGGTTTTCCACCTGTATAACGTCTTAGAAGATCCAGTTTTGTAAATCCATCGATTGCAAAGCCAGTGGTTAGAGCATTGGCCTTGCAATCGAAAGATTGTGAGTTCAATTCTCAGACCGGGTGATGTGTTGTTTCCTTGAGCAAGACACTTTATTTCACATTGCTCCAGTTTACTCAGCTGTAGAAATGAGATGATAGGGACTGGGGTCCCTATCATTCCACTGCAAAGTGGTTGTGGAGGTGCCATGGCAAAAAAGCACCCAGCACTCACTGTAAATGAGGTTGGTGTTAGGAAGGGCATCCAGCTGTAGAAATCAAGCCAGAATCAGTTCCCGTCCCACCCTTGCAAGCAGGGAAAAGTGGACGTAAAATGAAATGATGATGATCTGAACCCTTCAAAAGACCAAAAAACCAAACCCCTGTGTGATTTTTCTGAGAAAAAAACTCTGAAATATGACTGCTATTAAGTTCCTTGAGGTACCTATAGTTCCCCTGTAGCTCTCTCAGCATTAGGGTCTCTGTGAGATACATGTAGAACCTGTAATCCCCTCAGTTCTAAGGCCCCTGTGTGATACCTATAGCTCCATGTAACCCCCTCAGCTCTAGATTCCTTGTGAGATACATATAGCTCCATGTAATCCCATCAGCTCTAGGGTCCTTGTAAGATACATATAGTTCCATGTAACCCCCCTCAGCTCTAGGGTCCCTGTGATATATACAGCTGCTATAAAATGCTGTGGGGAACCGGTAGCCCTTCAGTAACCCCCTGTAACACCGTCGACTCTGTAATCCCTGTAAGAAATTAAAGGGCTGCCAAGAAATGCTGTGAGGTACCTGTAGCATCTGTAGTAATCCCCTCAGTTCTATGACCCCATGAGAAATAAGAGGTTACTATGAAATGTCATGATATCCCTGAAGACCCCCTGTAACACCCTGTAATAAACCCTCAGCTTTGCAGTCCCCTGAGGTTGCTATGAAACAACATAATGTACCTGTTATCCCCTGTAAAACCCTCAGCTCTGTGGACCCTGTGAGAAATAAAGAAGCTGCTATGAAATCCCACAAGATATTTGTAACCCCACTCCTCCGGTTCCTTAGTCCCTTTAGAAAGGAATACCATACAGTACGTGTAGCCCTCTGCAAACCCTTTTCTCTGCCCCACTGCCAGTCCTGCAGTCGCCATGAGAAATATATACCATGTAGGACCTGTAACCTTTTGTAACCAGTCAGTCCCTGTGAGGAATAAATCACCATGTAGCACATGTAGCCCTCTTTAACGCACGCGGCCAGCCCTTCAGTCACTGTGAGAAATATACACCATGATGTACCTCTAGCCTTTTATAACCTGCCTTTCCTTCAACCAGCTCTCCAGTCCTTCTGAGAAAAACACCATGATATACCTGTCGCCTTCGGTAAACCCACTTCCTCTTTCCCAACAGCCAGCCTTACAGTTCCTGTGAGAAATATACACATTATGATGTACCTGTAGCGTTCTGTAAACGCTTTTTCCCTCTTCCCCCATGGCCAGCCCTTCAGTCACTGTGAGAAATATCCCATTATGATGCACCTGTAGCCTTCTATAATGCCCCTCCTCTCTCCCCTCCACAGCCTTGCAGTTCCTGTGAGACATATACACACTATGGTGTACCTGTGGCCTTCTGTAATCAGAGGGCTACAGGTACATCATAATATATATATTTCTCACAGTACTGCAGAGCGAGCTGTGGAGGGAATTCTAAGTGTGGCTGCACCATAGCTTATATACATCTGGAGAGTGGCTGACAAAGGCCTTACTGAGTGATACCAAGACACCCTCGGTCTTCTTGACAATTTTAGACATACCTGTAAGTCTTTGAGATCCTTTTCAAGTCGCATCCGTTCAGCAGTTTCTTGTTCCAGCATTTCAGATGCATGACTGGTGGTTGTTGCTTCCTCTGCGAGGTCAGCATTTAGTTCAGAAAGCTGTAATATTTATAACAATATCAAACAGTTTTAGTACATATAATATATTCTTTATCATCATAGGAAAACTATATAAGATTAACCCTTTAATGTTCAAACCGGCCAAAACCAGCCAGAGTTCTCTACCTTTTTCTGTTGAAACTGGCTGTAACTGGTCGCTCAAACTGATGTTAACTCTTTAGCATTCACATTACTCTATATATACTATTATATTTTCATGGTAAAGGCTTTATCTCGCATAATTATCTCGCATAATATCGAATCTATGAGATTTTGAAAGTATTTATTTTGAGAACAATACCGTAACATCAGTTTGAGTGACCAGTTACAGCCAGTTTCAACAGAAAGAGGTAGAGAATTCTGGCCGGTTTTGGCCGGTTTGAACATTAAAGGGTATTGTTGTCAAAATAAATACTCTCAAAATCTCATAGATTTGATATTATGTGAGATAAAGCCTTTACCATGAAAATACAATAGTATATATAGAGTAATGTGAATGCTAAAGGGTTAAACTGGCCATATCCAGCCAGAATTTTCTCGCCTCTTTCTGTTCAAACCGGCCATATCTGGCCACTAATACGGTATTGTTCTTAAAATACCGGCCGTATTTGGCCACTAATAAGGTATTGTTCTTAAAATAAATAATATCAAAATCTCATAGATTCGATATTATGTGAGATAAAGCGTTTACCGTGAAAATGCAATAGTATATATAGAGTAATGTAAATGCTAAAGGGTTAAATAAAAGCACATACATACAATTAATTAATTATTGCTAGGAACCTTAAATATAACACACAAAAATAAATAATCAAAGGGAGAGGAAAAAACATGAATTCAACACTAAGGGTAATGGAAAATTTTAGGGCAAGCTAACACAGTGGCAGTATTACTGTGATTGATGGCGAGGTTAAGGTGCTAAAACACTATTGCTTCATATAAACAGTATAATATTGATCAAATGATTAATAATAATAAAGACATCACCTTCTAAATTACAACAACAACACTTTGTACCATAATATCAACATCTTGTATCATAGCATCTTCACATTTTTCACATTTAGAGTTGCTGAAGCATGGAACAAACTGCCTGCGTCAGTTGCTAGCAGCCGAGACACTGCATCCTTTAAAACCCTCATGCTTCCAGAAATTCGCCAAAACTACACCTGATGTACCCCTTCCATACACATGCACACATGTATATCATGACTCATGCACTGTTCATTTTCCTGACGTTTGTACATTACCCTATGTACTATACATACACTTTTTGATGAGTTGTAGTGCACCTGAGCACTGTACACAATATTTTCATTATTATTAACAACACCTTGTATCATAACATATGCATATGTGTATATATGCTTGGATATACAAATCTCTCTCTACATGTTGGTGACACGAAAAAAGTAAACATTCAGTTCACCATGGAAGGTGGTCAGCTGGTGATATGACAAAAAATACCGAGTCCACTCAGTAATATGGTCATGCTGGTGACATGACAAAAAGTGGTCAGTCCACTCTGTAATGTGGTCATGCTGGTGACATGACAAAAAGTGGTCAGTCCACTCTGTAATGTGGTCATGCTGGTGACATGACAAAAAGTGATCAGTCCACTCTGTAATGTGGTCATACTGGTGACATGACAAAAAGTGGTCAGTCCACTCTGTAATATGGCCATACTGGTGACACGACAAAAAGTGGTCAGTCCACTCTGTAATATGGTCATACTGGTGACATGACAAAAAGTGGTCAGTCCACTCTGTAATATGGTCATGCTGGTGACATGACAAAAAGTGGTCAGTCCACTCTGTAATATGGTCATGCTGGTGACACGACAAAAAGTGGTCAGTCCACTCTGTAATATGGTCATGCTGGTGACATGACAAAAAGTGGTCAGTCCACTCTGTAATATGGTCATGCTGGTGACATGACAAAAAGTGGTCAGTCCACTCCGTAATATGGTCATACTGGTGACATGACAAAAAGTGGTCAGTCCACTCCGTAATATGGTCATACTGGTGACATGACAAAAAGTGGTCAGTCCACTCCGTAATATGGTCATACTGGTGACATGACAAAAAGTGGTCAGTCCACTCTGTAATATGGTCATGCTGGTGACATGACAAAAAGTGGTCAGTCCACTCTGTAATATGGTCATACTGGTGACACGACAAAAAGTGGTCAGTCCACTCTGTAATATGGACATACTGGTGACACGACAAAAAGTGGTCAGTCCACTCTGTAATATGGTCATACTGGTGACACGACAAAAAGTGGTCAGTCCACTCTGTAATATGGTCATACTGGTGACATGACAAAAAGTGGTCAGTCCACTCTGTAATGTGGTCATGCTGGTGACATGACAAAAAGTGGTCAGTCCACTCTGTAATATGGTCATACTGGTGACACGACAAAAAGTGGTCAGTCCACTCTGTAATATGGTCATACTGGTGACACGACAAAAGTGGTCAGTCCACTCTGTAATATGGTCATACTGGTGACACGACAAAAAGTGGTCAGTCCACTCTGTAATGTGGTCATGCTGGTGACATGACAAAAAGTGGTCAGTCCACTCTGTAATATGATCATACTGGTGACACGACAAAAAGTGGTCAGTCCACTCTGTAATATGGTCATGCTGGTGACATGACAAAAAGTGGTCAGTCCACTCTGTAATATGGTCATACTGGTGACACGACAAAAAGTGGTCAGTCCACTCTGTAATATGGTCATACTGGTGACACGACAAAAAGTGGTCAGTCCACTCTGTAATATGGTCATGCTGGTGACATGACAAAAAGTGGTCAGTCCACTCTGTAATATGGTCATACTGGAGACATGACAAAAAGTGGTCAGTCCACTCTGTAATATGGTCATACTGGTGACACGACAAAAAGTGGTCAGTCCACTCTGTAATATGGTCATGCTGGTGACATGACAAAAAGTGGTCAGTCCACTCTGTAATATGGTCATACTGGTGACACGACAAAAAGTGGTCAGTCCACTCTGTAATGTGGTCATACTGGTGACATGACAAAAAGCACCCAATCCACCCTGTAAGGTGGTCATGCAGGTGACATGTCAAAAAACACCTAGTCCACCCTGTAATGTGCTTGTGCTGGTGACACTACAAAGTGTCCAATCCATCTTGTAATGTGGTGATTTTGGCGCCACAATAAAAAGCACCTAGTCAACACTGTAATGTGGTTGGTGTTAGGAAGGGCATCCAGCCATAGAAACCAAGCTTAAATACAGATCCGCATGAGCAAGACATGGTTTCCAGACCTCACTTGTCTCATAACACAACGAGACATCGAATCCCTGCAAGGATGGAAAATGAACGTAAAACAACGATGATGATGATGATGATATAAATATATATGGATATATATATGTATGTATATATATATATATATATATATATGTATGTATATATATATATATATATATATATATATATATAAAACTACAACTTACTCTGGAGTCAAGTTTATCACAACATAATTTGTATTCGTTCTTTTCTCGTTCAATTTTCTCAAACTTCACCGTCAGTTGTTCTAATTCAGCCTGCAACATAAAGACCTTGTGTTAGATACTTATATATACAATGTGGGGTTGGTTGTATGTGTGTGTGTGTGCGTGCGCGTGCGTGTGTACATGTATATATATACATATATATATATACATATATATATATATATATATATATATTACAAATAAAATAACAGGAGGCTGGACTGGTGTAAATCCTTGAAAAGTTTTACACAAACAAAGACAGGTGAACTGCACTATGTTGAGTACTCTCCATATTACATCAAGAATGACCAATTCTATGCAGTGGTGAACCAACAAACCTAAATAAATATATATATATATATATATATATATATATATCATCATCATTTCATCATTTCATTTTACATCCGCTTTTTCCCTGCTTGCAAGGGTGGGATGGGAACTGATGCTGGCTTGATTTCTACAGCTGGATGCCCTTCCTAACACCAACCTCATTTACAGTGAGTGCTGGGTGCTTTTTTGCCGTGGCACCTCCACGACCACTTTACAGTGGAATGATAGGGACACCAGTCCCTATCATCTCATTTCTACAGCTGAGTAAACTGGAGCAATGTGAAATAAAGTGCCTTGCTCAAGGAAACAACACATCACCCGGTCTGAGAATTGAACTCACAACCTTTCGATTGCAAGGCCAATGCTCTAACCACTAAGCCATGTGCCTCCATATATATATATATAATATATATATATATATAATATATATATATATATATAAATATATATATATATATATATATATATATATATATATATATATATATATATATATATATATATATATATATATATATATATATATATATATATATATATATATATATATATATATATATATATATATAAATATATATATATATATATATATATATATATCTCCAGGGAGAGTAACATGAAGTTACTGTAGGTTCACCCGGGTGAGCACTCGATGTCTAGGTTCACGTCAGTGACGAGGTGTAGAGCTAGACAGAGTAACATAAAATAATTGTTTCTCCTTTAGGCACAAGGCCAGCAATAACCCAGTGCATTACTGGTACTTTATTTTATCGACCCCGTAAGGATGAAAGGCAAAGTCAACCTTGGCTGGATGTGAACTCAGATCGTAAAGGGACGTAACTATGCTGGAAAGCAAGGCGTCCGACCCTCTACCGATACTGCCAATCCACCGCCTTGAGTAACATAAAATAATACAAGGACGATTTGTTAAGCCTTCATAAAGTTTATTGATTTAGCCAAATACAGATCGAACCTTGAGCTGATCAATAGCGAAACGCGCTCCACCAATCAACAAACTTTATGAAAGCTTAACCAATCTTCCTTTTATATTATTAAAGGGCGGTGAATTGGCAGTATCGATAGAGGGTCGGATGCCTTGCTTTGACGCATAGAGTTACGGCCCTTGCCATTCTGAGTTCAAATCCCGCCGAGGTTAACTTTGCCTTTCATCCTTACGGGGTCGATAAAATAAAGTACCAGTAATGTACTGGGTAATTGCTGGCCTTGTGCCTAAAGTAGAAACAATTATTATTATTATTATTATTATATATATAAGGGCGGTGAATTGGTAGTATCGGTAATCAGTGATATAATCAGTGATATCATTTTTGGAGAAAAACTCTGCATTTCAATATTACTCAATGTAAAATGTAATGCATGAAAAATTGGAAAACATTTTTTTGTAAAATTACATTATTAAATCTTATTCTTATTTTGTTTCTTGTAAATAATTTTTTTTAAAATATCATTATTAAATCTTATTCTTATTTTGTTTCTTGTAAATAATTTTTTTCAAAATATCATTATTCAATCTTATTCTTATTTTGTTTCTTGTAAATAATTTTTTTCAAAATATCATTATTAAATCTTATTCTTATTTTGTTTCTTGTAAATAATTTTTTTCAAAATATCATTATTCAATCTTATTCTTATTTTGTTTCTTGTAAATAATTTTTTTCAAAATATCATTATTCAATCTTATTCTTATTTTGTTTCTTGTAAATAATTTTTTTCAAAATATCATTATTCAATCTTATTCTTATTTTGTTTCTTGTAAATAATTTTTTTCAAAATATCATTATTAAATCTTATTCTTATTTTGTTTCTTGTAAATAATTTTTTTCAAAATATCATTATTCAATCTTATTCTTATTTTGTTTCTTGTAAATAATTTTTTTCAAAATATCATTATTAAATCTTATTCTTATTTTGTTTCTTGTAAATAATTTTTTTCAAAATATCATTATTCAATCTTATTCTTATTTTGTTTCTTGTGAATAGGCATCATATCTTGTCATTTACCTATGGTTTAAATCTCATATAAATCGAAGGGAAAACATTTTCAGCGGGGAACCCTTTGATTAAAATGAAATATACGTAAGAAATCAAATGGGCATGAGCCCCACACACGTGTCAAGTTTCATTAAGATTGGCCTGGTAGTTTTTAAGTTTTAGGTTCACAAACAGACAGAAATTGCCATTTATGTATATATATATATATATATAAGAAGATTATTATATTCTATATCGTACTGTAATTCTCGCATTATATTACCATTTGTGTTTCAAATTTTTGCATTATATAATATTTGCAATGTGGGTTCAACATGTTAATCACTTCCTTGCTATTTGGTCCATATCTATGTTTGTAACTGATCACTCTTAATCTTAGCCAACTTTTCCTTAATATCTTTCCTAAGCTTTAATAGATGTATACTCCATATTCTTCTGAGTTTTTGGCTTGTATTGGCCGATAGTGCTTCTTGTAGCTTTACTTGCCCTGATGAGTCCTTAATAGGACGAAACATTGTTGGCTAATAAAGACTTTTGATGTATTGAAGGCTTCCTTGGTTTATTTTTTTATAATTTTTTTATAATAAATATATATATATATATAGAGAGAGAGAGAGAGAGAGAGAGAGAGAGAGAGAGAGAGAGAGAGAGAGAGAGAGAGAGAGAGAGAGAGAGAGAGAGAGAGAGAGACAGAGAGAGAGAGAGAGAGAGGGAGAGGGGGGAGAAGGAGAGTCCAATAAATGGGATAATGAAGATATAACCAACCTCCTTGTTTTTCAGTTCTTCCTCAGTTTTGTGGACATTAAGTAAAGGTTTTACTTTGACGTAGAGTCTCCACCATGGCCAGTCCCGGATTAACATAAACTTTCTTACATTCTTCTGGATACAACTAATGGCAGTCTGTTGTAACTGGAACACAATAAAGACATGGGTATATATTATTATCATGGGTATATATTATTATCACGGGTATATATATATACACACACACACATATATATATATACACACACACATATATATATATACACACACACACACACATATATTGACATACCCTTAAAGAATGCGACCATTTCTGTTGGAAGCTCCCGGATAGTATATATATATATATATATGTGTGTGTGAGTGTGTGTATACACACACTCACACACACACACTTTCCATTTGTTAATATATCGTATATATATCTATCTATTTATACATATATATATATATATATATATATACACACACACACATATATATATATATATATATATATACACACACACACGCGCATATATATATATATATACACACACATATATACACATATATACACATATATACACACACACATATATATATACACACACACACACACATATATATATACACACACATATATACATATACACACACACATATACACACACACACATATATATATATATACATATATATATATATATATTAAAATATAAATATTAATAAAATAGATGTTCTTTTGATCAATTACATTTTATTATACATATTTCGGATGTACAACAGTACGTCCTCATCAGACAAAATATAATGATATATAACATACCCTGAGATGTTAAATGGTTAAGATTTAATCAAGGTAGTGATTAACCCAAGAGAAAATTTAACATATATACACCCTAATTATGAGAAAATGCGAAAACGTAATAAAGTCATTAGAGAATGTGTGAGTAAGAAAAACGTTGCTTACTGTAACTGTTCTATAGATTTTAAAATGTATGATACTACGATATATCTAGGAAAGCGTCTCATGAATCATAACAGCCAGTGATAGCCACTGGAGAAGGATTTATAAAGAGGGAAAGATAAAGGGTGGGGGATATATGCAGAAGGAGATTTTTTCCGAAAGTTAAACGGTTAAATTTGAAAATATTTAATTTATAATATTAGGGTGAAGACTCCAGATTTCAGGATTATTTGCTGGTTATTTATATATTATTTTTATAAATTCGATAAGTGTGTTATCATTTCTAATCTTCTGAATTTTGTGATGGTAACATTTAAAGGATTTAGCTGGCACATAAAGAATGAAATATTATACTGTTGATTATTTACCCAAATTTAGACTTTAACAAAGATACCAACATATTAGGTATGTAAAGCTTTTGAAGTACTTATTGTTATAAATATTTAAATAACGATTATGTATATAGGTATATATTAATGAGCCAGTATATTTTAGGTAAATAATAACAATGAAGATAAAAATAAAATAAGATAATAGATTGAGGCATGTTAAGGTTAAATATACACTTATGTATAACTGGGTGTAAATGTATTAATTATTCTTTAACCAAGATATCAAAATATTAGGTATGTAAAGCTTCTGAAGTATTTATTGTTAGAAATATTTAAATAACGATTATGCATATAGATACATATTATTAATCCAGTATATTTTAGGTAAATGATAACGAAAATAAAAATAAATTGAGGCATGTTACAGCTAAATAAACACCTATATATAACGGGGTGTAAATGCATTATTTATTCTTAGTTCAGAGTGAACGTAATCAAGAAATTTAGAAGTTAAGTAGAAATTGTGTATAGGAAGATATAAGGAGGTATATATATATAGATATATATTATGTATTAATGGTGTAGTATACTTTAGGTAAATGATAACAGTTATAATTTTATAAAGTAGAGTTCAACATGTTACATTTAAATACATATATATATAAGAAAAACAGTAATGAGTGCATGGATAATTCAGAGTTCAAAATAATGTCTATAATAATTTTTAGTTTGGATATTTTCTCTATATTTGAATCATATATATAGAAATGTGGTAGGTGTATTTAAAAATATTTAAAAATATATAAAATATAATATATAACTACATACATATTATAATACATTATATTATAAATAAGAGATCAAAAGTGCAGCAAAAATTCACATTTATATATAAGTTTGAATCTGTCTTAAATTTTAGATTTTAAAGTGCAGTAAATATATTTTTAAAAAAATATATATATATACTATATTATATTATACTATAAATAAGAGATCAAAATGTATAATAAAATGTAATTGATCAAAAGAACATCTATTTTATTAATAGATGGTCTTTTGATCAATTACATTTTATTATACATTTTGATCTCTTATTTATAGTATAATATAATATAGTATATATATATTATTATATATATATATTATTATATATATTATTATATATATATTATTATATATATATATTATATATGTTATTATATCATGACTCGTACACTGTTAATTTTCCTGACATTTGTACATTATTCTATGTACTATACATGCACCTTTGATGAGTTGTAGTGCACCTGAGCACTGTACACAATAATTTCATTATTATTATTATATATATTTTTTTAAATATATTTACTGCACTTTAAAATCTAAAATTTACAATCGTTTCTCTGGCAACCAGCTCGAGGCACGATCGATGCAGAGAAACGATTGTAATATGTCTAATATATCGTATTTGTCACACCACTGATTCTCCGTTTCTTATGTGATATCATACTCTGCTCTGTAAGAGCATCGAGTGCTCAAACGGCCTACTGCTTACGGACGCTTTAAGCATCCCAGAACAATTATATATATATATATATAGTTATGTAATAAACAACATAAGACAATTATTTCATTTACCAGTGGTTTCTTAAAAGCAAAAAAAATTTTGCTTTCAATCATCAGAATGAAAAAATCCTGGTGTATTTATTGGCGTTGGATTTTAAAAATGGTTTTTAAAATCCAACGCCAATAAATACACCAGGATTTTTTCATTCTGATGATTGAAAGCAAAATTTTTTTTGCTTTTAAGAAACCACTGGTAAATGAAATAATTGCCTTATGTTGTTTATTACATAACTATTAAGCTCTGTTACATACATAGAGCACTCTTTTTTCCTGGACTTTTCCGATGGAATTACTTCATTTATATATATATATATATATATATATATATATAGGGAAAAGTAGGACCCCGACGGCAGAGCTCAAGCCGTTTCGACGGCTATTTCTGGACTCAAGAAATAGCCGTCCAGAAATGAGTCCAGAAATAGCCGTCGAAACTACTTTTTCCTATTTCCCACTCTACTACCCTAAGTTTTGAGTACTCTGGTGCGTTATGGTCCATCTGGCTCCTTACCACAATTCCTTTCTTGTATATATATATATATATATATATTTATATTAAATGTAATATGAGTTTTTCGAATATTAATAACATTCGATTCGTTTGCAATTATGCAAACAAGCCTCAATTTTATATAAAATTGAGGCTTGTTTGCATAATTGTAAACAAATCGAATGTTATTATTAATATTCGAAAAACTCAGATTACATTTATTGTATTCTGCCATGTAGAATTCTTTTTTTTTGTTTTTTATTATATATATATATAATATATATTTTGTTTTTTATTATATATATATATATATATATATAAATTAATAAAAACGATGAATAAAAACAAAGAACAGGTTCCTTATATTAAAAAATTCATCATTTTACGATCGTTTCTAGGATATATATGAAAAACTCAGAGCTGTATGGGAGCATCCCAAAAGTCAGCTCAAAAGTGACACAGAGGAGACTGAGGTTAGCTGGACATGCTCACCGACATCCAGAGTTGACATTGCACTCAGTGCTCCTTTGGGAGCCCCTACATGGACACACTAGAAGAGGAAGACCAAGGTTAACGTATGTTGATGCCCTAAGGACAGACACTGGTCTGTTGGAGACGCAGGACATGGCAGCGATAATGAGGGACAGAGACCGCTGGAGAGAACTCGTCCATGGATCTCGGGAATTTTACCCGCCTTAGATAGAGATGTGTGTGTTGGTATGTATATCATATAGATCTATGTAAAAATATTACAAACTATCAGAGGAAATATAGTACCGTATATTTTGGTAGATTTATCTACATATATATTTATATATATATATTTATTATAAATATACAATGACACAGGTATATATATAGTGTGTGTGTGTG
>OZ024763.1:14901909-14904409 GCA_964016885.1 Eledone cirrhosa
AGGGCTACCTCCCTACTCACCACCATAGGGGCTGAGCTGGCCAGCCGCAGGTGTGAGCCTCGCCAGATGGAATGGCTCTTCCAGTGCATCTCCCTTATCATCCTCTGGGGAAAAGCCTTCTGCATTCTGTCCACTGGGGCTGTGAGGAGACCAGCACGTGGGCCCCCATTTGCTCACCATACGGGGGAGATGGGGAGGGCGAGAGAGATGGAGGCGATGACAGTGGGAGTTTGTCTCTTCCACGCTCGGACCCTATCCTTGTGGTTGTGTTTATCATCTATATAGAAAATTATTTATTTCCCAACCTATTTTATATCACCTGGCTAGACAAAATGATTTGAAGTAATAAAATACACTCTTTTACTCTTTTACCTGTTCCAGCCATCCAGCTGAGGCCATGCTGGGGCAGTGCAATTTTGAAAATAATCAAGAATTTGTTGGGATTTAGTAATATAACCAACTCTCATTAAGTTGATGTTTGGAACATAATTTTATGTAAGAACCTTTGTTAAGTTATGTTGAAAAGTTTTTAGATAAAATATACACCTCTCAAAGACAATGACACACCTCTCAAAGACAATGACACATGACCATGACTTCTGGCGTCACGCAGTAATACAGAGTACCCGACCCTCCATGGGTACATGCTGAAGCATATAAACAATATGCCCCCACACCCCCCACCGCAAGGTGGTCGTGGAGGTGCCACGGCAAAAAAGCACCCAGCCCACACTGTAAAGTGGACGTGTAGGCGCCACGAAAAAGCACCCAGCACTCACTGTAAATGAGGTTGGTGTTAGGAAGGGCATCCAGCTGTAGAAATCAAGCCAGATCAGTTCCTGTATGAGCAAGGCATGGTCAGCCGACCAGACACTGCACACAACAGGACAACCCGTCTAACCCATGCTAGCGTGGAAGAACGGACGTAAAATGATGATGATGATGATGATATAAATTTTAACCTTCATTACTATATTTCTAATGAAAGACACTACCCATGATTTTCAAATATTTTTGAAAATAATCAAGAATTTGAGGTGTTTTAGAAATATAACTCGCTCTCTCATTATCAAGAGGGTGTTTGGAAAATAAAATCACGATGGAAGGTTTTTAGATAAATACAAAACAGTTTAACCCGTTCACTACCATATTTCTAACAAAAGGTATTGCTTATAATTTTTCAAATAATTTTGAAAATAAAGGATTTGGTGAGATTTAGTAATGTAACTTTCTCACTATTAAAGCTAGTGTTTGGAACATAATTTAATGGTGGGTCTTACATAAAATAATGATGGAAGGTTTTTAGATAAATATAAACACTTTAACCCTTTCACTACCATATTTGTAATAAAAGGCACTGTGTATGATTTTCAAATAATTTTGAAAATGTTCAAGTATTTGGAGGGATTTAGTAATATAACTTTCTCACAATTAACACCGGTATTTGGAACATAACTTAAGGGTTCTTACATAAAATTATGTTGGAAAGTTTTTAGATAAAATATATAAATTTTAACCCTTTTGTTACCATATTTCTAATAAAAGATACTGCCAATGATTTTCAAATAATTTTGAAAATAATGAAGAATTTGGAAGGAATTAGTAATATAACTTCCTCACTATTAAAGATGGTGTTTGGAACATAATTTAATGAAGGTTCTTACATAAACACTTTAACCCTTTCAGTACCATATTTCTAATAAAAGACACTATGTTTTTCAAATAATTTTGAAAATGTTCAAGTATTTGCAGGGATTTAGTAATATAGCTAACTTTCTCATTATGAAGCTGGTGTTTGGAATATAACATAACAAAGGTTCTTACATAAAACTATGGTGGAAGGTTTTTAAATAAATATAAACACTACCATATTTCTAATAAAGGATAGTCTATAGTTTTCAAATAATTTTGCAAATAATCAAGAATTTGGAGGGATGTTTAATGATGATGACATATACTCACACTCGCACACACATACACACACACACATACATACATGTATGTATATATATACAGACAGCTGTATAAAAAAGTGCAGGGCGATAAAAATAGACGGTAGTCACGGAGTAGGCAGACCCAGAAAAACCTGGGACGACTTGATAAATTCCGACCTCACCAAGACAATGTCACTGGACCGAGATCTTTGGCGCTACACAGTAATACAGAAGACCTGCTTTGTCTAAGTACAAAGCGAAACCTACTACAGTCAGTAGGCACCTCTTAACCAAAATACCCCCCCCCCCCCCCCCGTCCCACTACCCCCACCCCGTCCACACCACCCCTTTCAATGTAAAGTTATGTTGGTACCACAACATCCAGTCCGAAACAAATGAGGTCGTGTAGGTGTCACGACAAAAAATACACACAGTCCACGCTGTAATGTGGCCATGTAGGTAACACGGTAAAAACCTCCCAGTTCCACACTGTAAATGTGGTTGGTGTTAGGAAGGGCATCCAACTGTAGAAAACCTGCCAGACAGTCCTATGCGAGCAAGACAAC
>OZ024763.1:14916909-14921909 GCA_964016885.1 Eledone cirrhosa
TTTGTTGAATTAGCAACAAATTAAATATCTCTTTGCTTATATATATATATATATATATATATATATATATATATATACATGTGTGTGTGTGTATATTTATATATAATGTATATTTAAGGGGGAGGGCAAGACATAGATAATAAAGTCAGAGATAGAGATAATGTTCTATATCTATGGAATATGAATGTTACTGTAAACATGGAAGGGTGTATATACACATTATATATATATATATATATATATATATATATATATATATATATATATATATGTACACATTATATATATATATATATATATATATATATATATATATATATATATATATATACACAATATATATATATATAACACATACATACATTATATATATATATACACAATATATATAACAGACACACACACACATTCATACATACATATATACACAATATATATAACACATACATATATACATATATATATACACAATATATAACACACACACACACATATATACATATATATATACACAATATAACACACACACACATATATACATATATATATACACAATATAACACACATATATACATATATATATACACAATATAACACACACACACACACATATATACATATATATATATACACAATATATAACACACACACATATATATATAATATATATATATATATATATACATACACACACACACACACATAGAAATACATACAGGGTCGTCTTAAAGACATAAATAGAGAAGTGAAACCACAAAGATAAGTGACTGAGAATCTGAGGACGAGGTGGGGGGGTGGGGGCCACAACCACAAAATTCTGTCTGTATGTCTCGCTGCCAAACCTAAATCTATTAGAAATATATCTAAATATATGTGTGTGTGCATGTGTTTGTGTGTGTTTGTGTGTGTTTGTTGCTCTTACAATGCTGTTGTGTACAATATATATATGTACCTGGTTTAGAATAGGTACACTGTAGCCCAGTGTCTCGGAAGAGGCAATTAAGAGGGTTAGTGGTTAGGGTTAGAGTTAGGAATGTTATCTGGCTGGAAAACATTGCCTCAAAAATTCATATCCAAGCCTTACCAGCAAGGAGAAGCTGATGAAAAAGTAATCATGATGATGATGATGATGATAATATACAGTTGTACCCGCGACTATTGGATGTGGTCCTTAAAAACACCTATAAACGTCAAAACATAGCGTAAAATATAGGCCGGCAAATACGGTATATTGTTATTAATTATTTAGCGTTAAAAAAGCGAGAAAAAATATATATTGTCACTAAAAAGCTGCGGAAGATATTTGCGATTCTGCGATGGTTTCCACGGATAATTATTTGTTAGGTTCTAAGGAAAATTCCGTGAATAACCAGGACTGCAAATGTCGGTGGTTCGACAAGTCAGGTCAGATGACCGTGTCTTGCTCATACAGAACTGCTTCTGGCTTGGTTTTTACGGCCGGATGCCCTTCTTAACACCAAAACAACCACTTTACAGGGTGTACTGGGTGCTTTCTGTCATGTCACCAAACATGACCACTTTACAGTGCGGTGCCACGATAAATATAAATATATATCCATATGTGAGAGAGAAATGTCTAGTATGAATATATGAACATGCAGCCTTATAGTAGCAGCACATGTGGCAAAGGTTACTGTAACTTCATATAACAGTGCATGGATCAATAATACACACACATACCCCAGCATGGCCTCGGCCAGATGGCTGGAATACAGTAAAAGAGTATATATATATCATCATCATCGTTTAACGTCCACCTTCTATGCTAGTGAAGTGTGTATACATTTTTGGCGACACCGTGTATATATAAACACACACTCAGTAATTCTATAAAGCCAGATTGCTATACATACAAAGATTCTACACACGATATTCCTATACACACAGTAACACCACCACCACCACAACAACATTAACAACAACAATAGCAAGAGTAGCCAGAATGACAGCTACAACAACAACAACAACAACAACAACAGCACCAATAACCACAACAACCATAATAGCCACAACAACCACCACAACAGCACCAATAGCAACAACAATAGCAACAACAACAACCACAATAGCACCAGTAACCACAACAATAGCAGCAACAACAACAACAACCACAACAATAGCAACAACAACCACCACAATTGCACCAACAACCACAACAATGACATAGATACCAACTTAAAGAATGCCACAGTACTAAAGTACGCAGACGACATCAAGCTGTACCTTGAGATAAAAGGACAGATCCTGAACACTATAGATCTTGCTTGCAGTCTAACCTGGACACAATGCAACAATGGATCTCAGACTGGCAACTCAAGCTAGCTGTGGACAAGTGCACCACCATGCATTTTGGGAGTAAAAACCCAGCGTCCACATACTCCCTCCACAGCACTAATATGAAGAAGTCTTCTTGTGAACGTGACCTGGGCATTACTGTCAGCAGCGATTTGCGTTGGACGAAGCATGTCTCTAAAATTGTCAAGAGGGCCGAGGGTGTCTTAGCATCACTCAGCAAGACCTTTGTCAGCCGCTCTCCAGCTATCTATTTAAGGCTGTACATGGCTATGGTGCGGCCACACTTAGAATTTGCATCACCAGTCTGGAACCCCTATCTTGCTCAGAACATTGACCGCCTGGAAACTGTTCAGAGACGTGCAACCAAGCGAATACCCTCCATCAGGCATCTACCACACTCTGAACGCCATGCTTCCCTGGGCATGGATACATTGAAGCTCCGACGCCTGGCAGCTGACTTGGTAAACACCCACAAAATTATTAACCATCTTGCCAACAACAACCCTGAGTACCTTTTTGATTTCCATGTGTCTAACACACGTGGGCATGCCCACAAAGTCAGAAAACAGCACAGCTCCCATGACTTACGGAAACATTTTTTCACGCTCAGAGTTGCTGAAGCATGGAACAAACTACCTGCATCAGTTGTTAGCTGTCGAGACACTGCATCCTTTAAAACCTCCATGCTTCCTGAGATTCGCCAACACTACACCTAATGTTCCCCCTCCAAACACATACACACATGTATATCATGACTCATACACTATTCACTTCCATGACATTTGTATATTATTCTATGTACTATACATGCACCTTTGACGAGTTGTAGTGCACCTGAGCACTGTACACAATAATTTCATTATTATTATTATTATCATTATTATATAACAACAATAGCAACAACAACTGGGTCTTTACAGTTGTTTCTACTTTTGGCACAAGGCCAGCAATTACCCCCAGTACATTACTGGTACTTTATTTTATCGACCCCGTAAGGATGAAAGGCAAAGTTAACCTCGGCGGGATTTGAACTCAGACTTGCAAAGGATGGCGTCCGACCCTCTACCGATACTGCCAATACATCTTTATAGGATCAACTTATAAACATGTTTGAAACCACAACTACAACAACACAAATTTCTAATTTTGGCACAAGGACAGCAACTCGAAGGAAGCCAGGGGCTGCTGGGGATAGGGGGTGATGGGGGGTAGGGAAGGAGCAGTGGGGGGATGCATTAGGGGCCAGCAGTGGGAGATGGGTTAGAGGGTAGGAGGGCAACAGTGGGTGATAATGTAGGGGTAGCAGTCAGTAATAGGGTAGAGGAGGGAAGTAGTGCGAGATGGTGTAATGGGGTAGAAAGGGGCAGCAGTGAGCGATGGAATAGAGAAGGAGCAACAGTGACCAAGAGGCCATTTTTATGGACCCCCTATTATATGACTGGTATATTATATATTATCAACGAGAATGACGTTGGCGGCAGGATTGGAACACAAAACATAGAGAACACCATAACGAAAATACCACAAGGTATCTAACTCACTCCGACACTCCACCGACTTTTACTAAGCCGCCACCAACAACAACAATCATAAAAAGATTACATTGTATTTTTCTTTGTTTTTTAACCCTTTAGTATTTAAACTCTCTGTATCCAGCCAGAATTCTCTCACCTCTTTCGGTTCAAACCGGCGGTAACCAGCTACTCATACAGATGTTAAGGTATTGTTCTCAAAATAAATAATATCAAAATCTCACAGATTCGATATTATGTGAGATAATTATGTGAGGTAAAGCCTTTACCATGAAAATATAATAGTATATATAGAGTAATGTGAATGTTATGTGAGATATTATGTGAAGTAAAACCTTTACCATGAAAATACAATAGTATATATAGAGTAATGTGAATGTTATGTGAGATATTATGTGAGGTAAAGCCTTTACCATGAAAATATAATAGTATATATAGAGTAATGTAAATGTTATGTGAGATATTATGTGAGGTAAAGCCTTTACCATGAAAATATAATAGTATATATAGAGTAATGTGAATGCTATGTGAGATATTATGTGAGGTAAAGCCTTTACCATGAAAATATAATAGTATATATAGAGTAATGTGAATGCTATGTGAGATATTATGTGAGGTAAAGCCTTTACCATGAAAATATAATAGTATATATAGAGTAATGTGAATGCTATGTGAGATATTATGTGAGGTAAAGCCTTTACCATGAAAATACAATAGTATATATAGAGTAATGTAAATGTTATGTGAGATATTATGTGAGGTAAAGCCTTTACCATGAAAATATAATAGTATATATAGAGTAATGTAAATGTTATGTGAGATATTATGTGAGGTAAAGCCTTTACCATGAAAATATAATAGTATATATATAGAGTAATGTGAATGCTATGTGAGATATTATGTGAGGTAAAGCCTTTACCATGAAAATATAATAGTATATATAGAGTAATGTAAATGTTATGTGAGATATTATGTGAGGTAAAGCCTTTACCATGAAAATATAATAGTATATATAGAGTAATGTGAATGCTATGTGAGATATTATGTGAGGTAAAGCCTTTACCATGAAAATACAATAGTATATATAGAGTAATGTGAATGTTATGTGAGATATTATGTGAGGTAAAGCCTTTACCATGAAAATATAATAGT
>OZ024763.1:14926909-14941909 GCA_964016885.1 Eledone cirrhosa
CTACCACCACCACTACTACTACTACAGCCCTAAACATTCTACTACTACCACCACCACCACTACTACTAACACTGCTACTACTACCACCATTACTACAGCCCTAAACATTCTACTACTACCACTACTAACACTGCTACTACTACCACCACCACTACTACTACTACTACAGCCCTAAACATTCTACTACTACCACCACCACCACTACTAACACTGCTACTACTACCACCACCTCCACCACCACTACTACTAACACTGCTACATCCCTAAACATTCTACTAACACTGCTACTACTACCACCACTACTACTACAGCCCTAAACATTCTACTACTACCACTACTAACACTGCTACTACTACTACCACCACTACCACCACCACCACCACTACTACTGCTACTACTACTACCACCACCATTGGGATAGTTGCACTTTACTATCTTACTACTACAGCTGGCCTTTATTCATTCACAGTCACCACACACAGACACACTACACACACAACACATACACACACTACACACACAACACACACAAATATACACACATACACATGCGGACGCACACACAGTTCTTTGTACTACACAGAAGAGGACATGTTTACTGATGATTAAAGATCTATCTATATATCTATTTATCTATCAATCTTCTATCTATTTATCTATCAATCTTCTATCTATTGATCTATCAATCTTCTATCTATTTATCTATCAATCTTCTATCTATTGATCTATCAATCTTCTATCTATTTATCTATCAATCTTCTATCTATTTATCTATCAATGTTCTATCTATTTATCCATCTATCTATCTATCAAATGATCTATCTGTCTATCTATCTATGAGTCTGCCATTGTATTTATCTAGCTAAAGATATCTATCTATCTGTTTACCTGTCTGTTTATCTATCTATCTATCTGTCTCACTGTCTGTCAACCAATCTATTGATCTAGCTATTGATCTATCTGTGTATCTGTCTATCTATCTGTCTGTCTGTGAATCATGATCAAACCGCCACCCTCCTTCAAAAACGAAGGAGAGGCGGTTTTCCTTTGTGTGATAGCTATGGCGAAAGAGGTTGTATGGTGGACGAGGTTAAAAGGGCTGAGGTCAGACACCTTTCTCTCTGGCCAACAACTGATTCTTTTTTTCAAGTACCACTTTGGAAGAAGAATCAGGATGGAGAGAGAGGTGCTGTACCCCAGCAAGTTTTATGAAAGAGGGGTGAAAGTGGCGAGAATGGCCCGAGTGAATGGGCCTTCTCTCTATATCAGCCTGTAGGTTGAGGAAAAAAAGGAGAGGAAAGGAGTACAAACTCTTCGTACTCCTGGAGATGAGGGTTGCACATTTTCTCGGGGGTATGTGTTACCCATATGAACTGTCTCCCCCTATTGGGGAAAATCGACTAATTTTTTAAATTGCATTTGTGATAACATTTTACACTTTTTTATTGTATGTAAACTTCCCCCTTTGTATTTGTCCCCTTCTTTTGTAACCCTGTGGCTAATAAAGAAACATATCTATTTATCTATCTATCAACCAATCTATTGATCTAGCTATTGATCTATGTATGAGTCTGTGTATCTGTCTATTTATCTGTTCACCTGTCTGTCTGTCTATCAAGCTTTCTATCTATCTATCTCTCTATCTCTCTCTCTATATATATATATATATATATATATATATCTATCTATCATGTCAATATGAATGGACCTGTTATTTTTATCTAAAGACATTTTTTTCCAATTCCATCCCTCCCGTCCCTTCAATCTATTTTATTTCTCATTCTTTCTTCTGATGAAGGACTAGCGTCCGAAACTTTAAGACCCTCTTCCTGCTATATCAAGCGTTAACCTAATATATACCTGCCATATACTGTACCGATTGTGTTGTTATTTCTGTTTACCTTTTACATACATATATATATATATATATATATATATATATATATATATATATATATATATATATATATACATGACTATCCAGGAAGCTCCAACCGTTAAGGTTGTCTTTTTTCCGGGTATGTCAATATTTATTTATAAAACAAATCTGTATTTTATCTGATGAATGCGCACCATAATTTGCCTTGGTTGCCCGTGAAATATGTATAATAAAATAAATATGGTTTTATTAATATAGTTTCCATTTATTAATATATTGTATATATATATATATATTTAGCACTCCTTATTAACTATATATATATATATATATATGTGTTCGGATCTAGCTGTCGAAACAGCAGGAGCTCAGCCGTCGGGGTCTTGAATCTTTTCCTATCTCTATATGTATAAGTGGAGGCACGTGGCCTAGTGGTAAGGGTGTTAGACTTACAATCATAATGTTGTGGGTTAGATTCCTGCGATGTGTGTTGTGTTCTTGAGCAAAACACTTTATTTCATGTTGCTCCACTATACTCAGCTGGAAATGAGTGACAGTAATAGCTGGAGGTTTAACCCTGCGATGGACTGGCGTCCTGTCCAGGGGGTGTCTTGTATTCTCAGTCGCTTCACACCATGAAACCAGGATAAGCACTGGCCAAATGAGCCTTCTGGCTTAAGACAGACTTTAGACTTTATATATATATAGTATGTAGGGCCATAGTATCTAGAATAAGGACAGGTTGGTTTAGGGAGCTGCTTCCTCTGCTGACGAAGAAGGGTTTCTCCCTGCGTACGAAAGGCCGGTTATATGATGCCTGTGTGAGGAGCGCGATGCTGCATGGTAGTGAGACTTGGGGAGCAACTGCAGAGGATATGCGACGGCTAGAGAGAAATGAGGCAAACATGCTCCGTTGGATGTGCAATGTCAATGTGCGTGAACGACCCAGCATGGATGCATTGAGAGAGAAACTGTGTCTGAGAGGGATAGAATGTAGTGTGCGGGAGAGGAGACTGAGGTGGTATGGACATGTGATGCGCATGGAGGATGACCGATGGGTGAAGAAGTGCCAAGAAATCCCAGTTGAAGGAAGACGTGGTAGAGGTAGACCACGAAAAACATGGGCGGAGGTGGTGAGAGCAGACCTCAGATCGCTGAAGCTCACGGTGGAGATGACGAGGGACCGTGACGAGTGGAGAGATGCTGTGCTGAATAAGACACGTCCCACCCTTGCAAGCAGGGAAGAGCGGACGTAAAATGATGATGATGATGATATATACACACATGCATTTCCTTTTGTTTCCTTGTTTAATGTGATATAGGGATCCACACACACACACATACATACATACAGGCATACTCACAGATACACATACATATCCACATACCGACATACAGATACCCTCACACACACACATACATAGACATACACAGAGATATACTCATAACCACATACAGACATACATATACACAAATCCACACATACATACATATACACATAGACATACATATACACATACATACATACACACACAGACACACATATACACATAGAGAGAGGATATCCCTACATCATATGGATACAGCCAGTTGTCATAGTAGCAGGAAGAACTGGGATCCTTCAATATTCCACACATACAGACAGACAGACTGACACACACACACATACTGACACACATACACACTGACACTAACACACACAGACACTGACACTGACACACACACAGACTAACACTGACACGAACACAGACACACACACACACACTGACACAGACACACACACTGACACACACACAGACACACACACACACACTGACACAGACACTAACACACACAGACACACACACACACACACTGACACAGACACTAACACACACAGACACACACACACACACTGACACAGACACACACACTGACACTGACACACACACTGACACTGACACTAACACACACACACACACTGACACTAACACACACACACTGACACTAACACACACACACTGACACTAACACACACACACACACACACGGACTGACAGACATACACACTGACACAGACATGGACATGCGTGCGCGCACGCACACACACACACACACACACACACACACACACACACACACACAGACAGCTGCAAGGGCCTCCCCCTCCCCTTCAGTCCCCTAACTCCTCCTCCTCCTCATACTGACCAGTTGATGTTAAAATATCCAACATTACTACCTCCTCCTCCCTCTTCCCTCCCTCATTGACATCATGTGGGCGGAGGAGGGGGCTTGACAGTGACGGTGGCGATGGGATGGCGGTGGTGAAGGTGCTGGGGAGGGGCATTCATTGGAGTGGGAAAGAGGGGGGAGGATTATGATGGTGGTGGTGAAGATAGTGAGGGGGGCATTCATTGGTAGTGGTGGTGGTGGTGAGGAGGGCGTACATTGGTGGTGGTGGTGGTGGTGGTGGGGGTGGTGGTGAGGAGGGCATACATTGGTGGTGGTGGTGGTGAGGAGGGCATACATTGATGGTGGTGGTGGTGGTGGTGAGGAGGGCATACATTGATAGTGGTGGTGGTGAGGGGGGCATACATTGATAGTGGTGGTGGTGGTGGTGGTGGTGAGGAGGGCATACATTGATGGTGGTGGTGGTGGTGAGGAGGGCATACATTGATAGTGGTGGTGGTGGTGGTAATGGTGATGGTGGTGATGGGGGTGGTGAAGGCTGCTCAGTTGTATTGACTCAAAATCCCAATATTGGGAAAATTTCTTGGGTTTTGGCATCTACACCCCTAACTATTACCCTCACCACCACCACCACTACATCACTTTACCTCAACTACTACTATCCCTACCACCACCACTACTACTACCTCCACCGCCTCCACTTCACTCACACCACCACCACCACTCCACCTCACCACCACTCCACCCAACACATCACATTTTTCTAAACTATAAAAGAACTTCAGAACCTGATAATGACAGACCTTTTATCAATGTGCTAAGAGGCTGATAACACCCACCACACACACACACACTCCCTGTATATATATATATATATATATATATATATATATATATATATATATATATATATATATATATATATATATATATATATATATATATATAAATATACACGGGTGTGTATGATTGTGTATAGAAGATTATATTAAATAAAAGGAATTCCAACTTTGTCTGATTTACTCGTTTTATTTACAATCCTTTAAAATTATAATGAAATAGTATGGTAGAATATTAAGTGTTAAGTGTTAATTGAACAAGTACTTTCATGCTTTCGCAATCTTCAGGTTCATAATCTGTGGTGACAGTCAAGTTTGCAATTTTCAAATGTGAAGATTGCGAAAGCATGAAAGTACTTGTTCAATTAACACTTAACATTTAATATTCTACCATACTATTTCATAATAATACCATTATAAATTTTAACGGATTGTAAATAAAACGAGTAAATCAGACAAAGTTGGAATTCCTTTTATTAATATATATATCATCATCATCATCATCTTCGTTTAACGTCCATTTTCCACGTTAGCATGGGTTAGACGGGAGTTGTCCCACTTGAGGCAACGCTGGTCGGGTGACCGTGTCTCGCTCGCATAGGACTATCTGGCAGGTTTTCTACGGCTGGATGCCCTTCCTAACACTAACCACATTTACAGTGTGGAACCGGGAACTTTTTACCGTGTTACCTACATGGCCACATTACAGCGTGGACTGTGTGTGTTTTTTGTCGTGACTCCTACACGATCTCGATCTCATTTTCTCGTGCTGTTGGTGGGAGTGGGAGGATAGGGTAGGGGTAGTGGATTGGGGTGTATATTTGGTTAAGAGGTGCCTACTGACTGTAGGTTTCGCTTTGTACATAGGCAAGGCGGGTCTTCTGTATTACTGTGTAGCGCCAAAGATCTCACACACACAGTTACACAAATGCCCACACACAGATATACATATATATATATATATATATATATATATATATATATATATATATATATATATAAAAGAATGAAGTGTTCATTCTACTGACATGGCTATAAAATTGATGCTTGTTTGCAAAATTGCAAACAAATCAAATGCGGTGGATTGGCAGAATCGGTAGAGGGTCGGACGCCAGCTTTGCAGCAAAGAGTTACGTCCCTTTATGGTCCGAGTTCAAATCCCGCCGAGGTTAACTTTGCCTTTCATCCTTACGGGGTCGATAAAATAAAGTACCAGTAATGCACTGGGATAATTGCTGGCCTTGTGCCAAATGTAGAAACAATTAATATTAAAAAAACTCAGATTACATACATATATATATATATATATATATATGTATATATATATATATGTATATATATGTATGTATATATGGCACACTGTTAGGGCCCAATGGATGAGCTCTTGCTGTTTTGACAGCAAATTCCAGACAGATGGTATTGGCCATGGTAGTATTGGTGTAGTGGTGGTGATAGTGGCGTCCATCACATACATACACCCTCCCCGCCATCATGAACACCGTCACCACCAACACCACCACCACCACCACCAACACCACCACCACCACCACCACCACCACCACAACTACTACCAGCACTACTAGATCACTTGACCCCCTACCACCACCACCCCTACTCTGTTACCACCACCTCATTCCCCACCCATCACCCCATTCTCAATATTTGAAATAATAATTCTTCAATAATTAATGCAAATAACTTCTTTCAAACATTTTAATTATTCAGTTAATAACTTGAGTGGGGGGGGGGGGCTTCTTTCAATAAAAAACAAAACAAAAACCAAAAGGTAAATTTCTAAACCCCCCCCCCCCCTCCCCTCTCACCATCCCCCACTGCTTCCCACTCCAATAAGTTATATTCCTACACCAGACCACTCCCATACGCCCAAGTGCCTGAAGTGAAGCTCCTCTGGATGGTCTCTGGGTTAACATTACTCCAATAGGGTAGCTTGTAGCTCCTTAAAGATCAGAGAGTCCCTCCAAGTAGAGCTGCTACTTTTTAAAATCAATACTACAGAATTGTGTTTAGAATTTCTAGGGAAAGAATCATTGGACAGATTTGATGGGTTAAGCTAACTGATAGAAGACCCAGGCAAGATGGTTGGATAAATCCTTTAAAACCTCCATGCTTCCCTGAGATTCGCCAACACTACACCTAATATTCCCCCTCCATACACACGCACACATGTATATCATGACTCATACACTATTCACTTCCCTGACATTTGTATATTATTCTATGTACTATACATGCACCTTTGACGAGTTGTAGTGCACCTGAGCACTGTACACAATAATTTCATTATTATTATAAAAGACAGGATTGTCACAGCTGGAAGATCTTTGATCATAGATGTGTCAGATGAGGAATTAACCTAAGATTAAATACCAAAGAAGGACACATAAGATAATGTAGTCCTAGATACACTATGTCTGAATAAAAGATAGGATGGTCACAGCAGGAATCTTTGATCAGAGATGTGTCAGATGAGGATTAACCTGGGGCTAAATGAAAACAAAGAAAGACACAGAAGATAATGTAGTCCTAGATACACTATGTCTGAATAAAAGACAGGGTGGTCTCAGCAGGAATCTTTGATCAGAGATGTGTCAGATGAGGATTAACCTGGGGCTAAATGAAAACAAAGAAAGACACAGAAGATAATGTAGTCCTAGATACTCTATGTCTGAATAAAAGACATGATAGTCACAGCTGGAACATCTTTGATCATAGATCTGTCAGATCAGGATTAACCTGGGGCTAAACAACAACAAGGAAGGACAGATTCGATAATGTAAACCTAGATACACTATGTCTGAATAAAAGACATTATGGTCACAGTTGGAACATCTTTGATCATAGATCTAATGGATCAGGGCGGACCTGGGGTTAAACAACAATAACAACAAGGAAGGACACATTAGATAATGTAGTCCTAGATACACAATGCCAAAATAAATGACAGGATGGTCACAACTGGAACATCTGTGGTAAAAGGTCTACAGGAAAAGGACAGACCTAGGGTTAAACAACAACAATAATGACCAGGAAGGAATCAGAGGTTACTTCCCTTTCCCCTTCCAACTAAAATAGATAAAAAAATAATTTACAGCAACAGAGCTGAGATACACAGCCTAATCAGGGGAGTTCAGTTTCGCCCTCTATACCCCGGGCCTCCTTTTTCATTATTTAATTTTTTTCCATCCGCACTTTCTGTCTTCCTGTTAATTATTTTGATCCTGAGGAAGGAGTCCCAAGGTAGAGTGGTTGGTGCAGTGTGAGTTGCTGGCTGTTTTCTGCAGGGCACAGCTGAGATATAACTGCAACCACTGGAGTGGGTAGTCTGCCGCTCCCTACCACCTTTCTCTTACTTTCATTATTTAATTATTTTCTCTTTATTTTTCCTTTTACTGCAAACATGTATTCTATCTTCCAACACTTACTTAACAATGGTTTCTTATATAGGCACAAGGCCAGCAATTTTGGGGGAGGGGAAAGTCGATTAAAAGGACCCCAGTGCGTGACTGGTACTTTATTTTGTCGACCCCGTAAGGATGAAAGGCAAAGTTAACCTCGACGGGATTTGAACTCAGATTATAAAGGGCCGTAACTCTTTGCTGCAAAGCATGGCGTCCGACCCTCTACCGATACTGCCAATCCACCGCCCTACACTTACTTAATAATTGTTTCTACTTTAGGCGCAAGGCCAGCAATTACCTCCCAGTGTATTACTGGTACTTTATTTTATCTACCCCGTAAGGATGAAAGGCAAAGTCAACCTCGGCGGGATTTGAACTCAGATCGTAAAGGGATGTAACTATGCTGGAAAGCATGGCGTCCGACCCTCTACCGATACTGCCAATCCACCAATAATGAGAACATTTGTTATAAGACTAAATCCCGCCAAATTATTGATTATTTTCAAAATTATTTGTAAATCACAGAGTGTCTTCTTTTAGAAATAAAGCGGAACTTCGGTTCACAAACAATGTTTCCGAACATAAAACATCTTAGTTGACGAAGGGTGTCTCGAGTAACGAACACACAAGCCGGCAACAACGGTTGGCAACAAGATTGGAGTATCAGCGGGAAAGCGTCATTTGGTGTGTAGTTAGTTATTATGGTGATATCTATCTGTCTATCACACACAGTCTCTCTCTCTCAGTGTATTTCTCTCTCAACAGTTCGTATGGGGAAAATAGTTTCAGTTTATGAACATTCCGAGTGTCCAACGGCCTTCAAGAATCAATAAAGTTTGTGAACTGAAGTTCCACAGTAGGGTAATAGAAAAAGTACCGAAAAAAAACCTACCATCATAATTTTATGTAAGAACTTCTGTTAAATTATATTCCAAACACTAAATTTATTCTAGAAATTGAAATTTGTAGAATAGAACTTATTCGTTCTGTCCAACAATAAATTCCAGACCAGTCGGAGAAAATTTTTTTGAACAACCCACAAAAATGAGAAAAGGTAACGACTTACTTTGAGTTTGTCTAATGACTTGCGTCCTAGGTAACCACGGCAATAAGCTTGGAATTTGGTAATGGTTCCGGTGATCCTCTCATCCCGGGCCACTTCAAGACTGGTCAAGGAACCAGCACGGAAAAATACCTGCAATTAAAAGTGAGAGGTGAGACATCATAATGAAGAATATATATGTAGATTTCAACAGAAACACACCTGCAATTATTTAATTAAAGGTAATACAGGTGAGTAATATTAATTGTTTCTACTTTTGGCACAAGGCCAGCAAATTACCCAGTGCATTACTGGTACTTTATTTCATCGATTCCGTAAGGATGAAAGGCAAAGTTAACCTCGGCGGGATTTGAACTCAGAACGGCAAGGGCCGTAGCTCTATGCGTCAAAGCATGGCGTCAGACTCTCGACCGATACTGCCAAATGAAGAATATGTATGTAGATTTCAACAGAAACACACCTGCAATAACTTAATTAAAGGTAATACAGGTGAGACATAATAATGAAGAATATGTATGTAGTCTACTTCAACAGAAACACACCTGCAATAACTTAATTAAAGGTAATACAGGTGAGACATAATAATGAAGAATATGTATGTAGTCTACTTCAACAGAAACACACCTGCAATTATTTAATTAAAGGTGAGGGGGGAAGACACAATAATGAGGAATATGTATGTAGGGAGATGGGAGCGGTGTCCAGGTATAGAAACCCTGCAAAAACTGGAACGATATAAACACAACCTGACACCATGTATACTTTGTAAAAAAAGGGTGCTCTGAAGAAATCAAATAACAAGGGAGGTAACTTATACATGACGTATCCAGATGCTTTAGCTAGACATCCAGCAGCAATTGGGTTATTAATAAACAAGTAAGTGAACAGGTAAGAAGAATCAACCCCCACACCAGGGGTCGGCAACTTCTTTGCCTCCACATAATATCGAATCCTATGAGATTTTGAAAGTATTTATTTTGAAAACAATACCTTAACATCAGTTTGAGTGACCAGTTACAGCCAGTTTCAACAGAAAGAGGTAGAGAATTCTGGCCGGTTTTGGCCGGTTTGAACACTAAAGGGTCGAGTATTAGTGACGGATAGCTGGCCGGACGAAGGCCATAAAAGAATAATTGTTTCTATTTTTGGCACAAGGCCAGCAATTAACCAGTGTATTACTGGTACTTTATTTTATCGACCCCGTAAGGATGAAAGGCAAAGTTAACCTCGGCGGGATTTGAACTCAGAATGGCAAGGGCCGTAACTGAATGCGCCAAAGCATGGCGTCCGACCCTCTGCCGATACTGCCAATCCACCGCCATAAAAGAATAATTATGGAAAATTACACATGCTAAAATTTAATCACGAGTGTTGACTCTACTTTAAAATAATTGGTATTAACCACAGATGAATGTAGTAATGGAAAAAATATCATTTATTCAATTTACGACATCGTTAGAATCATTTGTTTTGTGTCTAACACACGTGGGCATGCCCACAAAGTAAGAAAACAGCACAGTTCCCATGACTTTCGGAAACATTTTTTCACGCTCAGAGTTGCTGAAGCATGGAACAAACTACCTGCATCAGTTGTTAGCTGTCGAGACACTGCATCCTTTAAGGCCTCCATGGAACAAACTACCTGCATCAGTTGTTAGCTGTCGAGACACTGCATCCTTTAAGGCCTCCATGGAACAAACTACCTGCATCAGTTGTTAGCTGTTGAGACACTGCATCCTTTAAGGCCTCCATGGAACAAACTACCTGCATCAGTTGTTAGCTGTCGAGACACTGCATCCTTTAAGGCCTCCATGCTTCCCGAGATCCGCCAACACTACAGCTGACACATACACACATGTACTTCCCTGACATTTGTGTATTATTCTATGTACTATATTGACGAGTTGTAGTGCACCTGAGCACTTTACACAATAATTTCATTATTATTATTAATATCTTAAAAATACATAGTAGCCAAAAACTTAATGGGAAACTTGATGTTTTTTTGTTCCTTGAAAACTTCTCAATATTAGGGTTCAAACTTGATGCCAAGAGCAAGATATTATCTCGTCTCTCATATTAGAATAAATTTAAATTTTAAATAAACAACTCATTGGGCATCAGTTCTTGAGGGTCATAGGTTGCCGACCTCTGCCCTACACCCTACAATATGTGATAAAACCTTACAAGTATCAGAATTCATCTATCTAGGTCAGGGGTCCCTAAACTTTTTAAGATCATCGACCCCTTCATGGAATCCTTGATCCCTCCATGACCCCAGGCATGTACAAGAAATAGACATGAATAATTGTTTCTACTTTAGACACAAGGCCAGCAATTTCAAGGGGAAGGGAAAGTCGATTAAATTGACCCCAGTGCATTACTGGTACTTTATTTTTATCGACCCAGTAAAGATGAAAGGCGAAGCTACCTTCAGCGGGATTTGGCCTCAGAACGTAAAGAGTGGTATCCGACGCTCTACCGATGCTACCAATCTAATAATTAAGTAGATGTGCAGTTTCCATGCACATAAGCGCAGGAAAACTGCATTCCAAACGCTGCTTTCACTATACATCAGTATGGGAACCTGCATACCACACCCTGCAAAACTGTTGTTCTGTATCCCTTCCCCCTGGGAATATGTCTTATGAAATATAGGGAAACTGTTTACTGTCGTAGAGTCGGAGGAGTTCCGTGACAGATAGACAATGATTAACCCTTTCATACACCTGATATTCCACCTCCATACACATGCACGCATGTATCTGTGTGTATATCATGACTCATACACTGTTCACTTTCCTGACATTTGTACTATATATGCACATTTGATGAGTTGTAGTGCACCTGAGCACTGTACGAGATACACTCTATTTAAATTAATTAATGAAGAATTTTGAGGGATTTACTAAAATCATTAATTATTTCATTACTAGCACAGTAGCTTAATGTAAGGTTCTCATAAAAAATTATGTTACATTATAATTTATATAAGATAATTGTATTTAACCCTTTAGTGTTCAAACCGACCAAAACCGGCCAGAATTCTCTACCTCATTCTGTTGAAACTGGCTGTAACTGGTCACTCAAACTGATGTTAAGGTATTGTTTTCAAAATAAATACTTTCAAAATCTCATAGATTCGATATTATGTGAGATAATTATGTGAGGTAAAGCCTTTACCATGAAAATACAATAGTATATATAGAGTAATGTGAATGTTATGTGAGATATTATGCGAGGTAAAGCCTTTACCATGAAAATACAATAGTATATATAGAGTAATGTAAATGTTATGTGAGATATTATGTGAGGTAAAGCCTTTACTATGAAAATATAATAGTAAATATAGAGTAATGTGAATGTTATATGAGATATTATGTGAGGTAAAGCCTTTACCATGAAAATACAATAGTAAATATAGAGTAATGTGAATGTTATGTGAGATATTATGCGAGGTAAAGCCTTTACTATGAAAATATAATAGTAAATATAGAGTAATGTGAATGTTATGTGAGATATTATGTGAGGTAAAGCCTTTACCATGAAAATACAATAGTAAATATAGAGTAATGTGAATGTTATGTGAAATATTATGTGAGGTAAAGCCTTTACCATGAAAATACAATAGTATATATAGAGTAATGTGAATGCTAAACGGTTAACCCTATCCATTCCAATTATTACTGACATGTGATGTGCATGGATGATAGTCACTGAATGAAGAAGTACCAGGAATTCCCAGTGGAAGGAAGCTAGAGCAGAGATAGTCCAAGGAAGACCTGGGCAAAGGTGGTGAGGACTGATCTTAAATTGTTAAGACTCACAGAGGAGATGAGGATGGAATGCAACAAGTCGAAAGATGCTGTGCTGAAATGGACCCATCCAACCCATGCAAGCATGGAAACACGGACATAAAACCTATCAAGATTATTATTGGCAGTATCGGTAGAGGGTCGGACGCCATGCTTTCCAGCATAGCTACGTCCCTTTACAATCTGAGTTCAAATCCCACCGAGGTTGACTTTGCCTTTCATCCTTACGGGGTCGATAAAATAAAGTACCAGTAATGCACTGGGTAATTGCTGGCCTTGTACCTAAAGTAGAACCAGTTATTATTATTATTATTATTATTATTGGGTGGGTAAGTTGGTGTCATCAGCTAGCACATTTATTATGAAAATAAATAACTTCTTCTCGCGTACAAGATACCTGCAATTATGCAATATCACCCAGGTGTTGTAACCAGCTCACAGTAATGGGATTAGGGTGTGTAAGGTCCCTCTTCTCCTCAGGTGAGCAGAGATCTTGGTACTCACTCAGTTGAGTGCTCTGTTGAACAGTCTGCTCTACTGAGCCACACTGGTAAGCTGCTGATGGACGCTACTTCCAGTGATGTATGACCACCGTGTATCGACCAGCACTTCATACTGTTTAATTTCATTCATATTAAGTATTTGAGAAGTTTTAATTCCTATTTCTATCTATGCAGTTACTGTATATACTTGAATGTAAGCCAATCCAAATATTACCCACCCGACTATTTTATGTCTGAGAAATGGGCAAAACTCTAAACCCCATTTATAAGCTGACCATCCCCAACTATTATAGGTCTGAGAAATAGGTAAAACTCTAAACCCCATTTATAAGCTGACCATCCCCAACTATTATAGGTCTGAGAAATAGGCAAAACTCTAAACCCCGTTTATAAGCTGAGACAGCTAATCAACACACTGTTTAGATGGCGTATATAAGTTGACCCCACCATTTTACCATCAATTTTTTGGGGGTCACATATTCCTCGGTTAATATTCAAGTGTATATGTTATCTATCTATCTAAGGCGGGTAAAATTCCCGAGATCCATGGACGAGTTCTCTCCAGCGGTCTCTGTCCTTCATCATCGCTGCCATGTCCTGCTTCTCCAAGACACCTGTGTCTGTCCTTAGGGCACCAACATGTTATAATAATAATAACAGTAATATTTCTTTCTTTATTAGCCACATAGGGCTCACATTAAGGAGACATTAAAGACGATATGGTGTGGGGTTTTTTTTGTGTAAAATAAAATTTATAACATCGAGGGTAGAATAATAATTGTTTCTACTTTTGGCACAAGACCAGCAATTATCCCAGTGTATTACTGGTACTTTATTTTATCGACCCCATAAGGATGAAAGGCAAAGTCAACCTCGGCGGGATTTGAACTAAGATCGTAAAGAGACGTAATTATGCTGGAAAGCATGGCGTCCGACCCTCCACCGCCCTTAATAATAATAATAATGATTTCTTTATTGGCCACAACAATAATATTAATAATAATAATGAAAATGATTGTGTATAGTGGCTCAGGTGCACATATTTACTGTTGGAAACACTGAAATGAGAGAGACAAGATGCCAGGAACAATTGAGAAGAGACAGAGACAATTAACATTTGACAAATCAAAAAACTACCTGAATAATTCTTTCTAATTTAGACACAAGATCAGCAATCTGGGGGAGGGGGAAAGTTGATTATATTGACCCCCAGTATTTTAACTGACACTTTATTTTATCAACCTCTGAAGGATGAAAGGTAAAAGCGATCTGGGCAGGATTCAAACACAAAATGTAGAGAGATTTAACTAAAT
>OZ024763.1:14949409-14954409 GCA_964016885.1 Eledone cirrhosa
AATTCCTAATACTAAAGCAGAGTGTTTCAGAGATGCCAGACCACTAATACTACAGCAGAGTGTCCCCAGATGACTTAGACCACTAATACTACAGCAGAGTGTCCCCAGATGACTTAGACCACTAATACTACCGCAGAGTGTCCCCAGATATCTTAGACCACTAATACTACAGCAGAGTGTCCCCAGATGCCTTAGACCACTAATACTACAGCAGAGTGTTCCAGAGATGCCAGACCACTAATACTACAGCAGAGTGTCCCCAGATGACTTAGACCACTAATACTACAGCAGAGTGTCCCCAGATGCCTTAGACCACTAACACTACCGCAGAGTGTCCCCAGATGCCTTAGACCACTAATACTACAGCAGAGTGTCCCCAGATACCTTAGACCACTAATACTACAGCAGAGTGTCCCCAGATACCTTAGACCACTAATACTACAGCAGAGTGTCCCCAGATGACTTAGACCACTAATACTACAGCAGAGTGTCCCCAGATACCTTAGACCACTAATACTACAGCAGAGTGTCTCCAGATGACTTAGACCACTAATACTACAGCAGAGTGTCCCCAGATACCTTAGACCACTAATACTACAGCAGAGTGTCTCCAGATGACTTAGACCACTAATACTACAGCAGAGTGTCCCCAGATGCCTTAGACCACTAATACTACAGCAGAGTGTTCCAGAGATGCCAGACCACTAATACTACAGCAGAGTGTCCCCAGATGACTTAGACCACTAATACTACAGCAGAGTGTCCCCAGATGCCTTAGACCACTAACACTACCGCAGAGTGTCCCCAGATGCCTTAGACCACTAATACTACAGCAGAGTGTCCCCAGATACCTTAGACCACTAATACTACAGCAGAGTGTCCCCAGATACCTTAGACCACTAATACTACAGCAGAGTGTCCCCAGATGACTTAGACCACTAATACTACAGCAGAGTGTCCCCAGATACCTTAGACCACTAATACTACAGCAGAGTGTCTCCAGATGACTTAGACCACTAATACTACAGCAGAGTGTCCCCAGATACCTTAGACCACTAATACTACAGCAGAGTGTCTCCAGATGACTTAGACCACTAATACTACAGCAGAGTGTCCCCAGATGCCTTAGACCACTAATACTACAGCAGAGTGTTCCAGAGATGCCAGACCACTAATACTACAGCAGAGTGTCCCCAGATGACTTAGACCACTAATACTACAGCAGAGTGTCCCCAGATGCCTTAGACCACTAACACTACCGCAGAGTGTCCCCAGATGCCTTAGACCACTAATACTACAGCAGAGTGTCCCCAGATACCTTAGACCACTAATACTACAGCAGAGTGTCCCCAGATACCTTAGACCACTAATACTACAGCAGAGTGTCCCCAGATGACTTAGACCACTAATACTACAGCAGAGTGTCCCCAGATACCTTAGACCACTAATACTACAGCAGAGTGTCCCCAGATGACTTAGACCACTAATACTACAGCAGAGTGTCCCCAGATACCTTAGACCACTAATACTACAGCAGAGTGTCCCCAGATACCTTAGACCACTAATACTACAGCAGAGTGTCCCCAGATACCTTAGACCACTAATACTACAGCAGAGTGTCCCCAGATACCTTAGACCACTAATACTACAGCAGAGTGTCTCCAGATGACTTAGACCACTAATACTACAGCAGAGTGTCCCCAGATACCTTAGACCACTAATACTACAGCAGAGTGTCCCCAGATGACTTAGACCACTAATACTACCGCAGAGTGTCCCCAGATGCCTTAGACCACTAATACTACAGCAGAGTGTCCCCAGATGCCTTAGACCACTAATACTACAGCAGAGTGTCCCCAGATGCCTTAGACCACTAATACTACAGCAGAGTGTCCCCAGATACCTTAGACCACTAATACTACAGCAGAGTGTCCCCAGATACCTTAGACCACTAATACTACAGCAGAGTGTCCCCAGATACCTTAGACCACTAATACTACAGCAGAGTGTCTCCAGATGCCTTAGACCACTAATACTACCGCAGACTGTCCCCAGATGCCTTAGACCACTAATACTACAGCAGAGTGTCCCCAGATGCCTTAGACCACTAATACTACAGCAGAGTGTCCCCAGATGACTTAGACCACTAATACTACAGCAGAGTGTCCCCAGATGCCTTAGACCACTAATACTACAGCAGAGTGTCCCCAGATGACTTAGACCACTAATACTACAGCAGAGTGTCCCCAGATGCCTTAGACCACTAATACTACAGCAGAGTGTCCCCAGATGCCTTAGACCACTAATACTACAGCAGAGTGTCCCCAGATGCCTTAGACCATTAATACTACAGTAGAGTGTCCCCAGATGACTTAGACCACTAATACTACAGTAGAGTGTCCCCAGATGACTTAGACCACTAATACTACAACAGAGTGTCACCAGAGGTCTTAGAACCCTAATACTACAGCACATGAATCCCCAAATGCCTCAGATCCCTAATACTAGAACAAAGTGTCACCCACCAAACTGATGTACAGTACTCCTCCAGAGATTCTACTCCCCTATACTAAGGTGTAACTGACATTGTCTAAAGTTAAAATTAACCCCTATGATATCTTCCCCACTCAAAACTAACTCTGGTTCTATGAAGCAACCCCACCCCCACCTATTTTCAAGGGTTGTTATTTATATAAAAATCTTCCCACATAATTTTATACAAGAGCCATATGTTAGATTACTTAGTAATGGAATTCTTAACAGTTTCTGATTTAGGCACAAGGCCAACAATTTCTTTGGGGGTAAAGGGAAAGTCAATTAAATTGACCCCAGTCCATTACTAGTTCTTTATTAGATAAAGCTAACCTCGGCAGGATTTCAAATCAGAATGTAAAGGGCTGTAAATATATGCCACAAAGCATGGTGTCTGATGCTCTATCAATTACTGCCAATCCCCCACCCTTAGTAATGGAATAATAAATAATTTTAGTAAATCCCTCAAAATTCTTCATTAAATAAACCCAGCCAAAATTCTTCATCAACTCTTTTGATATTAACCTACCCCAAATCATATCTGGATCTATGAAAGGAAACCACCTATTTTTAAGGGTTACTATTTATATAAAATCTTCCAACAGTTTTATACAGGAACCATATGTTAACTTACTATCTTAGTAATGAAATAATTAATACTTGTAGTAAATCGCTCAAAATTCTTCACTATTTAACTGAAATAGAATATATTTCATAAGAAATATGGTAACAAAAGAGTTAACCCTTTTATGTTCAAACCGGCCAAAACAGGCCAGAATTCTCTACCTCTTTCTGTTGAAACTGGCTGTAACTGGTCGCTCAAACTGATGTTAAGGTATTGTTCTCAAAATAAATACTTTCAAAATCTCATAGATTTTATATTATGTGAGATAATTATGTGAGGTAAAGCCTTTACCATGAAAATACAATAGTATATATAGAGTAATGTAAATGTTATGTGAGATAATTATGTGAGGTAAAGCCTTTACCATGAAAATATAATAGTAAATATAGAGTAATGTGAATGTTATGTGAGATATTATGTGAGGTAAAGCCTTTACCATGAAAATATAATAGTAAATATAGAGTAATGTGAATGTTATGTGAGATATTATGTGAGGGAAAGCCTTTACCATGAAAATATAATAGTATATATAGAGTAATGTAAATGTTATGTGAGATATTATGTGAGGTAAAGCCTTTACCATGAAAATATAATAGTATATATAGAGTAATGTGAATGTTATGTGAGATATTATGTGAGGTAAAGCCTTTACCATGAAAATATAATAGTATATATAGAGTAATGTAAATGTTAAAGGGTTAAACTGATTTTTAGAACTAGATGAAGGGTTAGGACCTTGTTCCACCTTTGCCATGGGTTAGCCTGGTATTGCAGTACTTCCAAGATTTAGCCCATCATATAGACTGCAGGGCACAGCTGAAACCCAACACTGACTTAGGTGTAGAGTCTATCACCCTCTCTCCTTCCCACCTTCTTTCATTGCTTAACAATCTTCCTCATTTCTCTCATTTTCCTCTCTTTTGTTGTTTTAATTGCCGTTCTATATGATGATAATGATGATGAAGATGATGATGATAATCATCATCATCTTCCACGCCAGCATGGGTTAGACAGGTTTGTCCCATTTAGAGGCAAGTTGGGTCAGGTGACCGTGTCTCGCTCATATAGGACTGTTTCTGGATGGGTTTTCTACGGCTGGATGATAATGAAAATTATTGTGTACAGTGCTCAGGTGCACTACAACTCGTCAAAGGTGCATATATAGTACATATACTAATTGTTTCTACTTTAGGCACAAGACCAGCAATTACCCCAGTGCATTACTGGTACTTTATTCTATCGACCCCGTAAGGATGAAAAGCAAAGTCAACCTCGGCGGGATTTGAACTCAGATCGTAAAGGGACGTAACTATGCTGCAAAGCATGGCGTCCGACCCTCTACCGATACTGCCAATCCATAATAATGAAAATTATTGTGTACAGGGCTCAGGTGCACTCCAACTCATCAAAGGTGCATGTGTAGTACATAGAATAATGTACAAATGTCAGGAAAGTGAACAGTGTATGAGTCATGATATACACACGGATACATGCGTGTGTGTATATGGAAGGGGAATATCAGGTGTAGTGTTGCCGAAATTCGGGAATCATGGAAGTTTTGAAGGATATCTAATGTCATCCATTTTACTGTCTCTCCAGGTTATTTCATTGTTAAATCTTTCACTTGATAGTGAACAAAGCAAGCTTTTTGAAGATGTTCAAGCGTTCTTATTTAAATTAAAATCTTCCAACATAATTTTATATAAGAACGAAATGTTTCTATCTTAGTAAATAATTCATAATTCAAGTAAATCCTTCAAAATTCTTCATTAATTAATTGAAAAAGAAAGTAATTTATAAGAGATATTAGAAATTGAGACACAAAATACTGTCTTGTTGCTCC
>OZ024763.1:14956909-14959409 GCA_964016885.1 Eledone cirrhosa
AGCTGGATGCCCTTCCTAACACCAACCTCATTTACAGTGAGTGCTGGGTACTTTTCTTTCCGTGGCGCCTACACGACTACTTTACATTGTGGGCTGGGTGCTTTTCTTTCCGTGGCGCCTACACGACCACTTTACAGTGAGTGCTGGGTGCTTTTTTGCTGTGGCACCTCCACGACCACTTTACAGTGTGGGCTGGGTGCTTTTCTTTCCGTGGCGCCTACACGACCACTTTACAGTGTGGGCTGGGTGCTTTTCTTTCCGTGGTGCCCCCATGACCACTTTACAGTGTGGGCTGGGTGCTTTTCTTTCCATGGTGCCCCCACGACCACTTTACAGTGTGGGCTGGGTGCTTTTTTGCTGTGGCACCTCCACGACCACTTTGCAGTGGAATGATAGGGACCCCAGTCCCTATCATCTCATTTCTACAGCTGAGTAAACTGGAGCAATGTGAAATAAAGTGTCTTGCTCAAGGAAACAACACATCACCCGGTCTGAGAATTGAACTCACAACCTTTCGATTGCAAGGCCAATGCTCTAACCACTAAGCCATGTGCCTATATATGTCTATATATGGGTGTATAGTTGTTGCTAAGGTGGCAAATTGCCAGAGTCGTTAGAACATCGGATGGAATGCTTAATGGTATTCGTTTCGGCCCTCTCAGTTCAAATCCCACCGAGGTCAACTTTGCCTTTCATCCTTTCGAGATGGATAAAAAAAGTACCAGTCATGTACCGGGGTCGATTCTCCCTCTATATCTATCTCTCACTTTCTATCTCTCTCTGAAAGAAATCTGCTGTACTCAGACCTGGAGAGGGATGAGTTCCACCAGGCTCAACCCTTTAGCATTTAAACCAGCTGTATCCGGTCAGTATTCTCTCACCTCTTTCGGTTCAAACTGGCTTTAACTGGTTGTTCATACTGATGTTAAGGTAATGTTCTCAAAATAAATAATGTCAAAATCTCATAGATTCAACATTATAATAATAATGAAATTATTGTGTTAAGTGCTCAGGTGCACTACAACTCGTCAAAGGTGTATGTATAGTACATAGAATAATACACAAATGTCAGGGAAGTACATGTGTGTATGTGTTAGCTGTAGTGTTGGCGGATCTCGGGAAGCATGGAGGCCTTAAAGGATGCAGTGTCTCGACAGCTAACAACTGATGCAGGTAGTTTGTTCCATGGAGGCCTTAAAGGATGCAGTGTCTCGACAGCTAACAACTGATGCAGGTAGTTTGTTCCATGGAGGCCTTAAAGGATGCAGTGTCTCGACAGCTAACAACTGATGCAGGTAGTTTGTTCCATGGAGGCCTTAAAGGATGCAGTGTCTCGACAGCTAACAACTGATGGAGGTAGTTTGCTCCATGGAGGGCTTAAAGGATGCAGTGTCTCGACAGCTAACAACTGATGCAGGTAGTTTGTTCCATGGAGGTTTTAAAGGATGCAGTGTCTCGACAGCTAACAACTGATGCAGGTAGTTTGCTCCATGGAGGGCTTAAAGGATGCAGTGTCTCGACAGCTAACAACTGATGCAGGTAGTTTGTTCCATGGAGGCCTTAAAGGATGCAGTGTCTCGACAGCTAACAACTGATGCAGGTAGTTTGTTCCATGGAGGCCTTAAAGGATGCAGTGTCTCGACAGCTAACAACTGATACAGGTAGTTTGTTCCATGGAGGCCTTAAAGGATGTAGTGTCTCGACAGCTAACAACTGATGCAGGTAGTTTGTTCCATGGAGGCCTTAAAGGATGCAGTGTCTCGACAGCTAACAACTGATGCAGGTAGTTTGTTCCATGCTTCAGCAACTCTGAGCGTGAAAAAATGTTTCCGAAAGTCATGGGAGATGTGTGAGATATTTGTGAGGCAAAGCCTTTACTATAAAAATACAGTAATATATATAGAATAATTGTTTCTACGTTAGGCACAAGGCCGGCAATTACCCAGTGTATTACTGGTACTTTATTTTATCGACCCCGTAAGGATGAAAGGCAAAGTTAACCTCGGCGGGATTTGAACTTAGAATGGCAAGGGCCGTAACTCTATGCGAATAATGTTAATGCTAAAGGGTTAAAATGCCCAAGAAATGGCGTATGTCAATACAGGGCCCCGACAACTATCAGGAATAACGGGACCCTACATACATATGTACATATATGTATCAATAGGTACATGTGTGTGTGTATGTGTGTATGTGTATGAATATGTATCTGTGTGTGTGTGTGTGTATGTATATATATATATATGTATATATATATATATATATTATGTATATGTGTGAGTTTGTGTATATGTTTTTTTGTATCAAAGCCACACTAACACACACACACACACACACACACACACACACACACACATATATATATATATATATACACATTTGTATACACACGTCAGTGTATATATGGATGTAGACATTAGCTCTTCACAGTATGCTTGTGTTTATGTCACAACTACCCTAACACACACGCACACACACATATATATATATATACACACAC
>OZ024763.1:14969409-14976909 GCA_964016885.1 Eledone cirrhosa
ATGAGGTTGGTGTTAGGAAGGGCATCCAGCTGTAGAAATCAAGCCAGAATCAGTTCCCATCCCACCCTTGCAAGCAGGGAAAAAGCGGACGTAAAATGATGATGATGATGATATATATTATATATATATTTCCTAAGGTAAAATTGGTATTTCACACACACCTCTCGCTCATTTTGAAACTTTTTATTGCTCCTCTGAAGAGAGTGAACGTACACTTATGCCTACATGTCAATGCTTGTATAGGGATATGGATTGGGAGAAATGTTTCATAACATTTCAAATAATTGGATGTTCAATTCCCTTGAAATATGTGCAAGGAAATAAATATGGTTTTAAAAGATAAAAGATAATTTTTCCATCGATATATTTATTTATATATATATATATAAACTAGAATAACGAAGGAAGATGGACCATAACGCACCATAAACTAGAGTATATATATATCATCATCATCATCATTTCATTTTACGTCCGCTTTTCCCTGCTAGAGAGGGTGGGACGGGAACTGATTCTGGCTTGATTTCTACAGCTGGATGCCCTTCCTAACACCAACCTCATTTACAGTGAGTGCTGGGTGCTTTTTTGCCGTGGCACCTCCACGACCACTTTGCAGTGGAATGATAGGGACCCCAGTCCCTATCATCTCATTTCTATAGCTGAGTAAACTGGAGCAATGTGAAATAAAGTGTCTTGCTCAAGGAAACAACACATCATCCGGTCTGAGAATTGAACTCACAACCTTTCGATTGCAAGGCCAATGCTCTAACCACTAAGCCATGTGCCTCCATATATATATATACATTAGTATACATATATATATGGATAGATATATATATACACACACACACATATATATATACATACATACAAAGAGAGAGACATACACACACACAGATAGACAGACAGAGGGACACTACTATGGACAGATAGACAGACAGAGGGACACTACTATGGACAGATTGACAGACAGACAGACAGACAACACCGCCAACAGAAAACACTGGTCCTCTATGAATAAAAACATTTTACATCATTTGTACCCCCCTTCTTTTGCCTTATATTTATAATAACTGTTTCTACTTTTGGCACAAGGCCAGCAATTATCCCAGTGTATTACTGGTACTTTATTTTATCGACCCCGTATTTATAATACTAATATATTAATAATAATAATAATGAAATTATTTTGTACAGTGCTAAGGTGCACTACAACTCATCAAAGGTGCATGTATAGTACAAAGAATAATGGTTTCTTATATAGGCACAAGACCAGCAATTTGGGGGGAAGGGAAAGTCGATTAAATCGACCCCAGTGCGTGACTGGTATTTTATCTTATCGACCCAGTAAGGATGAAAGGCAAAGTTAACCTCAGCGGGATTTGAATTCAGATCATAAAGGGCCGTAACTCTATGCTGCAAAGCATGGCGTCTGACCCTCTACCAATACTGCCAATCTACCGCAAATGTCAGGAAAGTGAACAATGCACGTGTCATGATATACACACAGATACATGCATGCGTGTGTACGGAGGGGGGATATCAGGTGCAGTGTTGGTAAATTTCAGGAAGCATGGAGGTTTTAAAGGATGCAGTGTTCTGACAGCTAACAATCGATGCAGGTAGTTTGTTCCATGGAGGTTTTAAAGGATGCAGTGTCTCGACAGCTAACAATCGATGCAAGTAGTTTGTTCCATGGAGGTTTTAAAGGATGCAGTGTCTCGACAGCTAACAACTGATGCAAGTAGTTTGTTCCATGGAGGTTTTAAAGGATGCAGTGTCTCGACAGCTAACAATCGATGCAAGTAGTTTGTTCCATGGAGGTTTTAAAGGATGCAGTGTCTCGACAGCTAACAATCGATGCAAGTAGTTTGTTCCATGGAGGTTTTAAAGGATGCAGTGTCTCGACAGCTAACAATCGATGCAAGTAGTTTGTTCCATGGAGGTTTTAAAGGATGCAGTGTCTCGACAGCTAACAATCGATGCAAGTAGTTTGTTCCATGGAGGTTTTAAAGGATGCAGTGTCCTGACAGCTAACAATCGATGCAAGTAGTTTGTTCCATGGAGGTTTTAAAGGATGCAGTGTCTCGACAGCTAACAATCGATGCAAGTAGTTTGTTCCATGGAGGTTTTAAAGGATGCAGTGTCTCGACAGCTAACAATCGATGCAAGTAGTTTGTTCCATGGAGGTTTTAAAGGATGCAGTGTCCTGACAGCTAACAATCGATGCAAGTAGTTTGTTCCATGGAGGTTTTAAAGGATGCAGTGTCTCGACAGCTAACAATCGATGCAAGTAGTTTGTTCCATGGAGGTTTTAAAGGATGCAGTGTCTCGACAGCTAACAATCGATGCAAGTAGTTTGTTCCATGGAGGTTTTAAAGGATGCAGTGTCCTGACAGCTAACAACTGGTGCAGGTAGTTTGTTCCATGCTTCAGAAAATCTGAGCATGAAAAAATGTTTCCGAAAGTCATGAAACCCAAATAAGGATTTTAGGAAGATTTTAGGAAGAGTCTTGAGCTTGTGTGACAGGTAGACAAAAAAAAAAAACTAAAAACAATAAAAAAACTGTAGTTATTATAATATAGATTGTTTACCCTCAGCGTATTACTGGAAGTATTCCAAATTGGTAAAAAAAAATAGCAACTATAACTCCAAGCATTTTGTCATTTCACATATGCCTGAGTGGGTGCATAAGTATGTGTGTTGGGTTGCATACCAAACAGCTAGCGTCATCTGTGGTGCACATTGACTGCACATCACACCACCAGCCTCACTACCACCAAGGTCATCACCCCTACCACCACCATTACTATCACCACCACCACCACCACTACCATCAGCAAGGTCATCACCCCTACCAACAAATTCAATACTACCACCACCTTCACTACCACCCCCGCCACCATCACCACCAACACCATCATTACCATCACCGTCACCACCACTACCACCCACCACCACCACCATCGCCAATGCCACCATCACTACCACCCCCACCAACACCATCATTACCATCACCGTCACTACCACCATCACCTTCACTACTAACACTGCCACCATCACCACCAACACCATCATTACCATCACTGTCACCACCACCTTCACTAATACCACTGCCACCATCACTACCCCCCCCCACCATCACTGCCGCCACCAAGGTCATCAGGCCCACCAACAACTTCACTACTACCACCACCACCACTATTAATACTACCACCATCATCACTACTGCTATTGCTAACACCATCACTACAACCACGAAGGTCATCACCACTGTCAGCTACTTCACTACTACCACCACCACCACCATCCTCATGGTTTCTCATGACTGGAACAGTTCTAGTCCTGTAGAAGTCATTTCTATCTAAAATAAAGATGATTATTTCCTATTGACATATTGAGTACCTTATTTAACTGTGGTCTTATCCTGACCCCTTTTAGGATAAAATATATATATATATATATATAGGAGGCTTAGTGGTTAGAGCATTGGCCTTGCAATCGAAAGGTTGTGAGTTCAATTCTCAGACCGGGTGATGCATTGTTTCCTTGAGCAAGACACTTTATTTCACATTGCTCCAGTTTACTCAGCTGTAGAAATGAGATGATAGGGACTGAGGTCCCTATCATTCCACTGTAAAGTGGTCGTGGAGGTGCCACGGCAAAAAAGCACCAAGCACTCACTGTAAATGAGGTTGGCGTTAGGAAGGGCATCCAGCTGTAGAAATCAAGCCAGAATCAGTTCCCGTCCCACCCTTGCAAGCAGGGAAAAGTAGACGTAAAATGAAATGATGAATGATGAAATATATATATATATATACGGCAAAGCATAAATGAACTAAATGATAAATTTGGAATACGAGGGATCAGACACAGTTTACTTGAGAGAAGACTACGTTGGTATGGTCACGTGATGCGCATGAAAGACGATAGCTGTATAAATAAGAGCAGGGCAATCAAAATAGATGGAAGCTACGGAGTAGGCAGACCCAGAAAAACCTGGAACGATTTGATAAATTCCGAACTTACACACTTACACCTCTCCAAGACAATGTGACTGGACCGAGATCTTTGGCGCTACGCAGTAATACAAAAGACCCGCCTTGCCTCTTAACCAAAGTAGGCACCTCTTAACCAAAATACACCCCCACCCAATCCACACCACCCCTTTCGATGTAAAGTTATGTTGGTACCACAACATCCAGTCCTAAATAAATGAGATAATGAGATCGAGATCGTGTAGGTGTCACGACAAAAAAAGCACACAGTCCACGCTGTAATGTGGCTGTGTAGGTAACACGGTAAAAACCTCCCAGTCCACACAGTAAATGAGGTTGGTGTTAGGAAGGGCATCCAGCCGTAGAAAACCCGCCAGACAGTCTTATACGAGCAAGACAACCAATCTTGCCTAAAGTGGGAAAATTCCCATCCAAACCCATGCTAGTGTGGAAGATGGACGTTAAACAATGATGATGATGATGATGATGATTCAGCGATAGATAGTATTAGCAATTGGAAAGACCAACGGAAACATTGTTTCCTCGGTCCAATTTGATGAAAATCGATCTCGTTCCTTATATATATATATATATATATATATATATATGATAATAATGGAGCTGCGGCGTTGCAAATGGGTTACATATGAAAAAGTTTGTCCTTCATCAGTGGCCTTCCAACCGTCGTAGGCATTTCGTCGCTTTAAAGGCCATATACCTCAGGTTGGTGCGAGCAACGGCTAAAAAAAGTTGTGTTATATATTAATATATATAGAAACTACGTCATATGACAGCTGCAGCTTGGTAAAGTCTGTCTTTCCCATTTGGTGGCTGTTGCAATCCAGTTATGCCAAGTGTGGGAAGATGGATGGCCTATATTTGATTTGTTGAATTTGGGGAGTGAGTATGATTTGGTTTGGCAAGGGTCATAAGTGCAAGTTGGCATTCAGTTTAGAGCATTTGTGGACTGATTAGAACAATAACAGCTTTATTTATGTATATATAAGTATGTGTGTTTGCACACACATTAATAAAGTGTAAATCCCAGAAATAATAAAACACTGTTATCACTTGGGTAAACATATATATGAAAACAAATTGAATCTAGCACTTTCGCTTTTCATTATATATATATATATGCAGAGGTTATATTTAATTTATTGGGATTCAAAAAGTTTAAACATTTTTTATAACTGATATAAAGCACTCAACAGTTTTATATATATATATATATATATATATATATATATATAATTGTTTATACTTTTGGCACAAGGCCAGCAATTACTCCAGTGTATTACTAGCACTTTATTTTATCGACCCCGTAAGGATGAAAGGCAAAGTTAACCTCGGCGGGATTTGAACTCTGGCGGTGGATTGGCAGTATCGGTAGAGGGTCGGACGCCATGCTTTGACGCATAGAGTTACGGTCCTTGCCATTCTGAGTTCAAATCCCGCCGAGGTTAACTTTGCTTTTCATCCTTCCGAGCCTCGATAAAATAGAGTACCAGTAATGCACTGGGGTAATTACTGGCCTTGTGCCGAAAAGTAGAAACAATTATATATATATATATATATAAAGACAGATAGATATGTTTCTTTATTAGCCACAGGGGCACAAAAGAAGGGGACAAATACAAAGAGGGAAGTTTACATACAATAAAAACGTGTAAAATGTTATCACAAATGCAATTTAAAAAATTAGTCGATTTTCCCCAATAGGGGGAGACAGTTTATATGGGTAACGCATACCCCCGAGAAAATATGCAACCCTCATCTCCAGGAGTTACGAAGAGATAGAGAGATATATTTCTTTATTAGCCACAGGGGCACAAAAGAAGGGGACAAATACAAAGGGGGAAGTTTACATACAATAAAAACGTGTAAAATGTTATCACAGATGGAATTTAAAAGTTAGTCGATTTTCCCCAATAGAGGGAGACAGTTTATATGGGTAACACATACCCCCGAAAAAAATGTGCAACCCTCATCTCCAGGAGTACGAAGAGCTTGTACTCCTTTCCTCTCCTCCTCCTTTTCCTCAATCTACAGGCTGATATAGAGAGAAGGCCCATTCACTCGGGCCATTCTCGCCACTTTCACCCACCTTTCATAAAACTTGCTGGGGTACAGCACCTCTCTCTCCATCCTGATTCTTCTTCCAAGATAGATAGATAGATAGATAGATAGATAGATAGATAGATAGATAGATAGATAGATAGATAGATAGATAGACAGTTAGATATACACACATACATATGTAGAGATAAATATTTATACATATATATAATCCAAGCTGCAATATTTGGTAAGTAAGAAGTTGGTGATATTGGGAAGTGTTGGATTTCAAATGATGTTTCTTCTAGAATTCTCCAAAGACAGCCGAGATGGAGGCTAGGTGGGGTGGAAGGATAGGTTTTTGGGGGACTGCAGAATAATTGAGGGATGGGGGATGATAAATAAACATAACTTGCTGTCAAGAAGCAAAAGAAAAAAAAAAAAAATTGAATTTTCTTTTCCAGGATTGGTACCCCAGTCTCTTCCAAAATTACATATATAGCATGTGTGTGTCTGTGTGTGTGTGTGCGTGTGTGTGTGTGCGTGTGTGTGTGTGTGTGTGTGTGTGTATGTGTGCGTGTTTGCGTCACTATATGTGATGTGTATCTATGTGCAGGGGAGGGGTTTGTATACATATGTATGTATGGAAGGATATGTGTCTGTATATATATATATGTATGTATGGATATACGTGTGTCTGTATATATGGGTGTATGTCTATATGGATATTTGTGAGTGTGTATATGTGTGTGTATGGTTGTCACTATACATGTGCTGTAATGTGCATGTATGTGTAGGGAAGGGGTCTCTATACATATGTATGTATGGATATGTGTGTCTGTATATATATATATATACATATATATATATGTAGGAGGTGTAATATATATATATATGCAAACACACATCCATACATACATATATTGTGTATATATATATATATATATATATATATATATATATATATATATATACACAATATATGTATGTATGGATGTGTGTTTGCATATATATATATAAATATATACTAGCAGAGGTGCCCGGCGTTGCTCGGGTATTAAATAGCAGTTGTGTATACCATTTATGTCAATACTTCAGTGCTGCTTCGAAAACTATACTTTTACAAAATCATCGGCTTTTTCCAAAAGGGGGTTCCTGCCCCAGGAGTCCCCTACTCAATATGTGCCAATTCTGTAGAACAAACGTAGCCCATGTGTCAAGTTTTGTGAAAATCGGTTGCGAACTCCAGAAGTTATGACGTTTTGTTGCATTGCACTGCAGTTCTTCAGTCGACTCCAAGGAAGTGGTTAAAGGGGGTTATCTGCCGGGAGGCCCTATAATCAATATCTGGAAAAATGAAAGTTCCCATGACCATCCGGAGTACATAAGTAACCTATGTCTTAAGTTTGGTGAAAATACTGTAGAAATGCATAAGGTTTATAC
>OZ024763.1:14986909-14996909 GCA_964016885.1 Eledone cirrhosa
GCAGTGGTGAGATCAGTATGGTGGTGGTGAGAATGGTATTGGGGTAGTGTGAGTAGATGTTGTTTACTCGAGAGAAGACTACGTTGGTATGGTCACGTGATGTGCATGAAAGACGACAGCTGTATAAAAAAGTGCAGGGCGATAAAAATAGACGGTAGCCACGGAGTAGGCAGACCCAGAAAAACACGGGACAACTTGATAAATTCCGACCTCACACACTTACACCTCTCCAAGACAATGTCACTGGACCGAGATCTTTGGCGTTACACAGTAATACAGAAGACCCGCCTTACCTAAGTACAAAGTGAAATCTAGTCAGTAGGCACCTCTAACAAAATACACCACCGTCCCACTACCCCCCCCTCCCCTTAAATGTGAAGTTATGTTGGTGCCACAACATCCAGTTCGAAACAAATGAGGTCGTGTAGGTGTCACAACAAAAAAAACACAACAGTCCACGCTGTAATGTGGCCGTGTAGGCAACATGGTAAAAACATCCCAGCCCCACACTGTAAACATGGTTGGTGTTAGGAAGGGCATCCAGCCGTAGAAAACCCGCCAGACAGCCCTATGCGAGCAAGACAACCACTCTTGCCTCAAGTGGGAAAACTCCCGTCCAAACCCATGCAAGCGTGGAAGATGGACGTGATGATGATGATGATGATGATGATGATGATACAGACCTATCAAGTCTACCTGTCTGGTGGGGAGATCTCCCTCCCACTTTGCGGAAGGTGAGAAATGTCTTCTCTTGTGAAAATGGGTATAGATTTCATTATATAAAATCTCCCCATTTTGCCTAATTTCTACCCAGTTTTTCGGCAATTTTTTTTCAAGGTACTCCTCGTGTGGGTTTTTAGAGGTTGGCAGGTCTGTACATATATATTTATATATATATCATCATCATTTATTTATATTTATATATATCAGCATCATCATCGTTTAACATCCATCTTCCACGCTAACATTGGTTAAACGGTTTTGTTCCATTTGATGCAGGAATGGTCAGGAGACTGTGTCTCACTTGTATGGAAGTGTCTCTGGCAGGTTTTCTGCGGTTGGATGCTCTTCCTAACACCAACCACTTTATATATATATATGTATATGTAAAAGACAGCAAAAAGCACCCAGCCCACACTGTAAAGCAGACGTGTAAAAGACATGGCAAAAAGCACCCAGCCCACACTATCAATGTGGTTTGCGTTATGAAGGGCATCCAGCCATAGAAACACCCCTATATAAGCGAGACATGGTCACTCGACACAACTTGCCTCAAAATAGGACCCGTCTAACCCATGCTAGCGTGGAAGATGGACGTTAATCAATGATGATTCATATATACATATATATGTGTGTGTGCGTGTGTGTTTTTGAGGTGAGATGGTGAGATGGATCTAGGATATCAAGACAAGAAATATGTGATGACATAATCTATTAGTCAATATATTGATTTACCATAATCAATCATTGCTCTGAAATGATCATAAAACAATGAACTAATTAACAACCTATCATTGACGATTTTAGTTTTATTTAATTGTTTAATACACACACACACACACACACACCCATGCTAGCGTGGAAGATGGACGTTAAACAAAGATGATGATGATGATATATATATATATATATATGTGTAAATAAATCTACCAAAATATACGGTAGTGTCCAATCCGTATGAAGAACTCAATGTAATCCAAATATCATAAAAAGAGAAGTAGCATTCAAAATTTTTCGATGAAAATCACAGGAAAACAGAGTCAAGATAAATTAATAAAAACAATGAATAAAAATAAAGAACAAGTTCCTGATATTAAAAAATTCATCATTTAAATGATGAATTTTTTAATATAAGGAACTTATTCTTTGTCTTTATTCATTGCTTTTATTAATTTATATATATATAAAATGTGTGTATGTATGTCTGTATATATATAATTTACTCAACCGATGCAAAGCAATAAAGCCACTAAAATGCCAGGGGTTTAAATATATATATGTATAATTTACTCAACTCAAGCAAGGCAATAAAGCCACTAAAATAGAAGGGGTTACTGTGAAGGGAGAAGGACAAGACGGAGAAAACATTATTTAAGGAGAGACAAGATCATGATTGATGTTGCTTTTGAATTTTTTACAAACTGTATTTTGTGGCCAGGATACAAGAAGCTGGAAGAGAAGTCCATTGGTGAGATGTGTGAGGGAAGAATCTATCGGAATAGTTGCGACTGCATTTAAGAAGTTCAACTGTAAAAGGATGAGACCTAGCCACCAATACGGTGCTCCCTTTTAAACTTGTGAATACAAGGCAACAAAGATGAAAGCTCATCAGAACAATTCCCATGAAAATAATAGTGTAAAGTCCCTACCTGACTTAATCCAATCCGGTAGTTCAGTTTATCAATATCCATGTGGTCCAGTAGCTGTTTGATGATCTGTAGGGGGGGAAGAAGGTGAGGATAATACCAATCAATAATAATAATAATAGTGATTTCATTTATTGGCCACAAGGGCCGAATATAATAATAATAATAATAATAATAATTGTTTCTACATTAGGCACAAGGCCAGCAATTACCCAGTACATTACTGGTACTATATTTTATCGACCCCGTAAGGATGAAAGGCAAAGTTAACCTCGGCGGGATTTGAACTCAGATCATAAAGGGCCGTAACTCTATGCTGCAAAGCATGGCGTCCGAACCTCTACCGATACTGCCAATCCACCGCCCTACATACAACAATAACAAAAAGAACAACTACCATCTCTCTCTCAACAGATACTACAACAACAACAACTACCATCTCTCTCTCAACAGATACTACAACAATAACAAGAACTACTACCATCTCTCTCTCAACAGATACTACAACAATAACAAGAACTACTACCATCTCTCTCTCAACAGATACTACAACAATAACAAGAACTACTACCATCTCTCTCTCAACAGACACACTACAACAACAACAACAAGAACTACTACCATCTCTCTCTCAACAGAAATACTACAACAACAACAACAACAACAACTCACCTGTTGCTCATCCATACCGTCAGTCTTCAGTCCCAGAGGTGTGAGGACCTCAAAACGATGCTTAAATTCGCTGAATTGTAAGAAATCGGGGAAACCTGGAAAAGAAGGCGATTGATAGAGTAGTGGTGGCGGCGGTGTAGTGATGGTGGGGGGTAAGTATGGTATAGTGGTAGCGATATATATATATAAATAGGAACAAATAATCAGTATTGCATCATATACATATTTATTACATATGTTTCACTGCCGATCAGCTCAAGGAATGATCGAATAATGTTCGTTCCTGACTCTGGAATCAGAAGCTCCTCAGATGTGTGTCCTCACATACAGCCGCACATCCAAATGTTATGTATAATATAAGCAAGTGTAGCACCAATAAAAATATAGACTTCAGTGAGAAGAGTTAGAAACAAATTTATTGGCTTTAACATATGTTTCTGTGTCTATTATAATAGTCAACATATGCTGACTACAATATATATTGTTCAATCATATGCAATACTAAATTATTTTTCACACGTCTTCAGAATGTATAAAAATGTTTGTGGTAATGTCCTGTCGACATGGCGTAGGGTTCAGGAATCATATATATATATTAAAATACAAATATTAATAAAATAGATGTTCTTTTGATCAATTAAATTTTATTATACATATTTCAGAGGTACAACAGTACGTCCTCATCAGACAAAATATAATGATACATGATATGTTAAATGGTTAAGATTTAATCAAGGTAGTAAATCTTAACCATTTAACATCTCAGAGTATGTCACGTATAATTATATTTTGTCTGATGAGGACGTACTGTTGTACCTCTGAAATATATATAATAAAATTTAATTGATCAAAAGAACATCTATTTTATTAATATTTGTATATTAATAAAAATAAAAAATTTTTTTAATATTTTTTTTGTAGAGTGCTTCCAATCTGCTGTAAAACTTATTCTTTGATGCACTCATTGAATCTTGTTTAACTCTTTAATTATATATATATATGTGTGTGTGTATATATATATATATATATATATACACACACACATATATATGCAATTGGAAGACTGCAAAACTGCAAGCTAGATGCAAACTCCAAGCCTGTCAGTGGCCCGACTTGAGAACTGACTCAGGCTGTGAAGACCCGTCCAACCCTTGCTAGCAGGGAAAGCTGATGTTAAATGATGATGATGATGATATATATATATACACATATATATATATATATATATATATATATATACACAATACTCCAATGATTCTGATGAGATAGATCTGTTTTCACCTTGAAACCACAGGTAATGCAGTGTTAACCCAAACACTCTCAACTTGCACTACCCTATTCTATCTTGGTTTGTTTGTTGTCCACTTTATAGGGTCTATTGGGTGTCTTACATCATGATACCATTACTAGCAAGATTGTCAAGTCCTTAACAGGGCCAAAGGGTCTTCTTATACTCTGCACTGTCTTGGTTTGTTTGTCCTCCAGTTTACAGGTGCTACTGAATGTCCTCCAGTTAACAGATGCTACTGAATGTCCTCCAGTTAACAGATGCTACTGAATGTCCTCCAGTTTACAGATGCTACTGAATGTCCTCCAGTTTACAGGTGCTACTGAATGTCCTCCAGTTTACAGATGCTACTGAATGTCCTCCAGTTTACAGGTGCTACTGAATGTCCTCCATCATGACATCAACCCTAGGCAGGTTACCCATCCACTGCTGGCTATTGGCATCTCTCCAATCCATGTAGTCTCGGTTTTCCAAACATATCTTAAATTTCCAGCAATAATAATAATTGTTTCTACTTTAGGCACAAGGCCAGCAATTTTGGGAGAGGGGGAAAGTCGATTAAATCAACCCCAGTATGCTACTGGTACTTTATTTTATCGACCCTGTAAGGATGGTGAAAGACAAAGCTAACCTCGGCGGAATCTGAACTTAGAACATAAAGGGATGTAACTCTATGCTGCAAACAACGCATGTTGTCCGACACTCTACCGATACTGCCAATCCACTATTTTTCATAAGAATAACAATAATGCTAATAATAATAATAATAATAATAACAATAATGCTAATAATAATAATAATAATAATAACAATAATAACAACAATAATAATTTTCAACACTTACCTAAACGGAAAATGCGGACAGCTTCCAAAATCTCAGCGCCGCGGATTTGTGAGCGTACCAATGGCACATTGAGTAGGTTTGATTCGGGGGAGGTTGCTGTGACACCTTTCAGTTCACAGAGGCCTGCGTTGGACTGGGGAAGGACACAGTGGACAAAATGGCACTTGGTACGACGCAGGGTCTCTATTATGGAATCCTGCAGGAGAAGGAATCACAAAGAAATCAATATAGTAATCTGATCAAAGGTGTGTGTGTATATATTAAGAGCCCGGAATATATATTCCTTGGGCTCCCTAAATTATAGGGGATTAATGTGAGTTTTTAACTCTTAATTATATATATGTGCTTAGTGGTTAGAGCAATGGCCTTGCAATCAAAAGGTTGTGAGTTCAATTCTCAGACCGGGTGATGTGTTGTTTCCTTGAGCAAGACACTTTATTTCACATTGCTCCAGTTTCCTCAGCTGTAGAAATGAGATGATAGGGACTGGGGTCCCTATCATTCCACTGCAAAGTGGTCGTGGAGGTGCCATGGCAAAAAAGCACCCAGCACTCACTGTAAATGAGGTTGGTGTTAGGAAGGGCATCCAGCTGTAGAAATCAAGCCAGAATCAGTTCCCGTCCCACCCTTGCAAGCAGGGAAAAGTGGACGTAAAATGATGATGATGATGATGATGATGATGTGTGTGTGTAGATATGTATAAGTGTGTTTGTGTGTATATATATTTATATATATAAGAGAGGTAAAATGACCCCGTTTGGTCAGGAATGACCATACATTTTGTACCTATAAAGTTCCCTTTGGAGGCACAAGTCCAGGTAAGGTGTTTTTTTGTGTAAGACCAGAAATCGCCCATCCATACCAGTCTACCATGCTACCGATGTTGTCCAAGGGAGAGGCAAAAGCTGATACTCATGCTAGCATGGAAAATGTATGCTAAACGATGACGATGACGATACAGCTCGGCACCAGTGACGTTGCAACTTATTTCTACAACTGAGTAAACTGGTGCAACATAAAATAAAGTGCCTTGCTCAAGGACACAACGCATCACCCAGTTTGGGAATCGAATTCACAAACACATGATTGTGAATTCAACACTAACCACTAAGCCCCGTGTCTACACACACACACACATACACACATATATGTATGTATGTATGTATATATCATCATCATCATCATCATTTTACGTCCGCTTTTCTCTGCTTGCAAGGGTTGGACGGGTCCTATTCAGCACAGCATCTCTCCACTTGTCACAGTCCTTCCTCATCTCCTCGGTGAGTTTCAGCGATCTGAGGTCTGCTCTCACCACCTCCGCCGGGACAAATGACTGTAAAGTGGTTGTGTAGGTGTCACAACAAAAAACACCCAACCCATAATGTAAATGTGGTTGGTATTAGGAAAGGCATCCAGCCATAGAAACCAACCCAAAGTCAGTTCTGTATATATATATATATATATATATATATATATATATATATATATATATATATATATATATATATATGTGTGTGTATATATATATATATATGTATATATATGTATATATATATACAACCACCCCACCATCACCACCAACAACAACAACCATCTACACACCACCAGCAACACAACCACCCCACCACCACCAGCCCAACCATCTACTCACCTCCACCAACACAACCACCCCCACCACCACCAGCCCAACCATCTACACACCACCCCCACCACCACCAGCCCAACCATCTACACACCACCACCAACACACCACCACCACCACCACCAGCCCAACCATCTACACACCACCACCACCACCACCAGCCCAACCATCTACACACCACCACCAACACAACCACCCCACCAACAACAACAACCATCTACACACCACCACCAACACCCCACCCCACCACCACTAGCCCAACCATCTACACACCACCACCAACACCCCACCCCACCACCACTAGCCCAACCATCTACACACCACCACCAACACCCTACCCCACCACCACTAGCCCAACCATCTACACACCACCACCACCACCAACAACAACCATCTACACAACACCACCAACACACCACCACCAAAACTACCCCAGCCATCAAAAGACCATCACCGACAACACCACCACCACCACCACCACCACCATCAACCCCCCACCATAAACAGACCATCCCCAACAACAACAACAACAACAACAAGGTACTAACCACTTGCAGTTTCACTTGCACACAAATGGATTTTCGTTTCAGATTGGCACCAGATGATGTTAGGGTCCTCCTCACACTAGCAGCACGGCGCAGGGATGACGTCGGTTTATCGGCCCCAATTGCCGAACTACTAACTGTCGTAGAGATGGCCCCTCGGATTGTTGTGAAAAGGTCACTTATGTTATGTCTGCAACAACAACAACAACAACATCAACAATAATTACTTTTAAAATCCCTATAATAATTGTTTCTACTTTTGGCACAAGGCCAGCAATTATCCCAGTGCATCACTGGTACTGTATTTTATCAACCCTGTAATAATTGTTTCTACTTTTGGCACAAGGCCAGCAATTACCCCAGTGCATCACTGGTACTGTATTTTATCAACCCTGTAATAATTGTTTCTACTTTTGGCACAAGGCCAGCAATTACCCCAGTGCATCACTGGTACTGTATTTTATCAACCCTGTAATAATTGTTTCTACTTTTGGCACAAGGCCAGCAATTACCCCAGTGCATCACTGGTACTGTATTTTATCAACCCTGTAATAATTGTTTCTACGTTTGGCACAAGGCCAGCAATTACCCCAGTGCATCACTGGTACTGTATTTTATCAACCCTGTAATAATTGTTTCTACTTTTGGCACAAGGCCAGCAATTATCCCAGTGCATCACTGGTACTGTATTTTATCAACCCTGTAATAATTGTTTCTACTTTTGGCACAAGGCCAGCAATTATCCCAGTGCATCACTGGTACTGTATTTTATCAACCCTGTAATAATTGTTTCTACTTTTGGCACAAGGCCAGCAATTACCCCAGTGCATCACTGGTACTGTATTTTATCAACCCTGTAATAATTATTTCTACTTTAGGCACAAGGCCAGCAATAACCCAGTGCATTACTGGTACTTTATTTTATCAACCCTGTAATAATTATTTCTACTATTGGCACAAGGCCAGCAATTACCCCAGTACATTACTGGTACTGTATTTTATCAACCCTGTAAGGATGAAAGGTAAAGTTAACCTCGGCGGGATTTGCACTCAGAATGGCAAGGGCCGTAACTCTATGCATCAAAGCATGGTGTCCGACCCTCTACCGATACTGCCAATCCACCGTGGTTTCTTATATAGGCACAAGAGCAACAATTTGGACGAGAGGAAAGTCAATTAAATCGACCCTAGTGAATTACTGGTAATTTATTTTATCGACCCCTGTATTTCACATTGCTCCAGTTTACTCAGCTGTAGAAATGAGATGATAGGACTAGGATCCCTATCATTCCACTGCAAAGTGGTCATCGAGGTGCCACGACAAAAAAGCACCCAGCCCACACTGTAAAGTGGTCGTGTAGGTGTCACAACAAAAAGCACCCAGCACTCACTGTAAAGTGGTCGTGGAGGTGCCATGGCAAAAAAGCACCCAGCCCACACTGTAAAGTGGTCGTGTAGGTGCCATGGCAAAAAGCACCCAGCACTCACTATAAAGTGGTCGTGGAGGTGTCACAACAAAAAGCACCCAGCACTCACTGTAAAGTGGTCGTGGAGGTGTCACAACAAAAAGCACCCAGCACTCACTGTAAATGAGGTTGGTGTTAGGAAGGGCATCCAGCTGTAGAAATCAAGCCAAATCAGTTCCTGTATGAGCAAGACATGGTCAGCCGACCTGACACTGCCCACAACAGGACAACCTGTCTAACCCATGCTAGAGTGGAAGAACGGACGTAAAACGGTGATGATGATGATGAGAAGGTTGAAAGGTAAAGCGAGCCTCGGCAGGATTTGAAATCAGAACGTAAAGGGCCATAACAACATGCCACAAAGCATGTTGTCCGATGCTCTACCTACTCTGCCAATCCACCGCCTTGGTTTCTGATTTAGGCACAAGGCCAGCAACTTTGAGGGGAGGGGAAAATAAAGTACCAGTGCATTACTGGTACTTTATTTTATTGACCCTGTATGGATGAAAGGCAAAGCTAACCTTGGTGAGATTTGAAGTCAGAACATGAAGGGATGTAACTATATGCAGCAAACTAATAATATCTATCAAGGAAATGGAGAAATTATCCAAATATAAATATCTGCAGATAGAAATGTGGATAATAAAAGCAGATAATGATAAAACACAAACAGATCTGTAACCAAATCCCTAGGACTTACACATATATACAACTTACTTAGAAAATAGTACTACTAGGCACTGCACATATATTACAAGGTCCCTATCATTAAAATACCCAAGAAACCTCCTATGAAATACAACCTTATAGGAGGCCAGCTAAACCTACATAGATGTAAACTGTAACAACAACAATATGATAAGACTGGGGTCCCTATAATTAAAACACAGTAGAAACCTCCTATGAGATGTATCCAGCTAAACCTTCATAAATATGAACTGTAACATCAACATAATAGGACTGCAGCTCCTATCATTAAAACACCCTAGAAACCTTCTATGAGATACAACCTTATAGGAACCTAAGTAAGTCTAAATAGGTATGAGCTGTAACAACAGTATGATAAGAGTGGGATCCCTATCATTAAAACACCCAAGAAACCTCCTATGCAACATAACTACAGAGGAGGCCAGCTAAACCTATATAGGTGTGAACTGTACCAAAAGCAATATAAGAG
>OZ024763.1:15006909-15019409 GCA_964016885.1 Eledone cirrhosa
TAACATTTACATTACTCTATATATACTATTATATTTTCATGGTAAAGGCTTTACCTCACATATCTCACATAACATTCACATTACTCTATATATACTATTATATTTTCATGGTAAAGGCTTTACCTCACATAATATCTCACATAACATTCACATTACTCTATATATACTATTGTATTTTCATGGTAAAGGCCTTACCTCACATAATATTTCACATAACATTTACATTACTCTATATATACTATTATATTTTTATGGTAAAGGCTTTACCTCACATAATATCTCACATAACATTTACATTACTCTATATATACTATTATATTTTCATGGTAAAGACTTTACCTCACATAATATCTCACATAACATTTACATTACTCTATATATACTATTATATTTTCATGGTAAAGGCCTTACCTCACATAATATCTCACATAACATTTACATTACTCTATATATACTATTGTATTTTCATGGTAAAGGCTTTACCTCACATAACATTCACATTACTCTATATATACTATTATATTTTCATGGTAAAGGCTTTACCTCACATAATATCTCGCATAACATTTACATTACTCTATATATACTATTATATTTTCATGGTAAAGGCCTTACCTCACATAATATCTCACATAACATTTACATTACTCTATATATACTATTATATTTTCATGGTAAAGGCCTTACCTCACATAATATCGAATCTATGAGATTTTGATATTATTTATTTAGAGAACAACACCTTAACATCAGTATGAGTGGCTGGATGGCCTTCATGATACCAACCACCTTAATAGGTAGACTGGAGGGTTTTTTTGTCATAGCACCAGTTCAATCACCTTACAGGGTGGACTGGGCCCTTTTTGTGTACAACCAACTTATAGGCTGGATTAAGTGCCTTCTGTCATGGCACTAGCACAACTACCTTACAGGCGAACTACCACTAAGACTACCAAGACCCCCCCACCAACAACACCACCCAAACTACCACCACCAACAACATTAACCACACTAAGGCTACCACCAGCGCCACCACCAACAATAACAATAACACCAAAACTGCCACCACCATCACCATTACCAACAACAACAGCATAAAGAACATCTCTGTCACTACCACCATCACCAATATCAACAAGACCACTACCACCACCACCACCATCACCAATATCAACAAGACCACTACCACCACCACCACCACCATCACCAATATCAACAAGACCATTACCACCACCACCAATATCAACAAGACCACTACCACTACCACCACCACCACCAATATCAACAAGACCACTACCACCACCATCACCAATAGCAACAAGACCACTACCACCACCACCACAACCAAATCACTACCACCACCACCAATATCAACAAGACCACCACTACCACCACCAACACCACCAATATCAACAGGACCACTACCACCACCACCAATATCAACAAGACCACTACCACCACCACCAATATCAACAACAAGACCACCACCACCACCACCACCAATATCTCTTTACCTGAGAATATCGATCCTGCTGCAGTGTAAAGGTTGCATCATGGAAGAACAACTGTAGCCGTTCTTGGATATAATTACAGCAGAGATCTTCAAATGTTGCCCCTGCATTACGTCCACACGTTGATGGGTTTTGGAAGCCAGGTGAGTCAAATATTGTGATAGAACCGAGGTTACGATAATTTGACATCATTGTTCTGAAAGACAGCGGAAACAAAACGGTTAATACTGTAAATTTTCACAACAATCTGTCAACTAAAAAAGATAAAAAGATACTAATATACTAAGATATATGGAAGCACATGGCTTAGTGGTTAGAGCATTGGCCTTGCAATCGAAAGATTGTGAGTTCAATTCCCAGACCGGGTGATGTGTTGTTTCCTTGAGCAAGGCACTTTATTTCACATTGCTCCAGTTTACTCAGCTGTAGAAATGAGATGATAGGGACTGGGGTCCCTATCATTCCACTGTAAAGTGGTCGTGGAGGTGCCACGGCAAAAAAGCACCCAGCACTCACTGTAAATGAGGTTGGTGTTAGGAAGGGTATCCAGCTGTAGAAATCAAGCCAGAATCTGTTCCCGTCCCACCCTTGCAAGCAGGGAAAAGTGGACGTAAAAATGAAATGATGATGATGAAATGATACTATAAACATTTAAATTAACAGACCGCATGAAGCCACATTAGCAAAACAGTCTCATCAAGTACAAGGCAGCACTATGACTGCATCACATTAGTTAAGATATTATATCATCATCATCACCACCACCATTTAATGTGTTGTTCCATGCTTGCATGGGTTAGATGGGTTGTCCACGTTATGAGACAAGTCTGGCCAGTTGGCTGCGCCGTACCTTGCTCAAACAGAACTGGCAGGGATTTCTACAGCTGGATGCCCTTCCTAACACCAACCACATTTACAGTGTGGAACTACGTGTTCCTGTTATGAGATAAATCTGATCAGATGGCTGTGCTATTGCCTTGCAGCTGCTGGATGCCCTTCCTAACACCAACCATGTTTACAGTGTCCATTATGAAGAGAGTCTAGCCAGTTTACAGTGTCCATTATGAAGAGAGTCTAGCCAGTTTACAGTGTCCATTATGAAGAGAGTCTAGCCAGTTTACAGTGTCCATTATGAAGAGAGTCTAGCCAGTTTACAGTGTCCATTATGAAGAGAGTCTAGCCAGTTTACAGTGTCCATTATGAAGAGAGTCTAGCCAGTTTACAGTGTCCATTATGAAGAGAGTCTAGCCAGTTTACAGTGTCCATTATGAAGAGAGTCTAGCCAGTTTACAGTGTCCATTATGAAGAGAGTCTAGCCAGTTTACAGTGTCCATTATGAAGAGAGTCTAGCCAGTTTACAGTGTCCATTATGAAGAGAGTCTAGCCAGTTTACAGTGTCCATTATGAAGAGAGTCTAGCCAGTTTACAGTGTCCATTATGAAGAGAGTCTAGCCAGTTTACAGTGTCCATTATGAAGAGAGTCTAGCCAGTTGGCCGCACCATACCCTGCTCACAGTGGAACCGTATTTTCGGAGCTGGGTGACCCCATTATGAGGAATGTCTGGCCTGTTTTACGCGCCATGTCTTGTTCATAGTGCGGCCGTGTTTAGGCTGGCTTTTTATGGCTGCATATATATATGTCTAACCTTTGCTAGCAGGCAAAGCAAACGTTAAATGATGATGACGATATATATATATCATCATTTCATTTTACGTCCGCTTTTCCCTGCTTGCAAGGGTGGGACGGGAACTGATTCTGGCTTGATTTCTACAGCTGGATGCCCTTGCTAACACCAACCTCATTTACAGTGAGTGCTGGGTGCTTTTTTGCCGTGGCACCTCCACGACCACTTTGCAGTGGAATGATAGGGACCCCAGTCCTATCATCTCATTTCTACAGCTGAGTAAACTGGAGCAATGTGAAATAAAGTGTCTTGCTCAAGGAAACAACACATCACCCGGTCTGAGAATTGAACTCACAACCTTTCGATTGCAAGGCCAATGCTCTAACCACTAAGCCATATGCCTCCATATATATATATATATATCAAATAAGAGTAGTTAAGGCAGGATTATTCCACCATAATTGCTTTATTGCACGATATATATATATTTCTGTTACATGGTTATACATGTAACTTCATCAGAGGTTTATACAATCATAGGTGTTGTTATGCAATCATAGGGATATGACTCTGCTGGCATCACAACTGGATGGTAATACATGACCAGTGCCATACCCCCATGATTGCATAACTACACCCATGATTGAATAAACATCTGATGAAGTCCCATGCATAACCATGACGGAGAAATATGTATCATGCCATAAAGAAATTATGGTTGAATAATACCGTCTTAACTACTCTTATTTGATAAATAAATACTCCATCAGTCCTAATCACCAACTCTTAGCTGGGATAAACTACTGACGTGTAGTGCCTTTGGATCACTCAGACCAGCTTACCCTCATCAAGAAGTTACAACGGGGGGGGGGGGGGATTGTATAGTGTACATTCGTAAATATGCGATTACTTGTAATGTTCTCTTTTTTTGTCATATATAATGTGTTTTTTTTTAATGTAAAATAAAATTATTATTAGATTCTCCAGCTGCTGTATCAATATGAATCACTTACAATAAAATTTCGCCAGAGATAGATTAGTAAAATTTATTAAGCAGGGAAGCTGGGGTTGGAAAACATTCTGAAAAATTAATAAGGAGAGGAAGGGAGGTTGTTCAAAACCTGAGAGTATTTCAGATCAAATTTTCCTTCTCGTCCCTTTCTAGAGCTGTTAGTAGTATGATGCAATAAATGTTACCACCACCACAACTACAACCAGTACCACTACTACAATCATCAGTATTACTAACAATACTATGCAACCCCTATGACAACCACTACCACCACTACTATAACCACCATTACCACTACACAACCACAACTACTACTACAATCAACACCACCACTACCACTACACAACCACTACTACAATCAACACCACCACTACTACAAATTCTCAGAGTTACTGAAGCATGGAACAAACTACCTGCATCAGTTGTTAGCTTTCATACACATGCAAGCATGTATCTGTGTATATCATGACTCATACACTGTTCACTTTCCTGACTTTTGTACATTATTCTATGTACTATATATGCACCTTTGATGAGTTGTAGTGCAGCTGAGCACTGTACACAATAATTTTCATTGTTATTTGGATTGGCAGTATCGGTAGAGAGTTGGATGCCATGCTTTGACGCATAGAGTTACGGCCCTTGCCATTCTGAGTTCAAATCCCACCGAGGTTAACTTTGCCTTTCATCCTTACGGGGGTCGATAAAATAAAGTACCAGTAATGCACTGGGGTAATTGCTGGCCTTGTGCCAAAAGTAGAAACAAATTATTACATAGACAGTGTTACCTGTTCATTAAACCAACGAGAACACTGAAGAGTTCCGTATATAAACCTGTGATGAAAGCTTCTAGGGCATCGGATATGGAGCCTCCAGAGTCTCCTCCATGGCGTCTATCAGCAGCATTAGAGATTCTGTGGGAGACAGGGCAACATCGTCAGACAATTTCATCAAACATTGGGACAACATCGTCAGACAATTTCATCAAACATTGGGACAACAACGTCAGACAATTTAAACAATATTAAAACATTATCAAGCAATTATAGCAAACATTTCTCCTCAATGTGAACAGTTGCGTCAGACATACAGGCAACACACAGCCATACCACACACAGCCACATGCACACAACCAACCAGACATAGCACACACAGCCGTACACATATACACGCACAGCCATACTATACATTCACACACACACCCACACCTCATGGAGGCACTACATGTCAAAGTGCCACTAGATCACCCCACACACACACAGCCACACGTCAGAGGCACTACATGTCAAAGTGCCACTAGATAACCCCCACACACACACACACAGTCATACCTCACGGAGGCACTACATGTCAAAGTGCCACTAGATAACCCCCCCCCCACACACACACAGTCATACCTCACAGAGGCACTACATGTCAAAGTGCCACTAGATCAGCCCCCACACACACACACTCAGCCACACCTCATGGAGGCACTACATGTCAAAGTCAGCCACTCATGGAGGCACTACCATGCCCCTCACACGGCCACACACAGCCTCAATCAAGCTCAGCACCTCATGGAGGCACTTATGACAGATCACTAGATCACCCCACACACACACAGTCACACTCAGCATACCTCATGGAGGCACTACATGTTCAAAGTCCACTAGATCACACCCCCCACACACACACACAGTCACACTCAGCCACACCTCATGGAGGCACTACATGTTGAAAGTTGCCACTAGATCACAACCCCCCACACACACACACAGTCACACTCAGCCATACCTCATGGAGGCATACTATGTTGTGGAATAGTTACACAGATCACCACACACGACACACACAGTCACACTCAGCCATGAGCACTACAGTGGGCTATTTGAAAGTGCCACTAGATCACCCACACACACACACACAGTCACACTCAGCCATACCTCATGGAGGCACTACATGTTGAAAGTGCCACTAGATCACCCCACACACACACACACAGTCACACTCAGCCCATACCTCATGGAGGCACTACATGTTGAAAGTGCTGCCACTAGATCACCCCACACACACACAGTCACACTCAGCCATACCTCATGGAGGCACTACATGTTGAAAAGTGCCACTAGATCACCCCCCCCCCCCCACACACACACACAGTCACACTCAGCCATACCTCATGGAAGGCACTACATGTTGAAAGTGCCACTAGATCACAACAAACACACACACACCACAGTCATAGCATCTCATGGAGGACTACATGTCGAAAGTGCCCACTAGATCACCCCAAACACACACAGTACAGCTCAGTCCATACTCATGGAGGCACTACATGTCAAAGTGCCACTAGATCACCCCCACACACACACAGTTACACTCAGCCATACCTCATGGAGGCACTACATGTCAAAAGTGCCACTAGATCACCCACACACACACACAGTTACCTAGCCTACTCATGGAAGGCCCTACATGAAGCACTACATCTCAAAGTGCCACTAGATGGCATACCTGTCACTAGCACACTAGATACACACTACACACATACACATGGAGGCACTACATGTTGAAAGTGCCACTAGATCACCCCACACACACACAGTCACACTCAGCCATACCTCATGGAGGCACTACATGTTGAAAGTGCCACTAGATCACCCCACACACACAGTCCCACTCAGTCATACCTCATGGAGGAACTACGGGTTAGCATGCCACTAGATCCTGTCGATGGACTGAAGATGGTCCGAGCCAGTTCCTCCACTTTGATACCAAGAAGTGTTGCAGCTTTCTGTGCAGCTGCAGGTTTGGCAAAGTGTGTCTTGTTGTTGGTCCCTGCAATTACACAACAAAAACAACATTAATAATGATTTCTTACGTAGGCACAAGGTCAGTAATTTTGGGGAGGGGGAAAGTTGATTAAATCGACCCCCAGTACGTTACTGGTGCTTTATTTTATCGACCCCCGTAAGGATGAAGGGCAAAGTTAACCATGGCGGGATTTGAACTCAGATCATGAAGGGCCATAACTCTATGCTTCAAAGCATGGCGTCCAACCCCCTACCGATACTGCCAATCAACCACCCTAACAACAACATTAATAATGACACAACACTGACGATATTAACATTGACAACAACAACAACTTTATGTTCTAAACACCATCTTCATAATGAAACGGTTTACTAATCCCGCTAAATTCTTGATTATTTAACCCTTTGGAGATGATAGGGCCGATCTATCGGCCTGATAATACAAGCCTTGTGATTAGCTGGCTGGCCTTCGTACCAGCCAATCAGATTGCTTCTTGCACATCTGGGCCTTTCAATGGCAGCTTCCATGATAGTTTGCTGTGTTCTGTAATTTATTTATTATGCACTTTATTTTTTATAATTTTTTTAAAAAATAAGTGCCTGCCCTCTGTAGGGCTTGTGAAAAGGGCTTCGTCTCCAAAGGGTTACAAAAAGTAGGTGCTATTAAGTTAGACATGGTCTGGGTCAATACTGGTCAAAAGTTATCAAAGTTAAGTGTCTCTCATTAGAAATATTGTACTGAATGTTTTAAAGTGTTTATATTTATCTAAAAATCTTCCATCATATTTTTATGTAATAATTGTTTCTACTTTTGGCACAAGGCCAGCAAATACCCAGTACATTACTGGTACTTTATTTTTATGTAATAATATCCAAGTCATATTCTAAACAACAGCTTAATAATGCGAAAGTTAGTTATATTACTGAATCCATTCAAGATTATTTAAATATCACAGATAGTGTTTTTATAAATACATGGCAAGCTTTCTGTGCCCGGATACCCTTCCTATCACCAACTACTTTACCGCATTTACAGGGTATGTTTATTGTGTTGGTCACCAACACTAGGGAGGTTGTCTTGTCCTTGACCTGTCCCGAGGGCCACATGGGTCACATATGTGTTAGCTGAGGGCCACTAACAACAACTAATTACGCACATTACAACTAATTTTTTGTATTTTATGTTACGAAGATAAAACATACTCGCACTGTAAAAACCTTTGTGTGGGCCGCAGGTGTGCTTGTAAAGGGCTACATGTTTAACATGGCATGTTAAACATGTAGCCCTTTACAAAGACACCTGCGGCCCACACAAAGGTTTTTACTGCGCGAGTATGTTCTAAACCATTTGTTTGGGAAGATTTCTACAGCTGGATAACCTCCCTAACACCAACCACTTTACAGTGTGTACCGAGTGTGTTTATAGTATACGTCACCAACACTACGGTGATTGTCATGTCCCTTACACAACTACAGGGTCCTCTCAACCATTTATTTGGCAAGCTTTCTGTGCCCGGATAACTTTCCTATCACCAACTGCTTTACCGCATTTACAGGGTGTGTTTATTGTGTAGCTCACCAACACCAGAGAGGTTGTTATATCCTTGACACAGCTAAGGGGTCATCAAAGCCTTTTGTTTAGGAAGATTGCTACAGCGAGATGACCTTCCTATCACCAACCACTTTACCAAATTCTGTATGATATTCAAAACTCGTAAAAAATGACAAGCAGTGTCTTTCATTAGAAATATGGTAAGCAGGGAGTTAACAACATCACCACTGCCGCCACCATCATCACACACATCATCATCATCTGAAAGGCAAAGCTAACCTCAGAACGCAAAGGGCCATAACTCTATGCTGCAACGCATGGTGCCTGACGCTCTACCGATACTCCCAAACTAGCTCCCTATAATAATAATAATAATAATAATAATAATAATGATTTCTAGTATAGGCACAAGGCCAGTAATTTGGGGGGAAGGGGAAAGTCGATTAAATCGACCCTAGTACGTTACTGGTACTTTATTTTATCGACCCCGTAAGGATGAAAGGCAAAGTTAAACTCGGCGGGATTTGAACTCAGGCCGTAAAGGGACGTTACTCTGTTGCACCCAAACTACCACCCTATAATAATAATAATAATAATATCAGTGATAGAAAACGATCAGGTGAAGGTGCTGTGGGATTTTAGGATACGGACGGACAGGAAATTAGAACACAATAGGCCTGACCTGGTGGTTTTGGACAAGGAAAAAAAGATCGTGCCTGATTGTGGATGTGGTCTGCCTATTTGACACGAGAGTGCAAGAGAAGGAGAGGGAGAAAATTAACAGATACCAGGACTTAAAGTGGGAGGTAAAAAGGATCTGGAACTGCCATGAAGTCAAAGTGGTCCCGATTGTCATAGGCGCACTAGGGACTATCTCAAAAAGTTTCCAAGGATCATGGTTAAAGAAAATTGGCCCCGCCCCGCTTTTTGGAACACTTCAAAAGGCATGCTTGCTGGGAACAGCAAGAATCCTCCAATACGTCCTGAATATCTGAGGCTGCAGGTAGTGGCTTGATATTCATTTCAACAAACTTTCCAGTTAACTAACATCAATGACTGATACTCAAAGAACAATAATAATAATAATAATAATTGTTTCTACGTTAGGCACAAGGCCAGCAATTACCCAGTACATTACTGGTACTTTATTTTATCGACCCTGTAAGGATAAAAGGCAAAGTTAACCTCGGCGGGATTTGAACTCAGATCGTAAAGGGACGTAACTATGCTAGAAAGCATGGCGTCCGACCCTCTACCGATACTGCCAATTCACCGCTCTTTAACAATAATAATAATAATAATAATAATAATAATAATAATATACATACCTCTAACAGCTCCTGCAGTTCCAAGATGGTAAATAGCTGACAAAACATAAAATATGGCTTTCATCTCGTCTGGAGAGAATTCAAGAACTTCCATGGCATTTGTCATTTTGGCCCAACTTTGAGCTGCCTTTTGTCTATCTTCTGTCTGGAATTGAATAGAGGCAAGGACAGGTAAGTAAAGAGATTAGAGTGGACAATTACTGGTACATTGAGTTTTAAATCCTCTTGTCTTATAATAATTGTTTCTACTTTAGGCACAAGGCCAGCAATTACCCAGTGCATTACTGCTACTTTATTTTATCGACCCCGTAAGGATGAAAGGCAAAGTCAACCTCGGCAGGATTTGAACTCAGATCGTAAAGGGACGTAACTATGCTGAAAACCGATACTGCCAATCCACCTCTTGTCTTATAATAATAAGTTGATTTCTCAACTTCTCGCACTTCACTATCATCATCATTTTATGTCCGCTCTTCTCTGCCTGCAAGGTGAGACGGGTCCTATTCAGCACAGCATCTCTCCACTTGTCACGGTCCTTCGTCATCTCCTCCGTGAGCTTCAGCGATCTGAGATCAGCTCTCACCACCTCTGCCCATGATTTTCGTGGTCTTCCTCTACTGCATCTTCCTTCTACTGGGATTTATTGGCACTTCTTTACCCATCGGTCATCCTCCATGCACATCACATGTCCATACCATCACAGTCTTCTCTCCCACACACTACAACTTATCCCTCTTATACACAGTTTCTCTCTCAACACTCGTTTACATATATATACCCCTGGGTCTCAAATAATCACCCCCACCCTGCTTATTTCTTTTTCAGACCCCACCTCCTTCTGCCCTTATTCATATTGGGGTTTCAATATGTAAACTAAACGACTAATTCTGGTTTTTAAATGGAGACAACCTAAAAAAATTACTGATTTTATTGTAGCACCAGCACAAGAGAGGTTGTCATATCTTTGACACAAGTGAATGGTATGCCCAACCTTTTGTTTGGCAAGTTTTCTATCAGCCCTTCCTATCAGCAACCATGTTACAGAGTGTACTGAGTGTGTTTATTGTGTAGATCACCTACACTATAAAGGTTATCACGTCCTTGACACAACTGAAGGGTCCTCCCAACTCTTTGTTTGGCAAGCTTTCTATGATTGGATATCCTTCCTATCATCAACCACATTACAGGGTGTACTGGGTGCATTTATCATGTAAATCACCTACACTAGAGAGGTTGTTGCACAGTTGACACATCTTAAGGGTCCTCTCAACCCTTTTAATCATACATACTACAGCAGGGTGCCCTTCTACAGACATGTTTACCCTTAACATACATATTTCACCGGAAAATTCAATGGGTCACCATGACAAAGCTGGCCTTTTGAATTACAGATAAATACAACTCAGCTTAGCCAGCTGAGTGGACTGGAGCATCATGAAATAAAGTGTCTCGCTCAAGGACACAATGTGCCTCTGGGAATCAAATTTATGGTCTTGTGATTTTGAGCTGCATACTCTAACCCCTAAGCTATGTACGTGCCTTCACACCTACACACATGTATATAAATAAGAAGACACACAACAACAATAACATCAACAATAGTACTCACTCTTTGAAGAGGTGTCATGTATGTGTTCTGTTCAGTTAATGTGGTCAGTAGGAGTTCATTTCTGGAAAGGGAAACAGAGCCATATATATATACAGGGTGTCCCAAAAAATTTGACAACATTTCGCAGGCCAATAATTTTGGCAATTCTTGTTGAAATAACCTCAAATTTTCACAGAATGTATAGAAACAGATCAAGATTTTATATTTAATGTTTTATATTTTTCTCTTTTCAGGTTGAGAAATGCTGTTCACTTCCAAAGAAAAGTCATTTTGCGTCTTGGAATATGCTCGAACACAGTCACCCAAGACTGTGCAGTGTGCCTTCAAACTGGCAAACAAATTTGGACCTGTACCAAAAATTTAAAGAGGAAGGCTGCTTATGCCAAACAGGCTACAGCGTGTTTGGCAAGAGCTTGACTACCGACTTGACGTGCGCCGTGTCACAGGCGGTTCACATATTCAACACTTGTGAAATCGGTCGCAGAATTTGAGTGAATAAAATGATGATGTTCAACACCAAAACTGTCCAACTTCATTGAGCTAGACTTCGTAGCTTTCCAGATATTTGCTTTTAAAATGTCAAATTTTTGGGGACACCCTGTAATATTGACATGTGTCAATAAATCACTGCCATTTCCGCCACCGACACCGCCATCACCATCACCAACATTTCTGTTTAGCGTCAGTTTTTCCATGCTTGCATTGGTCAGATGGGTCGTCCATGCCGGGAGGCCAGGTCACATCTTGCTCCGGCGAGGACCAGAAATTTGGCCGGGTATTTTACAGCTGGGTGCCCTTCCTAACACCAACCACATTTACAGTATGGGACTGGATGACTCCGTTATAAGGAGAGACAGACCAGTTGGCCGTGCAGTGTGTGATTGAAACTCTTAGAAAATGTAGGAATCTCAACAAATTAAATTATAACAGATTCAAAGCACTCTACAGTTATATATATATATATGATGATATATATATAACAAAGGAAATGTGGTAAGGAACCAGATGGACAATAACGCACCAAAGTACTCAATACTTAGGGTAGTAGAGTGGGTAATAGGAACA
>OZ024763.1:15021909-15029409 GCA_964016885.1 Eledone cirrhosa
GATACAGCGTACCTATCCTAAACCAGGTACACACAGGGATACAGCGTACCTATCCTAAACTAGGTATACACAGGGATACAGTGTACCTATCCTAAACCAGGTACACACAAGGATACAGTGTACCTATCCTAAACTAGGTATACACAGGGATACAGTATATCTATCCTAAACTAGGTACACACAGGGATAGTGTACCTATCCTAAACCAGGTACACACAAGGATAGTGTACCTATCCTAAACCAGGTACACACAGGGATACAGTGTACCTATCCTAAACTAGGTACACACAGGGATACAGTGTACCTATCCTAAACCAGATACACACAGGGATACAGTGTACCTATCCTAAACCAGGTACACACAGGGATACAGTGTACCTATCCTAAACCAGGTACACACAGGGATACAGTGTATCTATCCTAAACCACGTACACACAGGGATACAGTGAACCTGTTGTAAACCAGGTACACACAGGGAATCAGTGTACCTATCCTAAGCCAGGTACACATAGGAATACAGTGTACCTATCCTAAACCAGGTACACACAGGAATAGAGTGTACCTATCCTAAGCCAGGTACACACAGGAATACAGTGTACCTATCCTAAACCAGGTACACACAGGAATAGAGTGTACCTATCCTAAGCCAGGTACACACAGGAATAGAGTGTACCTAACCTAAACCAGGTACACACAGGAATAGAGTGTACCTAACCTAAACCAGGTATACATAGAGACATGGTATAGCACATAGCTGTTCTATAAACCGAGATACACAGAAAGTGAGAGAAAAATATATAAAGAAATGTCTTACTTGGATCGATATCCCTGACACCTGTCCTGAGAAATCGAAGTCTAAAGTGGTCAGTTTGCTAAACCTGGAAGCATTGGTGTTGAGAATTGTCCGACTGTTTCCAAATGTTTCCAGAAGGAGATCCATAGCATTTATCTTGTCAACTGTAATAAAAGAAAGTCTTTGATATTTAACCCTTTCATTACTAAATTACCTGACACCATTTCTGGTTATATGATAGAGAACTGTTCATTTTAAAGTGTTATGGATCAGGTACATGGTCCCTGATACAAACACTTGAGAAGAAACTAGATAGTGGATACACTAAAATGCTTAGGGTTGTACAAAGCATAAACTGGTGTCAACATATCACAAATCAAAGTTTATACAGAAACTTTCCCAAGATAACAACTACAATTGCTCATAAGATGGTTACGGTTTGCAGGACATTGTTGAAGTAAGCAGGAAGTTATACACAAGTTACTATTGTGGGAACTAACTCACTGGAGACACAGTAGAGGAAGACCTGCTTGAACCTTCATTGATCAACTCAGTATGTTATACACAAGTTACTATTGTGGGAACCAACTGACGGGAGACACAGTAGAGGAAGACCTGCTTGAACCTTCATTGAAACTCATTAGGTTATACACAAGTTACTATTGTGGGAACCAACTGACGGGAGACACAGTAGAGGAAGACCTGCTTGAACCTTCATTGAAACTCATTAGGTTATACACAAGTTACTATTGTGGGAACCAACTGACGGGAGACACAGTAGAGGAAGACCTGCTTGAACCTTCATTGAAACTCAGGATGTTATACACAAGTTACTATTGTGGGAACCAACTCAGGGCAGATGCTTGAATCTTCATTGATCTAGTTTTCTCAAACGTATACATCAGCCGATTAGCCTCATTTGCATACCGAGCAGTTCCAGTGGGTAGCAGTGACGAGAATACATAATCTTGATAACAAGTAAACACTTCGAAACAATTGTCGATTGTTTTCTTTCAGCTAAAGGATGACGTTGTCATCCTTTAGTTCTGCAAACAAACCAACTATTGTCTGACACCATGCTTTGATGCATAGAGTTACGGCCCTTTCCATTCTGAGTTCAAATCCCGCCGAGGTTAACTTTGCCTTTCATCCTTACGGGGTCGATAAAATAAAGTACCAGTAAAGTACCAGTAATGTACTGGGGTAATTGCTGGCCTTGTGCCAAAAGTAGAAACAATTATTAAAATATCATTATTCATTCACGAATACAAACATATATACATATATATATATGTATATATGTATATATATATATATATATATATCTTCTAAGAGAAGGCAACATGAATGGACCTGTCATTTTTCTCTAAAAACATTTTTTCCAATTGAACCCCGCCCGTCCTTTCAATCTTTCTCATTCTTTCTTCTGATGAAGGACTAGCGTCCGAAACGTTAAGACCCTCTTCCTGCTATTTCAAGCGTTAACCTAATATATACCTTCCATATACTGTACCGATTGTTTTGTTATTTCTGTTTATACTTTATATACATACATATACATATATATATATATATATATATATATATATATATATAGTAATAATAATAAATTTGAAGACTAAAATCCAAAGAGGGCTCGATAAGGATAAATATATATCAAATATATAAGAACCGTAGAGCAAATATTTATTAAAATAACAGATTAAAGTTTAAGCAAAGAATTCCTGTCTTCCTCCGGTTGCAACGTTTTTTTTAAATATTCACTTCTGCGTTTACAGATTGACTTTGTTAGTTTCAGAAGATCCCATTAAGGGTGAAAGCAGCGATTCTTTGCTTAAACTTTAATCTGTTATTTTAATATATATATATATATTTAGGAAGGGCATCCAGCTGTAGAAAACCCGCCAGACAGTCCTATGCGAGCAAGACAACCACTCTTGCCTCAAGTTGGAAAACTCCCGTCCAAACCCATGCAAGCATGGAACATGGACGTTAAACGATGATGATGATCATGATGATGATATGTGTGTGTGTGTGTGTGTATTCCAACAATTGAAATGAAGTGTGACTACATCCATTGTTACTTGTGATGCTCAGGTCATCGGCCTTACTGTGAGGGGGTGTGGGGCATGGGTGGAAAATGGAACAAGGGGTCCAGTCAGTATGGTAACAAACCACCCCATGTTGCTGTCACCCAACCAACCAACCAACCAAAACTCCCTAAACTTATTTCAACAATGTAATCAGAGCAGAACTTCATATTAAAGGGGTTAGCTACTTGAAAGGTTTGTGGACCCAGAGAGAAGAAAAAATATTAGGGAGAGGAGGTGAGGTGAGGGGGGGGGGGTGCAAGAACACCCCCACCACCATATACACCCCACCCTACATATACAATCATACAAATCAAGAAATGCTGTTACTCTCCTTCAAACCCTTGCATTGAAACAAGACTGTATCTGCCTGTCATCACTCTTCAGTTTCTATCTGTCAGTGTGTCTGTCAAACTCTGTGTGTCTGTGTGTCCGTCAAACTGTGTGTCTGTGTGTCCGTCAAACTCGGTGTGTCTGTGTGTGTGTCTGTCAATCTGTCTGTGTGTCTGTGTGTCTGTCAATCTGTCTCTGTGTCTGTCAATCTGTCTCTGTGTGTCTGTCAATCTGTCTGTGTGTCTGTCAATCTGTCTCTGTGTGTCTGTCAATCTGTCTGTGTGTGTCTGTCAATCTGTCTCTGTGTGTCTGTCAATCTGTCTCTGTGTGTCTGTCAATCTGTCTCTGTGTGTCTGTCAATCTGTCTCTGTGTGTCTGTCAATCTGTCTCTGTGTGTCTGTCAATCTGTCTCTGTGTGTCTGTCAATCTGTCTGTGTGTCTGTCAATCTGTCTGTGTGTCTGTCAATCTGTCTGTGTCTGTCAATCTGTCTGTGTGTGTCTGTCAATCTGTCTGTGTGTGTCTGTCAATCTGTCTCTGTGTGTCTGTCAATCTGTCTCTGTGTGTCTGTCAATCTGTCTGTGTGTCTGTCAATCTGTCTCTGTGTGTCTGTCAATCTGTCTCTGTGTGTCTGTCAATCTGTCTCTGTGTGTCTGTCAATCTGTCTCTGTGTGTGTCTGTCAATCTGTCTGTGTGTCTGTCAATCTGTCTCTGTGTGCCTGTCAATCTGTCTGTGTGTCTGTCAATCTGTCTCTGTGTGTCTGTCAATCTGTCTCTGTGTGTCTGTCAATCTGTCTCTGTGTGTCTGTCAATCTGTCTCTGTGTGTCTGCCAATCTGTCTCTGTGTGTCTGTCAATCTGTCTCTGTGTGTGTCTGTCAATCTGTCTGTGTGTGTCTGTCAATCTGTCTGTGTGTGTCTGTCAATCTGTCTGTGTGTCTGTCAATCTGTCTCTGTGTGTCTGTCAATCTGTCTCTGTGTGTCTGCCAATCTGTCTGTGTATCTGTCAATCTGTCTGTATGTCTGTCAATCTGTCTGTGTGTCTGTCAATCTCTGTGTGTCTGTCAATCTGTCTCTGTGTGTCTGTCAATCTGTCTCTGTGTGTCTGTCAATCTGTCTCTGTCAATCTGTCTCTGTGTGTCTGTCAATCTGTCTCTGTCAATCTGTCTCTGTCAATCTGTCTCTGTGTGTCTGTCAATCTGTCTCTGTGTGTCTGTCAATCTGTCTCTGTGTGTCTGTCAATCTGTCTCTGTGTGTCTGTCAATCTGTCTCTGTGTGTCTGTCAATCTGTCTCTGTGTGTCTGTCAATCTGTCTCTGTGTGTCTGTCAATCTGTCTGTGTGTCTGTCAATCTGTCTGTGTGTCTGTCAATCTCTGTGTGTCTGTCAATCTGTCTCTGTGTGTCTGTCAATCTGTCTCTGTGTGTCTGTCAATCTGTCTCTGTCAATCTGTCTCTGTGTGTCTGTCAATCTGTCTCTGTGTGTCTGTCAATCTGTCTCTGTGTGTCTGTCAATCTGTCTGTGCATCTGTCAATCTGTCTCTGTGTGTCTGTCAATCTGTCTGTGTGTGTGTGTCAATCTGTCTGTGTGTCTGTCAATCTGTCTGTGTGTCTGTCAATCTGTCTGTGTGTGTGTGTCAATCTGTCTGTGTGTCTGTCAATCTGTCTATGTGTGTCTGTCAATCTGTCTGTCAATCTGTCTGTGTGGGTCTGTCAATCTGTCTGTGTGTCTGCCTGTCTATCTGTCTCTCCATATGTCTGTCTGTCTGTCTGACAGTGTTTGACCATCCATGGGTGGTGATAGTGTTGGTGATGGTATTGGTGGTGGTGTTGATAGTGTTGGTGGTGGAAGTGTTAGTGATGGTGTTTGTGGTGATTGCGTTAGTAGTGTTGGTGATGGTGTTTGTGGTGGTGATGGTGGTGTTGGTAGTGGTAATGGTGGTGATGGTGTTAGTGCTGGTAGTGGTAGTGTTGGTGATGGTGTTAGTGGTAGTAATGGTGATGGTAGTAGTGATGGTGGTGGTGATTGTGGTAGTGATGGTGATGGTAGTGGTAGTATTGGTGATGGTAGTAGTGATGGTGGTGGTGATTGTGGTAGTGATGGTGGTGGTGGTGATTGTGGTAGTGGTAGTATTGGTGATGGTTGTAGAGATGGTGGTGGTGATTGTGGTAGTGATGGTGGTGGTAGTAATGGTGATGGTAGTAGTGATGGTGGTGGTGGTGGTGATTGTGGTAGTGATGGTGATGGTGTTAGTGATAGTATCGGTGATGGTAGTAGTGATGGTGGTGGTGGTGATTGTGGTAGTGATGGTGATGGTAGTGGTAGTATTGGTGATGGTAGTAGTGATGGTGGTGGTGATTGTGGTAGTGATGGTGGTGGTGGTGATTGTGGTAGTGGTAGTATTGGTGATGGTTGTAGAGATGGTGGTGGTGATTGTGGTAGTGATGGTGGTGGTAGTAATGGTGATGGTAGTAGTGATGGTGGTGGTGGTGGTGATTGTGGTAGTGATGGTGATGGTGTTAGTGATAGTATCGGTGATGGTAGTAGTGATGGTGGTGGTGGTGATTGTGGTAGTGATGGTGATGGTAGTGGTAGCAATGGTCATGGTAGTAGTGATGGTGGTGGTGATTGTGGTAGTGATGGTGGTGGTGGTGATTGTGGTAGTGGTAGTATTGGTGATGGTTGTAGAGATGGTGGTGGTGATTGTGGTAGTGATGGTGATGGTAGTGGTAGCAATGGTCATGGTAGTAGTGATGGTGGTGGTGATTGTGGTAGAGATGATGGTGGTGTTGGTGTTAAACTTACTTGTGATGAAATTATTGACACTGCCCGATGCCAGGACAAAATATTGGAGAATGTGATGAGCATTGGTGGTCTTACCACTACCACTACGACCAAGCATCACAATGGACTGGTCAAGGCGGCTACTAAGCATTTCACGGTGGGCATGTTGGGCCACAGAATAGATGTGTGGGGGCATATCTTCTTGTTTACACCCCTTAAACATCTGGATGACCTACAACAGGAAAAAAGAAGAAATTTAAGCATTTCATTTATAATCATCATCATCATCATCATCATCATCATCACCGTTTTACGTCCATTCTTCCACGCTAGCATGGGTTAGACGGGTTGTCCTGTTGTGGGCAGTGTCTGGTCGGCTGACCATGCCTTGCTCATACAGGAACTGATTCTGGCTTGATTTCTACAGCTGGATGCCCTTCCTAACACCAACCTCATTTACAGTGAGTGCTGGGTGCTTTTTCGTGGCGCCTACACGTCCACTTTACAGTGAGTGCTGGGTGCTTTTTCGTGGCGCCTACACGTCCACTTTACAGTGTGGGCTGGGTGCTTTTTCGTGGCGCCTACACGTCCACTTTACAGTGTGGGCTGGGTGCTTTTTCGTGGCGCCTACACGTCCACTTTACAGTGTGGGCTGGGTGCTTTTTTGTGGCGCCTACACGTCCACTTTACAGTGAGTGCTGGGTGCTTTTTCGTGGCGCCTACACGTCCACTTTACAGTGAGTGCTGGGTGCTTTTTCGTGGCGCCTACACGTCCACTTTACAGTGAGTGCTGGGTGCTTTTTCGTGGCGCCTACACGTCCACTTTACAGTGTGGGCTGGGTGCTTTTTTGTGGCGCCTACACGTCCACTTTACAGTGAGTGCTGGGTGCTTTTTTGTGGCGCCTACACGTCCACTTTACAGTGTGGGCTGGGTGCTTTTTTGTGGCGCCTACACGTCCACTTTACAGTGTGGGCTGGGTGCTTTTTTGCCGTGGCACCTCCACGACCACCTTGCAGTGGGAGGGTGTGGGGGCATATTGTCTATATGCTTCAGCTTGTACCCATGGGAAGTCAGGTACTCTGTATTACTGCGTGACGCCAGAGGTCACGGTCTGAGAGGTGTAATTGGGTAAGGTCGGCTTTTATCACCTATAATGGTACAATGATTTAAGGGAGATTTCACTGCTATATCTAGCATGGTTAACAAACATATGTGTTGTGTGTACATTATATAATGTATTAACTTTGCCTTTCATCCTTATGGGGTCGATAAAATAAAGTACCAGTAATACACTGGGATAATTGCTGGCCTTGTGCCAAAAAGTAGAAACAATTATATAATGTATTCTTCCTTTCTTTATAATGGTGCTGTGTGGTTTGAGGAATTTTTGGCTGCTATTTCTAGCAGGTTAACAACCACATATGTGTACATTATATAGTGTGGCCTTCCCTTCTAGTTGATGGTGCTGTGTGGTTTGAGGGAGATTTGGCTGCTATTTCTAGCA
>OZ024763.1:15034409-15091909 GCA_964016885.1 Eledone cirrhosa
GCTTTTGTCATGGCTCCAGCTCTACCACATTACAGGATGGACTAGGTGCTTTTGTCATGGCTCCAGCTCTACCACATTACAGGATGGACTAGGTGCTTTTGTCATGGCTCCAGCTCTACCACATTACAGGATGGACTAGGTGCTTTTGTCATGGCTCCAGCTCTACCACATTACAGGATGGACTAGGTGCTTTTGTCATGGCTCCAGCTCTACCACATTACAGGATGGACTGGGTGCTTTTTTCATAGCACTAGCACTACCATTTTACAAGGTGAACTGGGTGTTTTTTTATCATGGCACCAACACTACCATTTTAGAGGGTAAGCTGGGTGCTTTTTTTTGTCATGGTACAAGTATGATCACCTTACAGGGCGGACTGGGTGCTTTTTGTTGTGGAACCAGCACTCCCACTTTACAAGGAGGACTGGGTGTTTTTGTTGAGAGACTAGCACTACCCCATTACAGAGTGAACTGGGCGCCTTTTTTTTGTGATACCACCACTACCATTTTACAGGGTGGAGCACCACCACTTTACAACACACACACACACACACACACACACACGTACATACATAGACAACTTGTGTGAAATCAGTGGCTTACCTTTTCTGAATAAATGGACAGTGGTGTCATCGGATTGACCACAATCATGGTTGGACCAGAATAACTGTGGATCAAGTTACTTCCATAGCGTTGTCGGATCACGTGGAGAAGGCTGGATTCATTGAGGTAGCGAAGCATCGTCAGGTCCTCGGTCTTGTCAAACTGAGGCGGATTGGACTGAAGGACAAATATGGACAAATTTTAGTTAGCATGAAAAGATGTGAGCCTGTGGAAACACTGTAGAGTTTGGAGAAGTCAGACTGTGGAAATATAGCAAAGTTTTGGGGAAGTCAGACTGTGGAAATATAGCAAAGTTTTGGGGAAGTCAGACTGTGGAAATATAGCAAAGTTTTGGGGATTTAGGATGTGGAAATATAGCAAAGTTTTGGGGATTTAGGATGTGGAAATATAGCAAAGTTTTGGGGAAGTCAGACTGTGGAAATATAGCAAAGTTTTGGGGATTTAGGATGTGGAAATATAGCAAAGTTTTGGGGAAGTCAGACTGTGGAAATATAGCAAAGTTTTGGGGATTTAGGATGTGGAAATATAGCAGTTTTGGGGATTTAGGATGTGGAAATATAGCAGTTTTGGGGAGTTAACTGTGGGAATGTTGTAGAGGTTGGAAGAAATGGGGTGTGGAAATAATGTAGAGTTTGAGGAGTGTAAATACTATAGAGTTTTGGGGAGTTAGACTGGAAATATTGTAGAGTTTTGGGGAAGTTAGGCTGGAATTAGGCTGGAAGTATTATAGAGTTTGGGGGAGTTAGGCTGTGGAAATATTGTAGAGTTTTGGAGGAGTTACATTGTGGAAACATTGTAGAATTTTGGGGAAGTTAGACTGTGGAAATACAAAAGAGTTTGAGACCTAAATTCTAGAAAACATTGAGAGCTGTGGAGTCAAATATGAATGAAGTAATCCCGATAAAGGACTGCTTACCTTCTCAATATCTTCTTCATCCACTTCAACGATCTCTCCATCATGATCTAGTTTTACCTTGACTTTCCCCTCAGGGAGAGTCGATACACCACTGGTCTTCAATAGTGTGGCACTGGAGAATCCTCCCTTATGGATCAGCCATACTTTATCTGACTCCAACCAAGCTTTCTCGGACTTGACATCTTCTTCGGATTTTGTCTGAAATTCAATTTGAAATACATTAAAATTTCATAACATTTTTTTTTTAAATACGTAGGGGTGATTCAGAAATATCTGAAAGTAATAGCCAAAGAAACACATGTACCTAAAATGACAGCACAGTTGATGCAATAAATATGTGTGTGTATATATATATATTTAATTTTATTAAAATAAAAGAGATTAAAAAATAAAACCCACTTCTGGCAGCATGGTATAGTGCCCTCTATCGGACACTGGATTAGTCCCTTTTATTTTTCTTGGAAGAAGAGATTTTAATCTCAAAATATCAGGACATAAATGAATTAAGGTAAAACACATAACATCTTGTTTCACTTCTTATTCATCTATTCACATTGTCGTGGATTTTAAACTTCAAATTTTATATACCATACACAATGCATCAAGTAAACTACAAATTCCTCCATATACAGGGTGCAGACGATATTTGTTGGCAAGATTACTGTCTATGAAAAAATAACACAGTAGTTTTATTTTTTAAGATTTATTTATCAAACTTGGGTCAGTTTGTCTTCATGACTTGTTCTTTCGATCTCACTCGATAAACCCGCCATTGGCTTTGATGACGGCCTCAAGGCGGCCTCGGAACCGGCTACAGGCCTTCGTCACTGTCCTCCGACTTAGGCCCCTAAAGGCACTTGTGATCCTGGCCTTCAGATCATCTTTCGTATTGCAGCTAGATCTGTTGCTGTCTCATTCCACTGCGCCCCACACAAAGAAGTTGAGGGGGTTGCAGTCAGGCGAGCTGGGAGGCCAGATGTCAGGTGAAGTGTGGTCGACGAAGTTCTCTGACAGCCAGGCTTGGGTCTTTCGGCTGGTATGGCAGGGCGCTGAGTCTTGCTGCCACACGTACGGCCTACCTGCAATTGGCAGTTGAAAATTGCGAACAAATATCGTCCACACCCTGTATATATATCGTCCAGGAGTTGAGATTTTTACTTTTATCTCTACCAAAACACAGCAACCGTATCTGCTATTAACTAAATGTGTGCACTCTGAACAGCTGATTGTAGCTGCATTACTGCAATTCAGCTGATTAATTGCATGAGCTAGACATTGGCCAGAGAACGTTGACTTAATAACCAGCGATCTTCATTACTTTTATATTATATATATATCATCATCATCATTTAATGTCTATCTTCCACGGTAGCATGAGTTAGATGGGAATTGTTCCACTTGAAGCAAGATTAATCGGGTTACCATGTCTCGCTCATATAGGGCTGTCTGGCAGGTTTTCTACGGCTGGATGCCCTTCCTAACACCAACCACGTTTACAGTGTGGACTGGGAGGTTTTTACCGTGTTACCTACACGGCCACATTACAGCGTGGACTGTTTTTTTTTTCTTTTGTCGTGACACCTACACGACCTCATTTATTTAGGACTGGATGTTGTGGTACCAACATAACTTTATAGAGAAAGGGGTGGTGTATATTTTGGTTATGAGGTGCCTACTGACTGTAGGTGCCGCTTTGTACTTATATATATATATATATATGTATATATATATATATACAAGTACAAAGCGAAAATATATATATATATATATATATATATATATAACGAAGGAAATGTGTTAAGGAACCCGGTGGACCATAACGCACCAAAGTACTCAATACTTAGGGTAGTAGAGTAGGTAATAGGAACCAGTAAGTCCCCGACGGCTGAGCTCGACAATTAGCCGTCGAAACGGCTTGAGCTCTGCCGTCGGGGTCTTACTGGTTCATATATATATATATATATATATATATATATATTTCGTTTCTGAATTTGTTTAGCAAGATTCTTTATCTGAAATCGTGTGTTGAAACCGATATTGTTATACTTTGGGAGGGTCATGTTGCCAAAACAAAATGGCGTAGGATAGAAGAAAGGAAAGGCACAGAAACGAAGAAAGAAATCCCCAGTCACTGAAGAGGTCACAGAGTGTGTGACGAAAGAACTATGACTATATATATATAAACAACTATCTGGTTGTGGAACCAACCAACCAACCAGAAATTTATAAATATATAATAAATTAAATTGAAGTGAAAGCAACTGGTGCGTGTGTTTCTTATTGGCAACATGACCCTCCCAAAGTATAACAAAATATATATATATATATATATATATATATATATATATATATATATATATATATATATATATATATATATATATATATATATATATATATATATATATATATATATATATATATATATATATATATATATATATATATATATATATATATATATATATATATATATATATATATAGAGGCACATGGCTTAGTGGTTAGAGCATTGGCCTTGCAATCGAAAGGTTGTGAGTTCAATTCTCAGACCGGGTGATGTGTTGTTTCCTTGAGCAAGACACTTTATTTCACATTGCTCCAGTTTACTCAGCTGTAGAAATGAGATGATAGGGACTGGGGTCCCTATCATTCCACTGCAAAGTAGGTGCCACGGCAAAAAAGCACCCAGCACTCACTCTAAATGAGGTTGGTGTTAGGAAGGGCATCCAGCTGTAGAAATCAAGCCAGAATCAGTTCCCGTCCCACCCTTGCAAGCAGGGAAAAGTGGACGTAAAATGAAATGAAAATGATGAATTATATTCTAAACATTTCACCTATCACCACAAACACTGTATTTTTTGTTGAATCTCCAGTCTGAAGAGCACATCAATACTGGTTTGGGTCCGTAACTTCTATGGGTGATAGAAGTTTGGGTCCGTAACTTCTATGGGTGATAGAAGTTATGGAACCAATCCTATGAAACACACACAACAGGTCACAACACAATAAAAACCCGCATACATGTAAATGAAACTCCATTGTCTTTCTTAACACACAAATACATACACACACCAATGAAAAACATGAGAAAGTCAAACTCCATTGTCTTTCTTAACACACAAATATATACACACACTAATGAAAAACATGAGAAAGTCAAACTCCATTGTCTTTCTTAACACACAAATATATACACACACTAATGAAAAACATGAGAAAGTCAAACCCCATTGTCTTTCTTAACACACAAATACATACACACACCAATGAAAAACATGAGAAAGTCAAATTTCATTGTCTTTCTTAACACACAAATACATACACACACCAATGAAAAACATGAGAAAGTCAAACTCCATTGTCTTTCTTAACACACAAATACATACACACACCAATGAAAAACATGAGAAAGTCAAACTCCATTGTCTTTCTTAACACACAAATACATACACACACCAATGAAAAACATGAGAAAGTCAAACTCCATTGTCTTTCTTAACACACAAATACATACACACACCAATGAAAAATATGAGAAAGTCAAATTTCATTGTCTTTCTTAACACACAAATACATACACACACCAATGAAAAACATGAGAAAGTCAAATTTCATTGTCTTTCTTAACACACAAATACATACACACACCAATGAAAAACATGAGAAAGTCAAATTTCATTGTCTTTCTTAACACACAAATACATACACACACCAATGAAAAACATGAGAAAGTCAAATTTCATTGTCTTTCTTAACACACAAATACATACACACACCAATGAAAAACATGAGAAAGTCAAATTTCATTGTCTTTCTTAACACACAAATACATACACACACCAATGAAAAACATGAGAAAGTCAAACTCCATTGTCTTTCTTAACACACAAATACATACACACACCAATGAAACACATGAGAAAGTCAAATTTCATTGTCTTTCTTAACACACAAATACATACACACACCAATGAAAAACATGAGAAAGTCAAACTCCATTGTCTTTCTTAACACACAAATACATACACACACCAATGAAAAACATGAGAAAGTCAAACTCCATTGTCTTTCTTAACACACAAATACATACACACACCAATGAAAAACATGAGAAAGTCAAACTCCATTGTCTTTCTTAACACACAAATATATACACACACTAATGAAAAACATGAGAAAGTCAAACTCCATTGTCTTTCTTAACACACAAATACATACACACACCAATGAAAAACATGAGAAAGTCAAATTTCATTGTCTTTCTTAACACACAAATACATACACACACCAATGAAAAACATGAGAAAGTCAAACTCCATTGTCTTTCTTAACACACAAATACATACACACACCAATGAAAAACATGAGAAAGTCAAATTTCATTGTCTTTCTTAACACACAAATACATACACACACCAATGAAAAACATGAGAAAGTCAAACTCCATTGTCTTTCTTAACACACAAATACATACACACACCAATGAAAAACATGAGAAAGTCAAATTTCATTGTCTTTCTTAACACACAAATACATACACACACCAATGAAAAACATGAGAAAGTCAAACTCCATTGTCTTTCTTAACACACAAATACATACACACACCAATGAAAAACATGAGAAAGTCAAATCCCATTGTCTTTCTTAACACACAAATACATACACACACCAATGAAAAACATGAGAAAGTCAAACTCCATTGTCTTTCTTAACACACAAATATATACACACACTAATGAAAAACATGAGAAAGTCAAACTCCATTGTCTTTCTTAACACACAAATACATACACACACCAATGAAAAACATGAGAAAGTCAAATCCCATTGTCTTTCTTAACACACAAATACATACACACACCAATGAAAAACATGAGAAAGTCAAACTCCATTGTCTTTCTTAACACACAAATACATACACACACCAATGAAAAACATGAGAAAGTCAAATTTCATTGTCTTTCTTAACACACAAATACATACACACACCAATGAAAAACATGAGAAAGTCAAACTCCATTGTCTTTCTTAACACACAAATACATACACACACCAATGAAAAACATGAGAAAGTCAAATTTCATTGTCTTTCTTAACACACAAATACATACACACACCAATGAAAAACATGAGAAAGTCAAACTCCATTGTCTTTCTTAACACACAAATACATACACACACCAATGAAAAACATGAGAAAGTCAAATTTCATTGTCTTTCTTAACACACAAATACATACACACACCAATGAAAAACATGAGAAAGTCAAACTCCATTGTCTTTCTTAACACACAAATACATACACACACCAATGAAAAACATGAGAAAGTCAAATTTCATTGTCTTTCTTAACACACAAATACATACACACACCAATGAAAAACATGAGAAGGTCAAATTTCATAGTCTTTCTTAACACACAAATACATACACACTCTAATGAAAAACATGAGAAAGTCAAACTCCATTGTCTTTCTTAACACACAAATATATACACACACCAATGAAAAACATGAGAAAGTCAAACTCCATTGTCTTTCTTAACACACAAATACATACACACACCAATGAAAAACATGAGAAAGTCAAATCCCATTGTCTTTCTTAACACACAAATACATACACACACCAATGAAAAACATGAGAAAGTCAAACTCCATTGTCTTTCTTAACACACAAATATATACACACACTAATGAAAAACATGAGAAAGTCAAACTCCATTGTCTTTCTTAACACACAAATACATACACACACCAATGAAAAACATGAGAAAGTCAAATCCCATTGTCTTTCTTAACACACAAATACATACACACACCAATGAAAAACATGAGAAAGTCAAACTCCATTGTCTTTCTTAACACACAAATATATACACACACTAATGAAAAACATGAGAAAGTCAAACTCCATTGTCTTTCTTAACACACAAATACATACACACACCAATGAAAAACATGAGAAAGTCAAATTTCATTGTCTTTCTTAACACACAAATACATACACACACCAATGAAAAACATGAGAAAGTCAAACTCCATTGTCTTTCTTAACACACAAATACATACACACACCAATGAAAAACATGAGAAAGTCAAATCCCATTGTCTTTCTTAACACACAAATACATACACACACCAATGAAAAACATGAGAAAGTCAAACTCCATTGTCTTTCTTAACACACAAATACATACACACACCAATGAAAAACATGAGAAAGTTAAATTTCATTGTCTTTCTTAACACACAAATACATACACACACCAATGAAAAACATGAGAAAGTCAAACTCCATTGTCTTTCTTAACACACAAATACATACACACACCAATGAAAAACATGAGAAAGTCAAACTCCATTGTCTTTCTTAACACACAAATACATACACACACCAATAAAAAACATGAGAAAGTCAAACTCCATTGTCTTTCTTAACACACAAATACATACACACACCAATGAAAAACATGAGAAAGTCAAATTCCAATAACTTCCTTCTTTGTTGCATAACACGTATTTCTGTAGTTGATCAAACCCTGACGCAAAGCAATTGCTAATGTCATCTGATGGTAGGAACATAATAGATGTACCTAAGTAATCCTTGCTGAGAGGCAGCATAGCCAAGATAAGAACAAACACAAAGAATTAATTATAGGGAGGCAACCAAACTAGCTATGTTATATAATATATAATGAAAACTATTGTGTATAGTGCTCAGGTACACTACAACTCATTAAAGGTGTATGTATAGTACATAGAATAATTGTTTCTACTTTAGGCACAGGGCCAGCAATTACCCAGTGCATTACTGGTACTTTATTTTATCGACCCCGTAAGGATGAAAGGCAAAGTCAACCTCGGCGGAATTTGAACTCAGATCGTAAAGGGACGTAACTATGCTGGAAAGCATGGCGTCCGACCCTCTACCGATACTGCCAATCCACCGCCCTAACATGGCGTCCGACCCTCTACCGATACTGCCAATCCACCGCCCTAACATGGCGTCCGACCCTCTACCGATACTGCCAATCCCCCGCCCTAACATGGCGTCCGACCCTCTACCGATACTGCCAATCCCCCGCCCTAACATGGCGTCCGACCCTCTACCGATACTGCCAATCCCCCGCCCTAATATGTAGTATAGTACATAGAATAATGTACAAATGTCAGGAAAGTGATGGCTCCTCCAGCGCATCTCCCTTAACATCCTCTGGGGAAACCCCTTCTCCTTCTGTCCGCCGGGGCTGTGGAGCGGCCAGCACGTGGGACCCCATTTGCTCCCTATACAGAGATGGGGAGGGCGAGAGAGTTTGAGGCGATGACAGTGGGAGTTCAGCTCTTCCGGGTTCAGTCACATTGGTAAGCACTTGGAATTTGGTTTGTTTCTGGTTGTCCCTTGTCATTTCAAGCTTATATACACTCCAATCCACTACCCCTACTCTATCCTCCCACTCCCACCAACACCACCCTCTCTCTGTAAAGTTGGTACCACAACATCCAGTCCAAATAAATGAGATAATGAGATCGAGATCGTGTAGGTGTCACGAGAAAAAAACACACAGTCCACGCTGTAATGTGGCTGCGTAGGTAACACGGTAAAAGGTTCCCAGTTCCACACTGTAAATGTGGTTGGTGTTAGGAAGGGCATCCAGCCGTAGAAAACCTGCCAGATACAGTCCTATATGAGCGAGACACGGTCACCCGACCAACCTTGCCTCAAGTGGGACAACTCCCGTCTAACCCATGCTAGCGTGGAAGATGGACGTTAAACAAAGATGATGATGATGATGTATGTATAATTAGACGCCCATCCTTCTATAAGTGTCTATTATACGTTTGCTTGTCCATTAACAGTGTACGAGTCATGATATACACACAGATACATGCGTGCGTGTGTACAGAGGTGGAATATCAGGTGTAGTGTTGGCAAATTTCGGGAAGCATAGAAGTTTTGAAGGATGCAGTGTCCTGAAAGCTAACCACTGATGCAGGTAATTTGTTCCATGCTTCAGCAACTCTGAGTGTGAAAAAATGTTTCCAAAAGTCATGGGAACTCTGCTGTTTTCTGACTTTGTAGGCATGTCGTCGGGCATTACACACATGGAACTCAAAAAGGTGCTCAGGGTTGTTGTTGGAAAGATGTTATTGGTATTAATACCATACTCAGTACTACATCTACTTTTCCATGCTGGCATTAGTTGGAGAGTAGTGAAAATGTTGAATATTTATTTAATCAAAACAGAGAAATCCTGACCTGAACAGGTTTAAAGATAAGATTGAGACAAGCTGAATATATAAGATGAAAGAGCAATGCCTGTGACTAATGGTAAATTTATTAACACCGAGGGTGGTAGGGGTGGAAGATAATAAATCATGTCACATCTCTCTCTGATATATATACATACATATACATATATATATATATGTATATGTATATGTATATATATAGAGATAGATAAATATATACGGGTGTGTATGATTGTGTATAGAAGATTATATTAATAAGAGGAATTCCAACTTTGTCTGATTTACTCATTTTATTTACAATCCTTTAAAATTTATAATGGTATTATAATGAAATAGTATGATAGAATATTAAATGTTAAGTGTTAATTGAACAAGTACTTTCATGCTTTCGCAATCTTCAGGTTCATAATGTGTGGTGACAGTCATGTTTGCAATTTTCAACATGTATATGTATATATATATATATATAAACACACGAGAAAATGAGATTGAGTTTGTGTAGGTGTCACAACAAAAAAAACACACACACACACACACAGTCCACACTGTAATGTGGTCGTGTAGGTAACACGGTAAAAAGTTCCCAGTTCCACACTGTAAATGTGGTTGGTGTTAGGAAGGGCATCCAGCCGTAGAAAACCTGCCAGATAGTCCTATATGAGCGAGACACGGTCACCCGACCAGCCTTGCCTCAAGTGGGACAACTCCCGTCTAACCCATGCTAGCGTGGAAAATGGACGTTAAACGATGATGATGATGATATATATATATATATATATATATATATATATATATATATATATAGATATATATATATAGATATATACATATATATATAGTGAAAACTTGGATGGGGTGGGGGGAACAAAAATATACATATATATATATATGGTTGTATGTGTATATATAGGGTATGGACGATATTTGTTCGCAATTTTCAACTGCTAATTTTATGCAAATTTTTTTTTACTTCCGTTGTCACTCTTGTCTTCATAAAAACAGTGACTATATTTCCATTATTTATTTTCAGAATAATTGATTATGAATAATTTTGAACCTCCAAATTTGTGGAAGAGACACGGAGTTCTTCTTGGAATCCGCGCCGGGTGGACAAATAAGACCAGAAGATCAACTCCCAGAACAACAGGTGGCTCGCTGTCTCATCCAAAGACGTGCCCAGAGTCATGCAAAAAAAAAGAGGAAATTTCAGACGGAAAAGCATCAGCAGGAGAGTGGTGGAAAAGGTCAGAAAGGAATTGGAAGATTCAGGATTCGACTACGAAGCAACATCAGAGAGGAAAACACATGATCGACGATCTGACGCCTTCAGAACGCCCAAGTTCGTCGCTAAAGTTCAGGATATCATCAACAATGAACCTAGCAAGTCGATGCATGCCATTGCAAGGGAGAAAGGCGTGGATGAAAAGCTCATTAGGCTGGTGGTGCATGAAAACATTCGCTACATTTCATACAAGATGAGGAAAGGACAATTTCTGTTAAAGGCAATGCAAGAAAAGCGACTGAAGCACACAAAGAAGCTGATCAACAAGTTGAAACACCCACTGGAGCCAAACATGCTGTGGTTTTTCTCCGACGAGAAAAACTTCTGCCAAGACCAGAAGATCAACTCCCAGAACAACAGGTGGCTCGCTGTCTCATCCAAAGACGTGCCCAGAGTCATGCAGACAAAGTTTCCAGCGACAATGGTCTTAAGTGTCGTCAGCAGTCAAGGTAATGTCATGCCACCTCACTTCTTCCCTGAGGGCCTCAAGCTGAACACTGATGGCTACATCCGTGTTCTGAGCAAGGTAGTAAAGCCCTGGATCGACCAGGTAGCTGCAGGTAGGCTGTACGTGTGGCAGCAAGACTCAGCACCCTGCCATACCAGCCAAAAGACTTCGTCGACCACACTTCACCTGACATCTGGCCTCCCAGCTCGCCTGACTGCAACCCCCTCAACTTCTGTGTGTGGGGCACAGTGGAACGAGACACCAACAGATTTAGCTGCAATACGAAAGACGATCTGAAGGCCAGGATCACAAGTGTCTTTAGGGGCCTAAGTCGGGGTACAGTGACGAAGGCCTGTAGCTGGTTCCGAGGCCGCCTTGAGGCCGTCATCAAAGCCAATGGTGGGTTTATCGAGTGAGATCGAAAGAACAAGTCATGAAGACAAACTGACCCAAGTTTGATAAATATATCTTAAAAAATAAAACTACTGTGTTATTTTTTCCTAGACAGTAATCTTGCCAACAAATATCGTCCGCACCCTGTATATATATATATATATTACTAAATAGATTACTAAATGAGGAGAATGCATGGGAAGAAGAGACCCTACCCCACGTAGACCCTATAGAGGGACCAGCAGTACAAGTCAGCGGCAGCGTAGTAAGTAAGGCAATCAGAGATATGAAGATAGGGAAGGCAACCGGTCCATCGGGTATAGCTGCCGAGATGCTGAAGGCATCTGGGTCTGTAGGTCACACTATAACCACACGTATCGTTAACCAGGTAATACTAGAGGGGGCCATACCAAAAGATTGGTGCAGTAGCATCATTGTCAACTGCTACAAAGGTAAAGGCGATGCACTAGATAGAGGAAACTATAGAGGTATAAAGTTGATGGACCAGGTCATGAAAGTAACAGAAAGAGTTATAGCACAGCTGATTAGGGACCGGGTGAATATAGACGAGATGCAATTTGGGTTTGTACCAGGGAAAGGCACCACTGATGCCCTCTTCCTTGTGAGGCAATTACAGGAAAAGTACCTAGCTAAAAGTAAGCCACTCTACTTGGCATTTGTCGACCTTGAGAAAGCCTTTGACAGAGTTCCACGTGCAGTAATCTGGTGGGCTCTTAGAAAACTAGGAGTAGATGAATGGCTTGTGAAAGCGGTACAAGCCATGTATAGGGGAGCAGTCAGCAAAGTTAGGATTGGCAATGAGTATAGCGAGGAATTTAGCGTACAGGTTGGGGTCCACCAGGGCTCTGTTCTTAGCCCTCTCCTGTTCATCATAGTCCTGCAGGCAATAACGGAGGAGTTTAAGACCGGATGCCCATGGGAACTCCTGTATGCTGATGACCTCGCACTCATAGCTGAATCTATGGTAGAACTAGAGAATAAGTTCCAAACCTGGAAGCAGGGACTAGAGAGAAAGGGCCTCAAAGTCAACATGACAAAGACTAAGGTCCTTATAAGTAGACGAGAAAACAGAACCCAGATCCCCTCAGGGAAATGGCCTTGCTCAGTATGTAGGAAAGGTGTAGGTAGGAACTCCATTCTCTGCCCCAAATGCAAACAATGGGTACACAAAAGATGTAGCGGGATCTCAGGAAGCTTAATTAAGAATGTAGGATTCACATGCAGCAGCTGTGCTGAAACAGCAAGCAAACAGCCACAGGAAACAAGTACCACCAATCTCTGGGAGGGCCCTGTAGAAACAGTAGACAGCTTCTGCTACCTAGGTGACCGAATTAGCAACGGAGGTGGGTGCTCAGAAAGTACAATAACTAGGGTAAGAACGGGATGGAAGAAGTTTAGGGAACTACTACCACTGCTAGCTGCAAAAGGCTTCTCCCTCAGAATGAAAGGCAGACTGTATGATGCGTGTATCCGAACAGCGATGTTGCATGGTAGTGAGACCTGGGCGCTGAAGGTGGAAGACTTACGTAGATTAGAGAGAAACGAAGCCTGCATGCTCCGATGGATGTGTAACAGTAATATACGTGAACGACAAAGCATAAAGGAATTGAGAGAGAGACTGAGCATAAGAGGAATCAAATGCTGCGTGCAGGAGAGGCGGTTACGCTGGTATGGACATGTGATGCGTATGAAGGATGACAGCTGCATAAAAAGGTGCAGAGCACTAGAAGTTGATGGAAACCGCGGAGTGGGGAGACCCAAGATGACTTGGGATGAGGTGATAAAAGCCTACCTTACCCAACTACACCTCTCAAAGTCAATGACACACGACCGTGACTTCTGGCGTCACGCAGTAATACAGGGTACCCGACCTCCCATGGGTTCATGCTGAAGCATATAAACAATATCCCCCCCCCCCCCCCCCACCGCAAGGTGGTCGTGGAGGTGCCACGGCAAAAAAGCACCCAGCCCACACTGTAAAGTGGACGTGTAGGCGCCACGAAAAAGCACCCAGCACTCACTGTAAATGAGGTTGGTGTTAGGAAGGGCATCCAGCTGTAGAAATCAAGCCAGATCAGTTCCTGTATGAGCAAGGCATGGTCAGCCGACCAGACACTGCCCACAACAGGACAACCCGTCTAACCCATGCTAGCGTGGAAGAACGGACGTAAAACGGTGATGATGATGATGATGATGATGATATATATATATATAAAGAATTAGTATATCTAGTAACATATATATACACAGATGCATACTTATGCTAGCAAATATATAGTTTAATAAAGGAACAGAGAACAAAAAACAGAGAGGCCGTACAAATGATATGGTTTTTAGTTTCACGCTTGAGAGTGGGGGAGGGGGGACGATATATATATATATATATAACCAAAGATTAGTATGGTTCATTGATTACTCAATGAATACAATTTTACAATAGATTAGAAGCACTCAATGGTAAAAGTTTTCCTGGAGTTTTTAATATTATTCAAAATATTAACAAATGAAAAATATTCTCATAATCAAAATATATACTTTATTATATATATTTCAAAGGTACCATCATATATTTTGTCTGAGGAGGACATACCGAAAAAACAACACAGTACCTTTGAAATATATATAATAAAGTATATATTTTGATTATGAGAATATTTTTCATTTGTTAATATTTTGAATAATATTAAAAACTCCAGGAAAACTTTTACCATTGAGTGCTTCTAATCTATTGTAAAATTGTATTCATTGAGTAATCAATGAACCATACTAATCTTTGGTTATATATATATATATATATATATATATATATATATATCGTCCCCCACCCCCCAACCCCAAGCGTGAAACTAAAAACCATATCATTTGTACGGCCTCTGTTTTTTGTTCTCTGTTCCTTTATTAAACTATATATCATCATCATCATCATCATTTAACGTCTATCTTCCACGCTAGTATGGGTTTATGTATATATATATATATATATATATATATATATACATATAACCATATATATATGGTAGTCTGTGTATGTATATATAACACACACCACACACACACCTATAATATATGTGTTAGAAGGTAGTGATAGGTGCGTCCTTTGAGAAGAGCTGCAGTAGTTATTGTTGTAACAGCTACAACAACAACAATCATTGATAATAGCAATAATTATGTGCTTTATAGTGTCTCTTTAATAATTCCTCATGAGGGCATACTAAATTATATTTTAATTGATAGATAGTAATAGCAAACATGGGGGGGTGGGGCAGAGTTGACTAACCTTTCCCTGGATACCAGCCAACAAGCATAGCAACAGAAATGTTAAGCTATGTAAATTAATAATCTACCTGGAGGTTAGTTGTTATTAATTACCTGGTTAGAATCAGTGACAAGGTGGGCTTGAGGTCAGGTCGGTTGGAAAACATTTACCATATATACTCGAATATAAGCTGATCTGATCCGATAGGAATATAAGCCGGCCCCCCTATTTTATGTCTGAGAAATAGGCAAAACTCCAAACCCCCATTTATAAGCCAGGGCAGCTAATCAACACATTATGCTTAGATGGTGGCAGTTCTGAAATTCACATGAGGGGAGAATATATTTAAGAAGTTTTAATATTTTGATATCTAAAATCTTAACCCGACCCCTATTTTATGTCCGAGAAATAGGCAAAACTCCAAACCCCCATTTATAAGCCAGGGCAGCTAATCAACACATTATGCTTAAATGGTGGCAGTTCTGAAATTCACATGAGGGGAGAATATATTTAAATTTTAATATTTTGATATCTAAAATCTTAACCCGACCCCTATTTTATGTCTGAGAAATAGGCAAAACTCCAAACCCCCATTTATAAGCCAGGGCAGCTAATCAACACATTATGCTTAGATGGTGGCAGTTCTGAAATTCACATGAGGGGAGAATATATTTAAGAAGTTTTAATATTTTGATATCTAAAATCTTAACCCGACCCCTATTTTATGTCCGAGAAATAGGCAAAACTCCAAACCCCCATTTATAAGCCAGGGCAGCTAATCAACACATTATGCTTAGATGGTGGCAGTTCTGAAATTCACATGAGGGGAGAATATATTTAAGAAGTTTTAATATTTTGATATCTAAAATCTTAACCCGACCCCTATTTTATGTCTGAGAAATAGGCAAAACTCCAAACCCCCATTTATAAGCCAAGGCAGCTAATCAACACATTATGCTTAGATGGTGGCAGTTCTGAAATTCACATGAGGGGAGAATATATTTAAGAAGTTTTAATATTTTGATATCTAAAATCTTAACCCGACCCCTATTTTATGTCCGAGAAATAGGCAAAACTCCAAACCCCCATTTATAAGCCAGGGCAGCTAATCAACACATTATGCTTAGATGGTGGCAGTTCTGAAATTCACATGAGGGGAGAATATATTTAAGAAGTTTTAATATTTTGATATCTAAAATCTTAACCCGACCCCTATTTTATGTCCGAGAAATAGGCAAAACTCCAAACCCCCATTTATAAGCCAGGGCAGCTAATCAACACATTATGCTTAGATGGTGGCAGTTCTGAAATTCACACGAGGGGAGAATATATTTAAGAAGTTTTAATATTTTGATCTCTAAAATCTTAACCCGACCCCTATTTTATGTCTGAGAAATAGGCAAAACTCCAAACCCCCATTTATAAGCCAAGGCAGCAAATCAACACATTATGTTTAGATGGTGGCAGTTCTGAAATTCACATGAGTGGAGAATATATTTAAGAAGTTTTAATATTTTGATATCTAAACTGTTTTAGTGTAGTTTAGAGTATAGTTTTTGTTTCACAACTTCATTAATTAATGATTTTTTACCAATTTCTGACAATTTTGAAGGCCATATTCATTCAAAACATAACAAAACAATAGGAATTATGAATTCCATGGCGAAAATGAAACTGGTGTAATATTCACCTCCAAAATGAAACTGGTGTAATATTCACCTCCAAAATGAAACAGGTGTAATATTCACCTCCAAAATGAAACTGGTGTAATTCACCTCCAAAGTGAAACAAGTGTAATATTCACCTCCAAAGTGAAACAGGTGTAATATTCACCTCCAAAGTGAAACAGGTGTAATATTCACCTCCAAAGTGAAACAGGTGTAATATTCACCTCCAAAGTGAAACTGGTGTAATATCCACCTCCAAAGTGAAACTGGTGTAATATCCACCTCCAAAGTGAAACTGGTGTAATATCCACCTCCAAAGTGAAACAGGTGTAATATTCACCTCCAAAATGAAACTGGTGTAATATTCACCTCCAAAGGGAAACTGGTGTAATATTCACCTCCAAAGTGAAACAGGTGTAATATTCATTCACCTCCAAAGTGAAACAGGTGTAATATTCACCTCCAAAGTGAAACTGTTGTAATATTCACCTCCAAAGTGAAACTGGTGTAATATTCACCTCCAAAGTGAAACAGGTGTAATATTCACCTCCAAAGTGAAACTGGTGTAATATTCACCTCCAAAGTGAAACAGGTGTAATATTCACCTCCAAAGTGAAACTGGTGTAATATTCACCTCCAAAGTGAGAATATTTTAGCACCTCATTTACTTAGAATTTTCAAGTCGGTGAAAATCATCAAAATATTGACCTCGAATATAAAGCAACCACCATTTTACCATCGATTTTATTTCTCGGCTTATATATGAGTATATACAGTAATTTAATTAATTGTACTTTAGTTAATAACTAACTGTGACATTATAGAACACAGCCGAGGCACGTGGCTTGTGGTTAATAAAGGAGCTCAGCTTGTGATCATATGATTGTGAGGTCGATTCCTGAACTGGATGCTGTGTTGTGTTGTGTCCTTGAGCAAGACACTTTATTTCATGTTTCTCCACTCCACTCATCTGGCAAAAATGAGTTGGACTTGTAATTCAAAGGTGCAGCCATGTCACACACTGTGTCATGCTGAATCTCCCTGAGAACTATGTTAGGGGTTCACGTATCTGTGGAATGCTCAGCCACTTGCACTACAATACAAGATGGACTGTAGCTGTAATTCAAAGGTCCAGCCTGTGTCATGCTGAATCTCCCTGAGAACTATGATAGGGGTTCACGTATCTGTGGAATGCTCAGCCACTTACACAAGCAGGCTAGTCTGTTGTTTGTACAACTGGAACACTTGTCAGAACCAACGAAGGTATAGTGGTGGCTTAGTGGTTATGGTTTCTGATGGTAAGGTGATGGCTTGGTGGTTAGGGAGCTTGGTTGACAACGGTAACGTCAGTGGTTAGGGAGCTTGGTTGACAATGGTAAGGTGGTGGCTTAGTGGTTAGGGAGCTTGGTTGACAATGGTAAGGTGGTGGCTTGGTGGTTAGGGAGTCAGGTTGACAATGGTAAGGTGGTGGCTTAGTGGTTAGGGAGTCTGATTGACAATGGTAAGGTGGTGGCTTAGTGGTTAGGGAGTCTGGTTGACAATGGTAAGGTGGTGGCTTGGTGGTTAGGGAGTCAGGTTGACAATGGTAAGGTGGTGGCTTAGTGGTTAGGGAGTCTGGTTGACAATGGTAAGGTGGTGGCTTAGTGGTTAGGGAGTCTGGTTGACAATGGTAAGGTGGTGGCTTAGTGGTTAGGGAGTCTGGTTGACAATGGTAAGGTGGTGGCTTAGTGGTTAGGGAGTCTGGTTGACAATGGTAACGTGGTGGCTTAGTGGTTAGGGAGTCTGGTTGACAATGGTAAGGTGGTGGCTTAGTGGTTAGGGAGTCTGGTTGACAATGGTAACGTGGTGGCTTAGTGGTTAGTATGGCAGTGGTTTAGTGGTTAGAGTTTGGCTGAAAATGGTACAGTGGTGGTCTTAGTGGTTAGGGAAGATAGTGTGTCTAGTTGGGACTACCTTACACAGTCATACACACACTACCTCACATACAGTCACACACACTACCTTAGTCACACACATACGCACACACACACTCTCATACACACACTACCTTACGCACTCTCATACACACACACTACCTTACACACACACTCTCTCTCATACACACACACTACCTTACACACACACTCTCATACACACACTACCTTACACACACACTCTCTCATACATGCACACACTACCTTACACACACACACACACTACCTTACACACACACAACCTTACACACACACTCTCATACATGCACACTACCTTACACACACTCTCTCACACACACACACACACACACTACCTTACACACACACTTCCACATCTACCTTGCTCCACCAGGTACAAACACCTGGCAGATAATCAGTCATTTATACTAAACCTTTAAATATTACACTGGTACCACCACCACTACTACTACCACCTTACACTGGTACCACCACTACTACTACCACCTTACACTGGTACCACCACCACTACTACCACCTTACACTGGTACCACCACCACCTCACACTGGGAACCCAACACCATCACAACCCGCCCACACTGAGCCTATCACCACCGCTACCACCCCACACTGTAACCACCACCACCACCGCTACCACCCCACACTGTAACCACCACCACCACCATCACTACCCCACACCGTAACCACCACCACCACCATCACTACCCCACACTGTGACCACCACCACCGCCACTACCCCACACTGTGGACCCCACCCCCAATCATTAATTCTATCACATAAAACCCTCACCTGTATTAACTCTTAACGTCCTGTAATGATTAAAATGTCAATTAACAATCACCTTACCTTATAGTTACTGTCAGTAAAAACTATCTATGTTGACGATTTTAATACCAAACCACCTTGACTACCCCAGACCCCCACTGTTCCCAGTTGTATGATACAAAACTGTTTGTTTTAAAGTGTTTATATCTATCGAAAAACCTTCCATCATGATTTCAGGTAAGAACCTCTGTTAAGTTATGTTCCAAGAACCAACTTAATTCTTTTTATACTAAACCACATGAGATTATTACTTGGCAGTATCGGTAGAGGGTCGGACGCCATGCTTTCCAGCATAGTTACGTCCCGTTACGATCTGAGTTCAAATCCCACCGAGGTTGACTTTGCCTTTCATCCTTACGGGGTCGATAAAATAAAGTACCAGTAATGCACTGGGGAATTTGCTGGCCTTGTGCCTAAAGTAGAAACAATTATTACATCCCTCCTGGTTCTAAGATACAAAACTGTTTATCTAAACATCTCCCATCATTATTTTATGCAAGAACCTTGGTTAAGTTATGTTCCAAATACCAAGTTGATACTGGAAATGTTAGTTATATTACTAAATCCCATCAAATTCTTCATTATTTTCGAAATTATTTGAAAAATATCGACAGTGTCTTTCATTAGAAATATGGTAATGAAAGGGTTAATGACATAGACAGTGTCTTTCATTAGAAATATGGTAATGAAAGGGTTAATGACATAGACAGTGTCTTTCATTAGAAATATGGTAATGAAAGGGTTAATGACATAAGACAGTGTCTTTCATTAGAAATATGGTAATGAAAGGGTTAATGACATAGACAGTGTCTTTCATTAGAAATATGGTAATGGAAGGGTTGATACAGATAATAATTGTTTCTACTTTAGGCAGAAGGCCAGCAATTACCCCAGTACATTACTGGTACTTTATTTTATCGACCCCGTAAGGATGAAAGGCAAAGTTAACCTCGACGGGATTTGAACTCAGACCATAAAGGGACGTAACTATGCTACAAAACATGGTGTCCAACCCTCTACCGATACTGCCAATCCACCGAATAATGATAGGACTTACTCTCAGCTACCTTTCTACTCTCTTTTAGCTCTCATTCTATCTTCTGATGAAGGGCTAATGTCTGAAATGTTAAGACTCTTTTTCTATTATATCAAGTGTTAAACTAATACATATCTCCATTGTACTGTATTGACTGCTAGCCTTTTTATTTGCTTACTTTTCATATATACATGATGATAGAACTGGCATATATATATATGTGTGTATAATGATAGGACTAGTATCCCTATATATAATGTGTGTGTGAGTGTGAGTGTGTGTGTGTGTGTGTGTGTGTTTCATTAGAAATATGACAATGAAAGGGTTAACTTTTTCATTACCATATTTCTAATGAAAGACACTACCTTATAATTTTCAAATAATTTTGAAAATAATCAAGAATTTGATGGGATTTAATAACAACTAACTTTGCCCTTATTAAGTTGGTCTTTCGAACATAATTTAATGAAGGCTTTTAGATAAACATAAACACTTTAACCCTTTCATTAACATATTTCTAATGAAAGACACTGTCTATGTCATTAACCCTTTCATTAACATATTTCTAATGAAAGACACTGTTTATGTTTTTCAAATAATTTTGAAAATAATCAAGAATTTGGAGGGATTTAGTAATATAACTAACTTTCTCACTATTAACAATGGTATTTGGAACATAACTTTACACAGGTTTCTACCAAAATTAATCAGAGGTTTTTAGATGAATATAAACACTTTAAAATAATCAACTTTAGAAGGTAATTTCAAGGTGGTTATCAAAAGTGTTAATTGATAAAAAACACACACACAGATTGTGTGAATGTGCAAGCTTCTGTGGTAATTAAGGGTTAATTAGCTAACTAGTTAATTAGTTAATCAGGTAAATTATTTAGTAATATATCTACCTTTCTCTTTATAAAGCTGGTGATAAACAAACATTTTAACTCTTTCATAGCTGAATCCATGGTGGAACTAGAGAAGAAATTCCAAACATGGAAGCAGGGACTAGAAAGAAAGGGTCTCAAAGTCAACCTGACAAAGACTAAGGTTCTTCTAAGTAGAGGAGAAAACAGAACCCAAATTCCCTCAGGGAAATGGCCTTGCTCAGTATGTAGGAAAGGTGTAGGTAGGAACTACATCCTCTGCTCGAAATGCAAACAATGGGTACACAAGAGATGTAGTGGTATCTCAGGAAGATTAACTAAGAATGTAGGCTTCACATGTAGCAGCTGCACTGGGACAACAAGCAGCAAACGACCACAGGAAACAAGCACCACCAAACTCTGAGAGGGCTCTGTAGAAACAGTAGACAGCTTCTGCTACCTAGGTGACCGAATTAGCAGCGGAGGTGGGTGTTCGGAAAGTACAATAACTAGGGTAAGAACGGGATGGAAAAAGTTCAAGGAGCTACTGCCACTGCTAGCTGCATAAGGCTTTTCCCTCAAAATGAAAAGCAGACTGTATGATGCGTGTATACGAACAGCAATGTTACATGGTAGTGAAACCTGGGCCCTGTCTGTAGAAGACTTGCGCAGATTAGAAAGAAACGAAGCCTGCATGCTCCGGTGGATGTGTAATAGTAATATACGTGAACGGCAAAGTATAAACGAATTGAGAGAGAGACTAAGCATCAGAGGAGGTTACGTTGGTATAGACATGTGATGTAGAAATCAAGCCAAAATCAGTTCCTGTATGAGCAAGACAAGGTCAGTCGACTGGACACTGCCCACAACAGGACAACCCGTCTAACCCATGCTAACGTGGAAGAACGGACGTAAAACGACGATGATGGTGATTTCTAATGAAAGACACTACCTTATAGTTTTCAAATAATTTTGAAAATAATCAAGAATTTGATAGGATTTAGTAACATAACTAACTTTCTCGTTATTAAGATCGTGTTTAGTTACATACAAATTATGGTGAAAGATTTTTAGATAAATATAAACATTTTAACTCTTTCAATACCATATTTCTAATGAAAGACACTGCCTGTGATTTTTAGATACTTTTTTTTAAATAATCAATAATTTGGAGGGAACTAGTAATATAACTTTCTCACTATTAAATCTTGTGTTTGGAACATAACTTAACAAAGGTCTTTACATAGAATTATGATGGAAGGTTTTTAGATAGAATATCAACACTTTAAATAGTTTCAGGTAGTTTCAGGTAGTTTGATTATCAAAAGTGTTAATAAAAACACACGGATGTGTGTGGGTGTGTGGAAATACAATTAAAGGGTTAATTAGCTTACTAGTTAATTAGTTAATCAGGTAAATTAATTATTTATGCTATCTCTTACCCGAAGTAATTTCTTTAAATCCAACGGAGACTTCGAATGTGTCTTTAAGCCAGAAGACCTTCGTCTTGGTGACGATTTGTTTAGCTTAGATGTCATCATTTATACCTTAAATACTACACCATAATATATATGTACGTATACATATTTATATATACATATACACACCGCACCATATTTTATACACACTACACTACGATATACAACATGCTATATAGAACACAACAGACAACGCCACGCTATAAACCACGCACATATATTTATGTATATTTTAAACTAAATACATACGTCTTGTGTGTATGTATATGTGTGTGTAATACATAAACATGTGTGCGTGTGTAATACATATACATGTGTGTGTGTGTGTGTGCGTAATATATATATATCCTTTTTTTTTTGTGTGATAGTGTGGATGTGTGTGTGTGTGAGAGAGAGACTGTCACACATACACATATAGTGTGTTAAGGTGACAGACACACGGACACACCTAACTCTTTTAGAGAGAGATACGGACACACACCTGTGCTGTTAGAGAAAGAGACAAGCACACAGACACATACCTGTAGTGTTAGAGAAATAGACATAGAGACACACTAACACACACACATACATACATACAGACATACTAACATACACACACACAGACACACTAACACACATACACACGCACTAACACACAGACACACTAACACACACACAGACGCACTAACACATATACAGACACACTAACACATACAGGCAGACACACACTAACACACACAGACACACTCACACATACATAGACACACTAACACACATACAGACACACTAACACACATACAGACACACTAACACATACAGGCAGACACACACTAACACTAACACACACACACATAGACACATACATAGACACACTAACACACATACAGACACACACATAGACAGACACTAACACTAACACACACACATACACACTAACACATAGACACACTAACACACACACACATACAGACACGTTTGTTAGAAATGTAACATTACTGGGGTCCCACGGAGTTATTTTCCTCAGTGGAGCTGCCAGGGATTTGAACGGCTATAATCCCAGATTAGATGACAGCTCTCCAGTAGAGGAGAATTAGATGTTTGAGAGGAGAGGGGGCTGGTTTTATAAAGGGTAATGACTGAGGTAACATCTCTGGGTTGATGAAAGTGTTGAATGTGGGGGACGTGACGAAAAGTGGGGGGATGTGACGAAAAGTGATGAAAGTGGGGGACGTGACGAAAAGTGGGGGGATGTGACGAAAAGTGATGAAAGTGGGGGACGTGACGAAAAGTGATGAAAGTGGGGGACGTGACGAAAAGTGGGGGGATGTGACGAAAAGTGATGAAAGTGGGGGACGTGACGAAAAGTGATGAAAGTGGGGGACGTGACGAAAAGTGGGGGACGCGACGAAAAGTGGGGGATGTGACGAAAAGTGATGAAAGTGGGGGACGTGACGAAAAGTGACGAAAGTGGGGGACGCGATGAAAACGAGATGAAAGTGCTTGAACGTGACGAAAAGTGCTGAAAAAATTATGAGAGAGGTGAGAGATGAAAGAACAATAAAGTATTGATGAAAGTGATGAAAGAAATTAAAGATGAAAAAGAGATGAAAAAGTGATGAAAGAAACGACAAAATGACAACTTGTGTAAATGTGGTGGTGGTAGTAGAAGTAGTACTAGTAGTAGTAGTAGTAGTAGTAGTAGTAGTAGTAGATGTGGTAGTAGTAGTAGATGTGGTAGTAGTGGTGGTGGTAGACAGAAACTGTATCTACGTGGGATGTACCTGTCTCTGTTGTGTTGGAGGTGAGTGATCTATATGTAAGATATAGTGGTGGTGGTGGTGACAGTAGTAGTAGTAGTAGTAGTAGTAGTAGTGGTGGTGATGGTGGCGGTGTAGAGGGCGTGATTGACATCAAGATCAACAACAGACCTTTTCAGTGGAAGATATACGCAACCACCACCACCACCACCATTTCCACCACCATCACCATCACTACCATCATCACCACAACCACCATCACCATAACCACTACCATTACCACACTAAAACTACCACCACCACCACCACTCCATCTATAACCATCACTACAACCAGCACAATCACAACCACCACCAGTACAGCCATAACCATAACTACAACCACCACCACCACCACCATCGCGACCATTATCAACACAACTTCCACCACCATCACCCATCAACATCACTACCACTACCACCACCATTACAAACACTACCACCACCAACACCACCACCACTGCATCTATAACCATCACTACAACCACCACCACCATCGCGACCATTATCAACATCACTACCACTACCACCACCACCATTACAAACACTACCACCACTACCACCACCACATCTATAACCATCACTACTACAACCACCACCATTACAAACACCACCACCACCACCACTGCATCTATAACCATCACTACAACCACCACCACCATTACAAACACTACTACCACCACCACCACTGCATCTATAACCATCACTACCACCACCACCACCATTACAAACACTACCACCACCACCACTGCATCTATAACCATCACTACCACTACCACCACCACCATTACAAACACTACCACCACCACCACTGCATCTATAACCATCACTACCACTACCACCACCATTACAAACACTACCACCACTACCACCACCACATCTATAACCATCACTACCACCACCACCACCATTACAAACACTACCACCACCACCACTGCATCTATAACCATCACTACCACTACCACCACCATTACAAACACTACCACCACTACCACCACCACATCTATAACCATCACTACCACCACCACCACCATTACAAACACTACCACCACCACCACCATTACAAACACTACCACCACCACCACCATTACAAATACTACCACCACCACCACTGCATCTATAACCATCACTACAACCAGCACAATCACAACCACAGCCACCACTACAGCCATAACCATCACTACAACCAGCACAATCACAACCACAGCCACCACTACAGCCATAACCATCACTACAACCAACACAATCACAACCACAGCCACCACTACAGCCATAACCATCACTACAACCAGCACAACCACAACCACAGCCACCACTACAGCCATAACCATCACTACAACCAGCACAATCACAACCACAGCCACCACTACAGCCATAACCATCACTACAACCAGCACAATCACAACCACAGCCACCACTACAGCCATAACCATCACTACAACCAGCACAATCACAACCACAGCCACCACTACAGCCATAACCATCACTACAACCAGCACAATCACAACCACAGCCACCACTACAGCCATAACCATCACTACAACCAGCACAATCACAACCACAGCCACCACTACAGCCATAACCATCACTACAACCAACACAATCACAACCACAGCCACCACTACAGCCATAACCATCACTACAACCAGCACAACCACAACCACAGCCACCACTACAGCCATAACCATCACTACAACCAACATAATCACAACCACAGCCACCACTACAGCCATAACCATCACTACAACCAACACAATCACAACCACAGCCACCACTACAGCCATAACCATCACTACAACCAGCACAATCACAACCACAGCCACCACTACAGCCATAACCATCACTACAACCAACACAATCACAACCACAGCCACCACTACAGCCATAACCATCACTACAACCAGCACAATCACAACCACAGCCACCACTACAGCCATAACCATCACTACAACCAGCACAATCACAACCACAGCCACCACTACAGCCATAACCATCACTACAACCAACACAATCACAACCACAGCCACCACTACAGCCATAACCATCACTACAACCAGCACAATCACAACCACAGCCACCACTACAGCCATAACCATCACTACAACCAACACAATCACAACCACAGCCACCACTACAGCCACCACCATCACTACAACCAGCACAATCACAACCACAGCCACCACTACAGCCATAACCATCACTACAACCAACACAATCACAACCACAGCCACCACTACAGCCATAACCATCACTACAACCAGCACAATCACAACCACAGCCACCACTACAGCCATAACCATCACTACAACCAGCACAATCACAACCACAACCACCACTACAGCCATAACCATCACTACAACCAACACAATCACAACCACAGCCACCACTACAACCAGCACAATCACAACCACAGCCACCACTACAACCAGCACAATCACAACCACAGCCACCACTACAGCCATAACCATCACTACAACCAACACAATCACAACCACAGCCACCACTACAACCAGCACAATCACAACCACAGCCACCACTACAGCCATAACCATCACTACAACCAACACAATCACAACCACAGCCACCACTACAACCAGCACAATCACAACCACAGCCACCACTACAGCCATAACCATCACTACAACCAACACAATCACAACCACAGCCACCACTACAACCAGCGCAATCACAACCACAGCCACCACTACAACCAGCACAATCACAACCACAGCCACCACTACAGCCATAACCATCACTACAACCAACACAATCACAACCACAGCCACCACTACAACCAGCACAATCACAACCACAGCCACCACTACAGCCATAACCATCACTACAACCAACACAATCACAACCACAGCCACCACTACAACCAGCACAATCACAACCACAGCCACCACTACAGCCATAACCATCACTACAACCAACACAATCACAACCACAGCCACCACTACAACCAGCGCAATCACAACCACAGCCACCACTACAACCAGCACAATCACAACCACAGCCACCACTACAGCCATAACCATCACTACAACCAACACAATCACAACCACAGCCACCACTACAACCAGCACAATCACAACCACAGCCACCACTACAGCCATAACCATCACTACAACCAACACAACCACAACCACAACCACCACTACAGCCACCACCATCACTACAACCTCCACCATCTTCACTCATACAACAACAACTGTTACACAGTATAGTCCATTGTGGTTTTTTGTGTGTAACTTCCGGTGGGAAGGGGTGGGGAGGGGTGGACAGGTGGAGTGGAACTGACCTCTAGAATAACATCTCATAGTTCAGGTAAGGTGTGGGGGGGGGGGGGGGGGGGTTAGATAGGTCGTAAGAACAGGTAGGTAGGTAGGTAGGTAAAATAAATAGATTTGTATGTATACACACGGAGTACACACACACATGTTATATGTGTGTGTGTGTGTGTTATATATATAACACACACACACACACACATATAACGTGTGTGTGTGTGTTATATATATATATATAAAACACACACACACACACGTTATATGTGTGTGTGTTATATATATATAAAACACACACACACACACACATATAACGTGTGTGTGTGTGTGTGTTTTATATATATATATATAACACACACACACATGTTATATGTGTGTGTGTGTGTGTGTGTTATATATATATATATATAACATACACACACACGTTATATGTGTGTGTGTGTGTGTGTGTGTGTGTGTTATATATAACACACACACACACACATATAACGTGTGTGTGTGTTATATATATATATAAAACACACACACACACGTTATATGTGTGTGTGTGTTTGTTATATATATATATATATATAAAACACACACACACACACACACGTTATATGTGTGTGTGTGTGTGTGTGTTTTATATATATATATATATATATATATATATATATATATATATATATATATATAGTACGTTATTCCGGGTTGAATCGGACGTAACCACAGTAAGTAAGGTACTCAATACATTGCAGAGTATAAAAGTTTTAATATAGATGAGATTCTACAGGACTAGAACTGTTTCATTCTTTAGAAATCATCAGGAATCTCATATATCTTGTATATATATATATCATTTCATTCATATATATATATATATATATATATATATATATATATACAAAGGTTATATTTAATTTGTTGGAATTCAACAAACTTAAAAGTTTTATAACTGATATAAAGCACTCAATAGATTAGTGGAGTAAATATTCATTATTAACAAATGGAAACTATATTTATTAAACCATAATTATTTTATTATATATATTTCAAGGGCAACCAAGGCCAATTTTGGTGCGCTTTCATCAGATAAAATACAAAATTTGTTTTATAAATGTTGACATACCGCAGAAGAATATATATATATATATATATATATATATATATATGTATATATATATATATAAGCGTAAGTAAAATGATGATGATGATGATATATATATATATATAAGGTAGATTATATCTATCTATATATATAAAGCTGTGGTTGTCTGTCTGTCTATCGATTTTTGGCACACATCTCCTCTTAGAATCTCTGACGGAATTGCACCGAAATTGCTATACTTGTACATTGAGCCCTAGCGAAGACATCGGAAAAAAAATATTTCAAATTGACCCACCCTATGTGACGAAATCGAATCTAATGTATCGATTTTTGAGCGTAAGTGACGAGTTATTTCCCTTTGTTCTGTTTACATTGAGCGTCTTACGTTTAAAATATATGTATCTGTAAATTTCGTTAGGCGTGCAGACAGACAGTCGTGCAGACAGACTTTAAGCCAAAAAAGAAACTTAACATTGTAACTTTAACACAGCTACTGAGCGACCCCGAGCAACGCCGGGCTTTACGATAGACAGACAGACAACCACAGCTTTATATATATAGATAGATAATATGTTTAACTCAATAATATATATAGTTCACCATACTGAGAACAAATGTTTCACCTTATGAGGATCTGCCTGGTGATCTCACTGTTGTGGAACTACTTCTACCAATCTTGTCTCATGGACCATGTACTCTACTACTATGGATATAACCCTCCAGTGTTCCACTATATAAATATATATATCATCATCATCATCAGCATTTCATTTTACGTCCGCTTTTCCCTGCTTGCAAGGGTGGGACGGGAACTGATTCTGGCTTGATTTCTACAGCTGGATGCCCTTCCTAACACCAACCACATTTACAGTGAGTGCTGGGTGCTTTTTTGCCGTGGCACCTCCACGACCACTTTACAGTATGGGCTGGGTGCTCTTTTTCCGTGGCACCTCCATGACCACTTTGCAGTGGAATGATAAGGACCCCAGTCCCTATCATCTCATTTCTACAGCTGAGTAAACTGGAGCAATGTGAAATAAAGTGTCTTGCTCAAGGAAACAACACATCACCCGGTCTGAGAATTGAACTCACAACCTTTCGATTGCAAGGCCAATGCTCTAACCACTAAGCCATATGCCTCCACATATATATATAATATATATATATATATATATATATATATATGTATATGTATATATATATATATATATATATATATATATATATGTATATATATATATATATATATATATATATATATATATATATATATGTATGTATATGTATATGTATATATATATATATATGTATATATATCAGAATGGAGGCGGTAAAAACCAGTTATACCATTACTCTCCAGAGTACTCAATACTTGGGGTAGTAGAGTGGGTAATAGGAAAAGAGTCAAGACCCCAACAACTGGGCTCAGCTGTCGGGGTCCTGAATTTTTCATATATATATATATATATATATATATATATATATATATATATATATATATATATATATATGTGGTTGATTTATTTACCTCTATACTGTAGGACTCAGATAGCATCAGGTAGGCATCCATATTCAATATGCCAAAAAGGTGTGGATAGAAACCATATATGGGGGGTGGGGGGCATCCATTGGGGACAGTGGACACACAAAAGATGCAGCAGGATCACAGATAGGTAGGCTTCATATGCAGAGGCATAACTAGGGTTTGGCCAGCATAGCACCTGCCATAAGCACCACTTGAGTTAGGACCACTTTCTATTAAAGTCAGATAAGATATCATCAGAGAGTGAAAAAAGAAACTTCTTCATAATAATGATAATAATGAAATTATTGTGTACAGTGCTCAGGTGCACTACAACTCATCAAAGGTGCATGTATAGTACATAGAATAATGTACAAATGTCAGGAAAATGAACAGTGTATGAGTCATGATATAATAATAATAATAATTGTTTCTACTTTAGGCACAAGGCCAGCAATTACCCAGTGCATTACTGGTACTTTATTTTATCGACCCCGTAAGGATGAAAGGCAAAGTCAACCTCAGATCGTAAAGGGACGTAACTATGCTGGAAAGCATGGCGTCCGTCCGACCCTCTACCGATACTGCCAATCCACCGCCTTGTGGATTGGCAGTATCGGTAATCATAATAATGATAATAATGAAATTATTGTGTACAGTGCTCAGGTGCACTACAACTCATCAAAGGTGCATGTATAGTACATAGAATAATGTACAAATGTCAGGAAAATGAACAGTGTATGAGTCATGATATAATAATAATAATAATAACAATAATGAAATATTGTGTACAGTGCCCAGGTGCACCACAACTCATCAAAAAAGTGCATGTACAGTACATAGGGCAATGCACAAACATCAGGAAAATGAACAGTGCACGAGTCATGATACACACAAGTGTGCATGTGTATGGAAGGGGTACATCAGGTGTAGTTTTGGCGTATTTCGGGAAGCACGAGTGTCTTAAAGGATGCAGTGTCTCGGCAGCTAACAACTGACGCAGGCAGTGTGTTCCAGATTTATCGTCTGTCTAAAAAGCACTATGGTGGCTGGACGATTAAATAGAAGTAGACCCATAGGCTCCTTCGAGTTACTCGATAAAGTGCATAGCTCGGAGATCAGAGAGTCACTCCAGGTAGAGCTGCTTCTTCTCTGAATTGAGAGATCACAGCTCCGATATTATGGAGGACATGTGGTTAGAATGTCTCAGGAAAGAATCGCTGAACAGATTTTACAGGTAAAAACCAACAGGCAAAAGACCCAGGGGTAGACTCCAAGCAAGATGGCTGGATAACATGCATGAGCTTGACTGGTCACACTTGTAGTCAAGGTGGATGTACTGAAAATGTAATAGCTGGAGTTAGTACAAACAGGCTGGAGAAAAATTTAGAGAGCTGACACCTCAGCTAGCAACAGAAGCTTCTTTTTCAGAGTGAACAACAGATTACATTATACTTCTTCGTTGCCCACTTATTCCTGAGAGGGTCATGGAGGCAGAGTCCCCATGACTGCCTTCCAGAAGATCATATCAGAAGCAATTGTCTCCCAATTGATCTGGCATGGAAACAGCCTTAATCCTTTAATGTTCAAACCGGCCAAAACTGGCCAGAATTCTCTACATTTTTCTGTTGAAACTGGCTGTAACTGGTCACTCAAACTGATGTTAAGGTATTGTTCTCAAAATAAATACTTTCAAAATCTCATAGATTCGATATGTGAGATAATTATGTGAGATAAAGCCTTTACCATAAAAATACAATAGTATATATATAGAGTAATGTGAATGCTAAAGGGTTAAATAGAGAAGCTATTCTCTGGCTCACCACCACCACCACCACCAGAACTACCACTGTCTCCACAACCGCCAACACTAACAACAACAAAACTACATATAACAAAGTCTGAGGTAGACACTACTTGAGTTTCATGTGTTTTGGTTCATCCGATACCTGGTGAAACATATACAAGTGTGTGTATGTGTATGTATGTGGTGTGTGCGTGTGTTTGTGTGTTTGTGGGTGTACGTGTATACATTTCTGTACATATATGTGTAGGGGCAGAGATTGTGAGAGCTGACTGATCTGCAATCACTGAACCTCGTAGACATGTTGACTGAAAGTTGAGAGAGGGGGTGGGGAGATGGAGAGAGGGGGCGGGGAGATGGAGAGGGGGCGGGGAGATGGAGAGGGGGCGGGGAGATGGAGAGGAGACAGACAGACAGACAGAGGCAGATATACAGACAGACAGACAAATGGAGAAAGAGTAAAGGACGGATCAAAAGGAGAGAGGGGCAGATAGAGAGACAGATTGAGGCAGATACAGAGAAGATGAAACAAGAGAGAGAGAGAGAGAGAGAGATGGGGGGGGGAGGAAAAGTGAGAGTGGGAAGACAGACAGGTGAGATAATCAGAAAAAGTGATAGTGGTTGTCATACATGTGGACCATAGTTAAGTCAAATCAAAGGTGGGCGTATAACAGTTAGCTGTATAATAAATATTAGCAAAGGTTCACGTGGTGAAACAAACAAATGGTAAACAAATACAGGAATCTACTCCCCTCTTCAGCCACCTCCTGGACATACAATTTTGTGCATTTTGATGGGGTTTGTATCAATATAAATAGGTTGTACAGTCCAGCGTTCCCTTACTTCTAGAGAACTTTCCAGAACATGTCTAAGAAAAAATGTCTAATGAAAGAATCGCTGGACAGATTTTAAAGGCAAAACCAAATGGCAGGAGGCCCGAGGGTAGACCCCGAACAAGATGGTTGGATAACATCCATGAGCTTGGCTGGTCTCGCTTGGGGGATCCAGCCGGGTTAATTGGAAACGGTTGCTTATGGTAGGGGCTGCTGGAGGGAATGTTTGAGGACTCTGCCCTCCCACAACCTTTCAGAGGAAGAGAAAGAAGGCAAAAGAAAAAAGAAGAAAGGAAAAGAAAAAGAAAAAGAAAAACAACAACAACACTACCACCTCCTCCTCCTCAAAGTTGTCTTTCTTCAGGTGCCACAGAATTGAATAAGTCAACACAACAAAGTAACCAAACTGAATAAGCAATACAGGTGATATTTATATATATATATATATATATATATATATACATAAAATTAAGATAAATTAAAAAAATTTAATCTAAATCAAAATTATGGGTGTCATGCCAGAAAGACATGCGCCATATCACCCGGAAAATAAGCTCTAAGATTCTAACGAGTAGGTCCGAGCATTTTATTAACATATATATAAACATGAATAATCACAGGAGATAATTTTTACAAGTGTGTAAGCACACATAGCTAGGTAGGTAACTAAATAAAGTTGACCAGAACTTCAAAAATAGATACCTTATAATATGATTAATGATATTATTTTTGAAGTTCTGGTTAACTTTATTTAGTTACCTACCTAGCTATGTGTGGTTACACACTTGTAAAAATTATCTCCTGTGATTATCATGTTTATTTATATGTTAATCAATTTCTAGTTATTATATATATATATATATCATCATCATCATCATCAACGTTTAACGTCCGTGTTCCACGCTTGCATGGGTTTGGACGGGGGTAGTCCCACTTGAGGCAAGAGTGATTGTCTTGCTCGCATAGGACTGTCTGGCAGGTTTTCTACAGTTGGATGCCCTTCCTAACACCAACCACATTTACAGTGTGGGTCTGGGAGGTTTTTACCGTGTTGCCTACACGGCCACATTACAGCGTGGACTGTGTGTTTTTTTGTCGTGACACCTACACGATCTCATTTGTTTCGGCCTGGATGGCGCGGCACCAACATAACTTTACATAGAACGGGGTGGTGTGGATGGGGTGGGGGTGGTGGCGGGACGGGGTGTAGTTTGTTAGAGATGCCTACTGGCAAGGCGGGTCTTCTCTGTTACTGAGTACCGCCAAAGGTACATATATATATGTGTGTGTGTGTGTATGTATGTATATACGATGTACAAAAATGTCTCAGTGACTTGTGAAAAGACAAGGCAATATATGTAATGTTTAATACAAGAAAATATAGGAAATTTTGTCCGAGAACAACAGACCAAATATCTGGAGAGCTGTGGAAAGCAGCTATCTAAAGAAAGACCAGACAAGAAACCTCCAATAAGGTACAACCTCATATGAGGCCAGCAGACCTGTCAACTCTCCCCATCCGACGGGGAGATCTCTCACCCACTTTGGGGTGGGTGAGAGATGTCTTCTCTTGTGAAAATTGGTACAGCTTTCATTATGTAAAATCTCCCCCATTTTGCCTCATTTCTCCCTATTTTTGGAGCACTTCTTTTCATGGTCCTCCCCGTTTGGGTTTTTAGAGGTTGGCAGGTCTGGGCCAGCTAGAACTGTATAGGTATGATCTGTAACAACAACTTACACATGGGAATATGTGTGAGGGTGAATGTATGTGACCTAGTGGTTAGGGTGTTGAACTTACTTTCATAATCAACTTGTGGGGTTGATTTCTGGACTGGGTTGTGTGTTGTGTTCTTCAGCAAAACACTTCATTTCATGTTACTCCAGTACACTCAGCTGGAAATGCTACCAGCATTAGCTGGGAGTTTAACCCTGTGATGGACTGGAGTCCTATCGGGGGGGGGGGGGGGGGGGGGGCTTTCTACTCTCTCACTTAGCGCAAAGGAAACTGGGATAAGCACTGGCTTGATGACCTTCTAAGCTTAGGGAAGAGTTTAGATGTTTAGTCTTATATATTATATATATATTTGATAAGAATAGGGTCTCCTGTCATTAAAACATTCAAGAAACCTATGAGACACAACCACATAGGAGTGCAGCTGAACTTACAGAGGTGTGAGCTGTATGTTTAATATTTTTGTTTTCATATATCGCTATGTATACACACACACATATCTAGAGAGACAGGGCAGAGAGAGAGAAAGAGAGAGAAAGAGAGAGCGAGAGAGAGAAAGAGAGAGCGAGAGAGAGAAAGAGAGTGAGGAGAGAGAGAGTGAGGAGAGAGAGGTAGGGAGAAAGAGAGAGAGATGGTGTGAAAGAGGTAGGGAGAAAGAGAGAGAGATGGTGTGAAAGAGGTGTGGAGAGGGACAGTGGTAGAGAGAAGGGAGAGGGAATAGATAGATAGTGAAAGAGAGATGACTAAAGAGAGAGAGTGGTAGAAGAGAGAGGAGGGAGGGAATAGATAGACAGATAGTGTGAAAGAGAGGCAGAGAGAAAGGCAGACAGTGGTAGAGAGAGGGAGGGAGGGAATAGATAGTATGAAAGAGAGAGTGAGAGAGAAAAGCAGACAGTGGTAGAGAGAGAAAGGCAGACAGTGGTAGAGAGAGGAAGGGAATAGATAGATAGATAGTATGAAAGAGAGGGGGTGAGAGTTTATCAGTGTTGTTATTATTAACAAACCAATTCTTAATTAAGTGATTAATATAACGAGATTACAGCTGGACTGACAGGATTAATAGTTAATCTAATTAGTTTAAGCTTTGTTTGGTTAATTATTTAATTAGAAGGTAGCGAGACTGATGTTGTTGTTGGGCCCTTGGTCAACCCACATAGGGCAGATCTCTGGCCAGTGATGTACAGAGGTTTTGTGATGCCCTGAGCCAACTTCTTGATTGCATGCCCTGAAAATTCAAGTATAGGGCCCGTTTGATCTGGTCAGGAGACAGGCGTAGGGCTGGAGATAGATTTTAGAAGGGCACTGCGCTAAGTAGCCTTATTAAATAGAGAACCTGCATAGCACATTGGCTCAATGCTCCCACCACCTGCCCTGATATGGGGCCCTAGGGCTATCACATCCTCTGCACCCTCTTCTTTCAGTTTAAGTTGAAAGGAGGTGATATGAGGAGGGAGATTTGGCTGCTATTACATCCTGCTTACGTACGGTCATATATATTCTATTGAGTGCAAAAGAGAAGTTGTAGTGTCTGTTGCCAGGAACCGAATGGTCCTTCCAATCCCTTGTTGGGCAAGCTTTCTATGGCCAGATGCCCTTCCTAACACCAACCACTTTACAGCATTTACTGGGTGTTTTTATTATGTAAATCAGATCACCAACACGAGAGAGGTTGCCATGTGCTTGACACAACTGAAGGGTCCTCTAAACCCTTTGTTCAACAAACTTTCTATGGCCAGATGCCCTTCCTAACACCAACCACTTTACAGCATGTACTGGGTATTTTTATTATGTAGATCAGATCACCAACACGAGAGAGGTTGCCATGTGCTTGACACAACTGAAGGGTCCTCTCAACCCTTTGTTCAACAAACTTTCTATGGCCAGATGCCCTTCCTAACACCAACCACTTTACAGCATGTACTGGGTGTTTTTATTATGTAGATCAGATCACCAACACGAGAGAGGTTGTTATTTTCTGAACAATTTTCTTATTATTTTCAAAATTATATTTACCTAAAAACCTTCCATCAAAATTTAAAATAAGAGCCTTTGTTAAGTTATGTTCCAAACACCAAATTAATAATGTGAAAGTTATTTACTAAATTCCATCAAATTCTTGATTATTTTCAAAATTATTTATATTTATCTAAAAACTTTCTATCAAAACCTTTGTTAAGTTATGTTCCAAACACCAAATTGATAATGAGAAAGTTATTTAACCAGCAAATTCTTGATTATTTTCAAAATTATTTGCAAACCATAGACAGTGCCTTTCATTAGAAATATGGTAATAAAAGGGTTAAAACAGGCAGGGGAAGAAAAGGGGGGCAGAGGAGTGCAGGATGAGGGGAGGAAAAAGGGAGCTGTGATATGTTCACAACATAAAAAACAGAGAGACTATATGTATGTTTGTTATACATAAAAATAATGTATATATGCCCATATGTATATATTTAAGTATTATGCACACATCTATGTATGTGTGTGTATATATATATATATATATATATATATATATATATATATATATATATGTGTGTATATATATATATATATATATACATATCTATGTATGTGTATATATATATATATATACATACATGTATATATGTGTGTATGCATGTGTGTTTCTATGTCAGTATGTGGGTATGAATATGTGCCTATATACGTAGATAGGGAGATATATAAGTAGGCTAATAACTATGTGTATGTATGTATGTATGTATGAAGTTATATATGTGTGTATGGATGTATGTATATATTTATGTATGTATATATATATATGCATATATTTATGTATGTATATATGTATGTATGTGTATGCATATATTTATGTATGTATATATGTATGTATATATGTATGTTCAGTGCATCGGTAGGGGTTCTCCTACATGGATATAAAGTAGTGGCCGTACTCGAAAACGAGTTGGCAGCCACCATATATGTATGTATGTGTATGTATATATTTATGTATGTATATATGTATGTATGTGTATGCATATATTTATGTATGTATATATGTATGTATATATGTATGTATGTGTATGCATATATTTATGTATGTATATATGTATGTATATATGTATGTATGTGTATGCATATATTTATGTATGCATGTAGGTAAGTAGATAATTATATATGTAGGAATTTATGTATGTGCATGTATATGTAGGCAATTATGTACATACATATGTATGTATGTATGTAGGTAGGCATGTATGTATGTGTGTACATATGTATGTATGTATGTATGTGTGTACATATGTATGTATGTATGTATGTATGTATGTATGTGCGTATGTAGGTAGGTAGGTGCTATATATGTAGGCATGTATGTATGTCTGTACATATGTATGTATGTATGTAGGTAGGTAGGCATGTATGTATGTGTGTACATATGTATGTATGTATGTATGTATGTAGGTAGGTACTATATATGTAGGCATGTATGTATGTGTGTACATATGTATGTATATATGTAGGTAGGTAGGTGCTATATATGTAGGCATGTATGTATGTCTACATATGTATGTATGTATGTAGGTAGGTAGGCATGTATGTATGTGTGTACATATGTATGTATGTATGTAGGTAGGTAGGTGCTATATATGTAGGCATGTATGTGTGTACATATGTATGTATGTATGTATGTATGTGTGTACGTATGTATGTATGTATGTATGTAGGTAGGGAGGTGCTATATATGTAGGCATGTATGTATGTGTGTACATATGTATGTATGTATGTATGTATGTATGTATGTAGGTAGGTGCTATATAGGTAGGTGCTATATATGTAGGCATGTATGTATGTGTGTACATATGTATGTATGTATGTATGTAGGTAGGTGCTATATATGTAGGCATGTATGTGTGTACATATGTATGTATGTATGAGAACCATTTCATCTGTTCTGTGGTGTGATGTGACGTAAATTATATCGTTGAGTGGCTTCAAGTGGAAAGAGTTAAAGAGTTGAGTGCAAATAAAACAAAGGTATGAGGGGGGGGGGATACACGCATCTGCAACAAATTACAGGTCAAGGGAGATAACTAGGCACATCTTTAAATTGGGATAGATGGAGAGGGTTTAAATAAATAAAGAAGTTGTTTATATTAGTTGAGTGACGCTTTAGAAAAAGGAGGAGGCGGGTATTTCAACTTCTGTAAGAAATTACAGGTTAAGGGAGATAACTAAGGATAGCTAAGTGGGGATTGGTGGAGATTTTATACTAAACCAGCTGGCCCCGTGCGGTCAAAATTAACGGCTACTTGTAATATCTACACATGATATATAAAAGATGTTCGTCGTTGGTTGGTTCCTTCGCACTCACTCACACAAGTGATAAAAAACATACAAACACACATACAAACATAGCTGTGACGAATCTTAGAACGCTGGACTTCTATAGTCTTAGTCTCTTGTCCACCCCTCCTTCCTCAGTCATCACATAGATCTCTGTGTGTGTCTCTGTGTGTGTGTGTGTGTGTGTGTGTGTGTGTGTGTGTGTGTGTGTGTGTGTGTGTGTGTGTATGTAATAATTATTTTTTCTAAGTGTGTCTCTTTATATATATGTATGTGTAGATTCGTGTGTGTTTGTAATTCTATTGTCTATGTAACTTTCTAAATAAACACACAAATATTGTATATAAATATAATTTACACAAACATATATATATATATATACACACACAAACGCACACATAATCATAACAGCCAATGTGTGTAGCCAATTCGCTATACATATATACACACAGGTGTAGCGAATATTAGACGCTGCCATCCATCTTTTCTCAAAGTGTCGCTGCAAGTGCAATGCCAGACGAGGGGGTTTGCCACCGCCGAACGGGAAGATGGTCATACCGCCTGGCCTTTTGCCATCCCTTCGGTCCAGCCCCACTGACTCGAGCTGGGAAGGGAAGCCTGCAGCGTCCAAGCCATTCTTAATGACCTCGTTGAGGGCAGCATGGCGTGGAAGGCGGCCGGCACTGTGGCGACAGGAAAGCGGGTGGAGTCCGAAAGAGTCCACGGTGGATCCACAGCGATATTTATGTGGCTCGCAGGTCCGGAGTCCAAGCCTCAAGGAAACGCCGATGCGCAGGCTATCGTTATCCAGCTGCGTGCCAGTGGAGAAGGAGGGCAAGGCATGGAGCCAGGCACCACTGTGGGGTTTGGAGGCCACGCGAAAACAGGCAAAGCGGTGCTGGTCGAGCTGGCGCGTGAGCCTGTCTGAGACCAGGCTGCACTGGATTGCATCCCAGGGCGTATGGACAAATATACATTGGCTTTACGGCCCTTTACGTTCCGAGTTCAAATCCCACCGAGGTTAACTTTATTTTATCTACCCCGTAAGGATAAAAGACAAAGTACCAGTAATGCACTGGGATAATTGCTGGCCTTGTGCCCAAAGTAGAAACAATTATATTATTGACAGTTAAGAGAGTTTTAAAAAGTTGAGTGAAGCTTTAGAACGAGGCGGAAGGGAATATTTTAACGTCTGTGAGGAATGACAGGTAAAGGGAGATAACTAAGCACAACTATGTAGAGATTGGCGGAGGAAGTTTAAATTATGAGGTAGGAGTTCAAAAAGGTTGAGAGAGAGATTAGAAAGAAGACTGGAAGTGGGAGATTTAACATCTGTGAAAAATTACAGGTAAAGGGAGTGGGGGCAGGTGAAGAGAGTTAAAGAACTGAGTGAGAATTTAAAGTACTCTCGGGTCCCAAATAATAGGGGGGGGGGTGAATAACCTGAGAAAGGTTTGGAAAACCGGTAATTTTTCTAGGTTGTCTCCGTTGAATTTTTTCAAAACCCGAATTAGTCGTTTAGTTTACATATTGATATCCCAACTCATCCTATTTATTTTATAACATATAGGATTTCCAGAAATGCGCGTTTTTAGTCATGTATTTTTTTTTTTAAATCGATCGACTTTCGTCAAATCGGACCGAGGAAACAATGTTTCCATCGGTCTTTCCAGTTGCTAGCACTATCTATCGGTCGCAACTCCAGGTAGAAGGAGCAACGTGAAATAAAATGTCTTGCTCAAGGACATAACGCATCGACCGGTCCAGGACTCGAACCCACAACCTCAAGATTGTGAATCCAATTCTCTAACCACTCAGCCACACGTCATGTATAATGTTTGTTAATATATAAAGAAAATTAATTGTAGCAGGAATGCTACTACTTAAAATAAAATTTCGTCGGAGATAGATTAGCAAAATTTAATAAAGCAGGTGGGGGTGGAAAAAAAAATCTGAAAAATTAATAAGCAAATAGTGGGTACGATTATTCGAGACTGGAGAGTGATTGAGTTGAAGGAAGGTTGAACATCTGTGAAAAATTACAGGTGAAGGTAAATAACTGGACAGAGTTGGTTGATGGTAATTTCTTCCTAAGTTTTATCATATTACATATAACTTACACACAGACAGACCAATATTAGTACAGCGTCTGAGAATGGTGGTGGTACTGGTGAGGGAGGGGGGGTCGTTATTTTATTTTACAGACCCATTACGAAAGGCCGGTTATATGATGGTTGTGTGAGGAGCGCGGTGCTGAATGGTAGTGAGACTTGGGCAGCAACTGCAGAGGATATGCGATGGCTGGAGAGAAATGAGGCAAGCATGCTCCGTTGGATGTGCAGTGTCAATGTGCGTGAACGACCCAGCATGGATGTGTTGAGAGGGAAACTGTGTCTGAGAGGGATAGAATGTAGTGTGCGAGAGAGGAGACTGAGGTGGTATGGACATGTGATGCGCATGGAGGATGACCGATGGGTGAAGAAGTGTCAGTTGAAGGAAGACGTGGTAGAGGTAGACCACGAAAAACATGGGCGGAGGTGGTGAGAGCGGACCTCAGATCGTTGGTGGAGATGACGAAGGACCGTGACAAGTGGAGAGATGCTGTGCTGAATAAGACCCGTCCCACTCTTGCAAGCAGGGAAAAGCGGACATAAAATGATGATTATGATTTCAGTATAGAGTGAAGATATGTTGCCTGTGGTAAGGGCGTTGGACTTACCTTCATTATAAGCATTATATTACATATACTTACACACAGACAGACCAATATTATTAATACAGTGGTTCAGAATTGTGGTGGTGAGGGTATTTTATTTTACAGACCTCAGAATATCTATTTCAGCATATAGTGACAGCATGTGGCCTAGTGGTAAGGGTATTAAACTTATGTATTAAACTGGATCGTGTGTTGTTTTTGAGCAAAACCCTTCATTTTATGTTGCTCCAGTCCACTCAGCTCAAAATGAGTACCAGTAATAACTGGAGGGTTTAACCCTGCAATGGACTGGCATCCTGTCCAGGATGGAGGGAGTCTTGAACTCTCAGTTGCTTCATGCCAAAGAAACCAGGATAAGCACTGGTCTGATGAACATCCAGGCCTGAGACTGACTTTAACCCTTTAGCAATCACATCACTCTATATATATTATTGAATGTTTGCGGTAAAAGCTTTATCTTACATAATATCTCACATAATATTGAATCTATGAGATTTTGAGAACAATATCTTAATATATGTATGAGTGGCTGGTTACAGCAGGTTTGAACAGAAAGAGGTGAGAGAATTCTGGCTGGATATGGCCGGTTTAAATGCTAAAGGGTTAACCCTGCAATGGACTAGCATCCTGTCCAAGGGGTGGATGTCATGGAAACTGGGATAAGTAATGGTCTGAAAAGCCTCCTGGCTTGAGACAGACTTTAGAATTAGACATTTCAGTATTTCACAGGGTGTAATAGTAATATTGTTTATTTTTTTAATTTTCAGTGAAGTTAGTTGATAGATTTGGTTAGGATTTTCAATGTGAAATTTATGTTTTTCTTATAATCTTTGATGTCTTTTGAACAAATATATCTTGGAAAATGGTTGTAAATTACTTGTTTCTGTGGTTCCTTTACCTGCAAACTCCTTGGAGAAGAATGTAATAATTGTTTCTACTTTTGGTATAAGGCCAGCATTTTGAAGGGAAGGGGAAAGTCGATTAAATCAACGCAAGTGCGCCTTTTATCATGGCACTAAAATGACCACATTTTGGTATGACACCTACACAACCACTTTATGTTACCTTCATCTTACAGTCCATTTTGCATTGTTTAGCCTTTTATCCCTTTCCATATCATATATTATATACAATGTTTCAAGCAAACTACCTTTTATTAACCTTTTATATTTTGTCAACTCTAATATATCACAGGTTTTATATTTCATTGAGCCTGGAAGGGTGACAAGCTAAGTTGAATCTTGGTAAAGTTTATTGGTTGATGATTAAACAAGGGTAGGAAACCACACGTTATGACAGGATACAGTTGTTACATTAACTGAACCTCCTCCATCCCTCAATATTTTACTGGTACTTCATTTTTTAGACATTCCATTTACTCTAAGGAGAGGTGAGTTTCAGGTAGGGTTCTTTTATCACATGAGGAGGGGTTAGTATGGTGTTTAAAAATGGCAGGATCCTTCTATTACATGAGAAGAGCTCACACCTGGTATTTAAACAGGGCAAGGTCCTATCACCTAAGAAGGAGTTAGATACTGTGTTTAGACAGCATAGGGTCCTTCTATCACATGAGGAGTCACACCTGGTGTTTAGATAGGGTAGGGTTCTTTTATCACACGGAGAAGGGGTTAGTTGTGGTGTTTAGTGAAGGTAGGATTATTCTGTTGTTTAGATAGGACAAGGTCCTCTCACATGAGAAGGGGTCACACCTGCTGTTTAGATAGGACAAGGTCCTATCACATGAGAAGGGGTCATATCTGCTGTTTAGACAGGACAAGGTCCTATCACATGAGAAAGAGGTTAGATGTGTTTAGACAGGGCAGGGTCCTATCTCATGAGAAAGGGGTTAGATGTGGAGTTTAGACAGCGCAGGGTCCTATCTCATGAGAAAGGGGTTAGATGTGGTGTTTAGACAGGGCAGGGTCCTATCTCATGAGAAAGGGGTTAGATGTGGTGTTTAGACAGGGCAGGGTCCTATCTCATGAGAAAGGGGTTAGATGTGGTGTTTAGACAGGGCAGGGTCCTTCTATTACATGAGAAGGGATTAGTAATAGTGTCAACAGTTGGCAATAGTAGGGGGGGGGGTTATAATAATGGTAGGAGTGGTGTGATGGTGGTGGCTATAGTAGTGGTTGAGATAGTAGTTGTAGTGGTGCAATGATGGTGGTGGCTACAGCAGTGGTAGTGGCGGTGTGATGGTGATGGCTACAGTGGTGGTGGTGGTGGTGTGATGGTGATGGCTACAGTGGTGGTAGTGGTGGTGTGATGGTGATGGCTACAGTGGTGGTGGTGGCGGTATGATGGTGATGGCTACAGTGGTGGTGGTGGTGGTGTGATGGTGATGGCTACAGTGGTGGTGGTGGCGGTATGATGGTGATGGCTACAGTGGTGGTGGTGTGATGGTGATGGCTACAGTGGTGGTGGTGTGATGGTGATGGCTACAGTGGTGGTGGTGTGATGGTGATGGCTACAATGGTGGTAGTGGCGGTGTGATGGTGATGGCTACAGTGGTGGTGGTGTGATGGTGATGGCTACAGTGGTGGTAGTGGTGGTGTGATGGTGATGGCTACAGTGGTGGTAGTGGTGGTGTGATGGTGATGGCTACAGCAGTGGTAGTGGCGGTGTGATGGTGATGGCTACAGTGGTGGTGGTGGTGGTGTGATGGTGATGGCTACAGTGGTGGTGGTGGTGGTGGTGTGATGGTGATGGCTACAGCGGTGGTAGTGGCGGTGTGATGGTGATGGCTACAGTGGTGGTAGTGGCGGTGTGATGGTGATGGCTACAGCAGTGGTAGTGGCGGTGTGATGGTGATGGCTACAGTGGTGGTGGTGGTGGTGTGATGGTGATGGCTACAGTGGTGGTGGTGGTGGTGGTGGTGTGATGGTGATGGCTACAGCAGTGGTAGTGGCGGTGTGATGGTGATGGCTACAGTGGTGGTGGTGGTGGTGTGATGGTGATGGCTACAGCGGTGGTAGTGGCGGTGTGATGGTGATGGCTACAGTGGTGGTAGTGGTGGTGTGACGGTAGAGGCAGTAGTTAAAGTGGTGGTGGTGGTGGTAGTAGTGGTAGTAGTTGACCTAGTGTAATGGTGACAGCTATAGTTAAAGTGGTATGCAGGTGACAACTATAGTGGTGGTAGAAATAGTAGTTAAACTAGTGCAATCGTGATGGGGGTGATGTCTACAGCAATAGTGGTGGTGGTGGTGGTGGTGGTGGTGGTAGTAGTTAAAGTGATGTGATGGTGGTGGTGATGTGATGGTGGTGGTAGTGATCACAAGACCGCCATTCCCAGTGTCATACATATTATCATGGTTTAGCTGATGACAACCTCTCTCAACATACCACTTAACATCTTGTATGACACAATTCAATATACATATATATATATATATATATATATATATATATATATATATATCATCATCATCCTCATCATCATCATCATCATTTTACGGCCGCTTTTCCCTGCTTGCAAGGGTGGGACGGGTCTTATTCAGCACAGCATCTCTCCACTCGTCACGGTCCCTCGTCATCTCCACCGTGAGCTTCAATGATCTGAGGTCTGTTCTCACCACCTCCGCCCATGTTTTTCGTGGTCTACCTCTACCACGTCTTCCCTCAACTGGCATTTCCTGGCACTTCTTCACCCATCGGTCATCCTCCATGCGCATCACATGTCCATACCACCTCAGTCTCCTCTCCCGTACACTACATTCTATCCCTCTCAGACACAGTTTCTCTCTCAACACATTTATGCTGGGTCGTTCACGCACATTTACACTGCACATCCAACGGAGCATGCTTGCCTCATTTCTCTCCAGCCGTCGCATATCTTCTGCGGTAGCTGCCCATGTCTCACTACCATGCAGCATCGCGCTCCTCACACAGGCATCATACAACCGGCCTTTCGTACGCAGGGAGAAACCCTTCTTCGTCAACAGAGGAAGCAGCTCCCTAAACTTCTTCCAACCCGTCCTTATTCTAGATACTATGGCCTCGGAACACCCTCCTCCCATGCTAATCTGATCTCCTAGGTACCGGAAGCTATCCACCACTTCTATAGCGCCCTCTCGCATTTGAAAAATGTGTCTATCAGTGCGACTTCTACTGTCTAATTTCCCTGTACATCTACTGCATACATAGTTCTCCCTACCTGTTAGTTTGCCTGCTATCCCGCTACATCTCTTGTGTACCCAGGACCTACATTGTGTGCATTTTATAGAATTTATGCCAGTTCCTTTTCTGCATATCGAACATGGCCATTTCCCTGACGGAATCAGGGTTTTGTCCTCTTTTCTACTCATCAACACTTTTGTCTTAGCTAGATTTACTCTCAGTCCTCTTGCTTCCAACTGCTGTTTCCATAGCCGGAATTTATTCTCTAGCTCCTCTACTGATTCTGCCATAAGAGCCAGATCGTCAGCATAGAGAAGTTCCCATGGACAGCCAGTCTTAAACTCCTCTGTTATGGCTTGGAGGACTATAATGAACAAGAGCGGGCTGAGGACCGAACCCTGATGTACTCCTACTTGTATCTGGAATTCCTCACTAAACTCCATTCCTACCCTGACTTTACTGAGAGTACCTCTGTACAAAGTTTGCACTGTCCTTACAAGCCATTCCTCAACACCCAGCTTCCTTAGGGACCACCAGATGACAGATCGGGGTACCCTATCAAAGGCCCTCTCTAGGTCAACAAAGGCTAAGTATAGTGGCTTATTCTTCTCTAAGAACCTCTCTTGCATTTGTCTCACCAAGAAGAGGGCATCTGTTGTACTCTTCCCAGGCACAAAACCAAACTGCATCTCATCTAGTTTGACCCTTTCTCTAATTAGTTGTGCTAAAATCCTTTCTGCCACTTTCATAACCTGATCTATCAGTTTTATACCCCTATAATTGCTCCTCTCCAAAGCATCCCCTTTACCTTTGTAGCAATTTATGAGAATACTGCTGCACCAGTCTTTGGGTATGACACCACCATATATAGCCTGATTGATTATGCGTGCAACCAGTTTAGTGCCTACGTCCCCTGATGCCTTCAGCATCTCAGCAACTATTCCCGATGGTCCGGCCGCCTTACCATTTTTCATTTCCCTAATCGCCTCTTGGACCCTATATTCGTCAATCTCAATAGCTGGTCCCTCTGTCGGATCTACCAAGGGTAATTTCTCTCTCTCCCATTCGTTCTCCACATTCATCAGTCTCTCATAATGACATTTCCAGGCCTCCTTTTTCTGGTCATTCGTGACACTAAGTACACCGGCATCATCCCGGACACATTTATCACCAACAACATCCTGATTTGCATTGACACACTGCCTTGCAATGTGGAACACCGCACGCCTCTGATCTTCCCGTCGCAGAACATTGGCAAACCTCCTACTCTCTGTATATATATATATATATATATATATATATTGGTCGTGGAGGTGCCACGGCAAAAAAGCACCCAGCACTCACTGTAAATGAGGTTGGTGTTAGGAAGGGCATCCAGCTGTAGAAATCAAGCCAGAATCAGTTCCCGTCCCACCCTTGCAAGCAGGGAAAAGTGGGCGTAAAATGAAATGATGATGATGATGATGATGGCTGCAAACTCATGTTCGAGCATTGCCATGAGGTTGGTGTTAGGAAGGGCATCCAGCTGTAGAAATCAAGCTAAAATCAGTTCCATATGAGCAAAGCATGGTCACCTGACCTGGCATTGACCACAAGAGGACAATCCTTCTAGCCCATGTTAGCGTGGAAGAATGTACATAAAACGGTGATGATGATGATGATGATATATATATATATATATATATATATATATATATATATATATATATATATAAAAACAAGTTTACATGAGTTGATAATACAACCATATAAAGGCAAAGAAAAATTTTTAAAGTTCAATGTGATTTTATAGTCCACAGCCTAGAACAAGTTAGGTATTTATGTGTATTTGAACAATTCTGAGGAGTCTTTCTAACAGGAATGGAATATTTTTTTTGTAAAAGTGGTCATGTTGGCAACACAACAAAAAGCGGCCAGCCCACACTGTAAAGTGGTTGTGTAAGTGTCACGACAATAAGCACTCAACACACACTCTAACCCTTTAATGTTCAAACTGGCCAAAACCGACCAGAATTCTCTACCTCTTTCTGTTGAAACTGGCTGTAACTGGTCACTCAAACTGATGTTAAAGTATTGTTCTCAAAATAAATACTTTCAAAATCTCATAGATTCGATATTATGTGAGATATTATGTGAGGTAAAGCCTTTACCATGAAAATATAATAGTATATATAGAGTAATGTGGATGTTATGTGAGATATTATGTGAGGTAAAGCCTTTACGATGAAAATATAATAGTATATATAGAGTAATGTAAATGTTATGTGAGATATTATGTGAGGTAAAGCCTTTACCATGAAAATATAATAGTATATATAGAGTAATGTGGATGTTATGTGAGATATTATGTGAGGTAAAGCCTTTACCATGAAAATATAATAGTATATATAGAGTAATGTGAATGTTATGTGAGATATTATGTGAGGTAAAGCCTTTACCATGAAAATATAATAGTATATATAGAGTAATGTGAATGTTATGTGAGATATTATGTGAGGTAAAGCCTTTACCATGAACATATAATAGTATATATAGAGTAATGTGAATGTTATGTGAGATATTATGTGAGGTAAAGCCTTTACCATGAAAATATAATAGTATATATAGAGTAATGTGAATGTTATGTGAGATGTTATGTGAGGTAAAGCCTTTACCATGAAAATATAATAGTATATATAGAGTAATGTGAATGTTATGTGAGATATTATGTGAGGTAAAGCCTTTACCATGAAAATATAATAGTATATATAGAGTAATGTAAATGTTATGTGAGATATTATGTGAGGTAAAGCCTTTACCATGAAAATACAATAGTATATATAGAGTAATGTAAATGTTATGTGAGATAATTATGTGAGGTAAAGCCTTTACCATGAACATATAATAGTAAATATAGAGTAATGTAAATGTTATGTGAGATATTATGTGAGGTAAAACCTTTACCATGAAAATATAATAGTATATATAGAGTAATGTGAATGTTATGTGAGATATTATGTGAGGTAAAGCCTTTACCATGAACATATAATAGTATATATAGAGTAATGTAAATGTTATGTGAGATATTATGTGAGGTAAAGCCTTTACCATGGAAATATAATAGTATATATAGAGTAATGTAAATGTTATGTGAGATATTATGTGAGGTAAAGCCTTTACCATGAACATATAATAGTATATATAGAGTAATGTAAATGTTATGTGAGATATTATGTGAGGTAAAGCCTTTACCATGAAAATATAATAGTATATATAGAGTAATGTGAATGTTATGTGAGGTAAAGCCTTTACCATGAAAATATAATAGTATATATAGAGTAATGTGAATGTTATGTGAGATATTATGTGAGGTAAAGCCTTTACCATGAAAATATAATAGTATATATAGAGTAATGTGGATGCTATGTGAGATATTATGTGAGGTAAAGCCTTTACCATGGAAATATAATAGTATATATAGAGTAATGTAAATGTTATGTGAGATATTATGTGAGGTAAAGCCTTTACCATGAACATATAATAGTATATATAGAGTAATGTAAATGTTATGTGAGATATTATGTGAGGTAAAGCCTTTACCATGGAAATATAATAGTATATATAGAGTAATGTAAATGTTATGTGAGATATTATGTGAGGTAAAGCCTTTACCATGAACATATAATAGTATATATAGAGTAATGTAAATGTTATGTGAGATATTATGTGAGGTAAAGCCTTTACCATGAAAATATAATAGTATATATAGAGTAATGTGAATGTTATGTGAGATATTATGTGAGGTAAAGCCTTTACCATGAAAATATAATAGTATATATAGAGTAATGTGGATGCTATGTGAGATATTATGTGAGGTAAAGCCTTTACCATGGAAATATAATAGTATATATAGAGTAATGTAAATGTTATGTGAGATATTATGTGAGGTAAAGCCTTTACCATGAACATATAATAGTATATATAGAGTAATGTAAATGTTATGTGAGATATTATGTGAGGTAAAGCCTTTACCATGGAAATATAATAGTATATATATAGAGTAATGTAAATGTTATGTGAGATATTATGTGAGGTAAAGCCTTTACCATGAACATATAATAGTATATATAGAGTGAGATATTATGTGAGGTAAAGCCTTTACCATGAAAATATAATAGTATATATAGAGTAATGTGGATGCTATGTGAGATATTATGTGAGGTAAAGCCTTTACCATGAAAATATAATAGTATATATAGAGTAATGTGAATGTTATGTGAGATATTATGTGAGGTAAAGCCTTTACCATGAAAATATAATAGTATATATAGAGTAATGTAAATGTTATGTGAGATATTATGTGAGGTAAAGCCTTTACCATGGAAATATAATAGTATATATAGAGTAATGTGGATGCTATGTGAGATATTATGTGAGGTAAAGCCTTTACCATGAACATATAATAGTATATATAGAGTAATGTAAATGTTATGTGAGATATTATGTGAGGTAAAGCCTTTACCATGAAAATATAATAGTATATATAGAGTAATGTGAATGTTATGTGAGATATTATGTGAGGTAAAGCCTTTACCATGAAAATATAATAGTATATATAGAGTAATGTGGATGCTAAAGGGTTAAATGTGGTTGGCATTAGGAGGGGCATCCAGCTGCAGAAAACAAGCCCAAATCAGTTCCGTGTGTGCAAATCAAGGTCCTGATTTATCACAAAAAGACTGCCCATCCTACCCATGCTAGTGTGGGAAATGGATGTCATACAATGATGATGATGATGCTGCTGATGATGATGATATATATATACATGTCCCACCCACCCTTGCAAGCAGGGAAAAGCGGCCGTAAAATGATGATGATGATGATGATATATATACTCAGAAGACCCCCCCCCCCCAAATCAAGCGAGTATTTAGGCCCTTATATATAGATATATAGTGTAATTTGGTAAAGAAGATTCAAATTTTCGAGAAACTCAATCCACAGGAACAGTTGTTATTAGACTAAGTTACCACCTGAATGTAAATAATTCAGACAGGATGAAGAAAATATTTCTAGAGAGAGAGAAAACTGTTTTAGAAACTCATCTAGAAACTTCCCCTCCTAATTTTATGTAAGAACTTTTGTTATAATTCAAACAGCAGCTTCATAATGAAAAAGTTATATTACTAAATCTCAGCCAAATTCTTGAAAAACATAGACAATGTCTTTCATTAGCAATATGGTAAATCCCCACCAAATTCTTGATTATTTGAAAACTTATTTGAAAAATATAGTGTTTTTCATTAGAAATATGCCAACGAAAGGGTTAAAGTGTTTATATCTAAAAACCTTCCATCATAATTTTCTGTAAGAACCTTTCTTAAGTTATGTTCCAAACACTAGCTTAATAATTGAAACAGCAGCTTCATAATGAAAAAGTTATATTACTAAATCTCAGCCAAATTCTTGAAAAACATAGACAATATGGTAAATCCCCACCAAATTCTTGATTATTTGAAAACTTATTTGAAAAATATAGTGTTTTTCATTAGAAATATGCCAACGAACGGGTTAAAGTGTTTATACCTAAAAACCTTCCATCATAATTTTCTGTAAGAACCTTTGTTAAGTTATGTTCCAAACACTAGCTTAATAACTGTTTCTACTTTTTTGGCACAAGGCCAGCAATTATCCCAGTGTATTACTGGTACTTTATTGTATCGGCCCCCCTCGTAAGGATGAAAGGCAAAGTTAACCTCGACAAGAGTTAGTTATATTACTCGATTATTTGAAAGACAGTGTTTTTCATTAGAAATATGGTATTGAAAGGGTTAAGGTAGGTTTTGAATGTGGTTTTATTTTGTTTTTATGGGTTCAATCAAGGATGTGGTGAGTGTGCTCATGCCTTTCACAAGCCCTTCCTACCCTATACTGGTGGGGTTTATGCTGTGAATATTTCAGCTAGAAATCATGGGGGGGTGGGGAGGTGAAGTGACAGAATTCCAAGAGTGTGATTGATAGTAATCATTAGGGTAGGGGAGGGGGGTATAGTGATGGAGTGTATCATTGGGGTGGGGGAGGGGGATGTAGTGATGGAGTGTATCATTAGGGTGGGGGAAGGGGGTGTAGTGATGGAGTGTATCATTAGGATAGAGGTGGGGGTATTGAAGATTGGGGGGGGTAATAGCGATGGGGTGTGTCATTAAAGAGGAATGTAAGAGGTAGTGATGGTGGTGGTGGTTGTGGTGATAATAGTGGGGGGGTTATGTTAGTCTGGTGATGATGATATTAGGTGGTGGTGGTGAGGCGGTGATGGTGGTGAGGCAGTGATGGTGGTGAGGCAGTGATGGTGGTGAGGCAGTGATGGTGGTGAGGCAGTGATGGTGGTGAGACGGTGGTAGTAGTAAGGTGGTGGTAATAGTAAGGCGGTGGTAGTGGTGGTAGTAGTAGTGTTAAGGTGGTGGTAGTAGTGGTGGTAAGGTGGTGGTAGTAGTGGTGTGATGGTGATGGTGGTGAGACGGTGGTAGTAGTAAGGCGGTGGTAGTGGTGGTAGTAGTAGTGGTGGTGAGGTGGTGGTGGTAGTAGTGGTGGTGAGGTGGTGGTAGTAGTGGTGATAGTAGTGGTAATAGTTGTGAGGATTTGCTAGTATGATATGTGATGGTGGTGAGACGGTGGTGGTGGTGGTGGTGGTGAGACGGTGGTAGTAGTAATGGTGGTAGTAGTAGTGGTGCTAGTTATGTAAATGGTGGTGGTGGTGTTAGTGGTGACAGTACGTGTGGTAGTGGTGCTAGTTATGTAAATGGTGGTGGTGTACGTGTTTAAGAAAGTAATATGTATCAACGTAGCGAACATGTTTAAGGACGTAGTAAATGTGTTTACGAACGCCGCGGATGTGTACAAAGCCAAAACAAATGTGTTTACAAATAAGTAAATGTGTTTACAAACGTAGTAAATGTGTAAAGCCAACGCAAATATGTTTACAAACGTAAAAAATGAGTTTATAAAGGTAGAAAATGTGTTTATAAAAGTAGTAAACGTGTTTATAAAGGTAGTAAACGTGTTTATAAAGGTAGTAAATGTGTTTACAAACGTAGTAAATGTGTTTCGAACGTAGTAAATGTGTTTACAAACGCAGTGAATGTGTAAAGCCAACGCAAATATGTTTACAAACGTAAAAAATGAGTTTATAAAGGTAGTAAACGTGTTTATAAAGGTAGTAAACGTGTTTATAAAGGTAGTAAACGTGTTTATAAAGGTAGTAAACGTGTTTATAAAGGTAGTAAATGTGTTTACAAACGTAGTAAATGTGTTTCGAACGTAGTAAATGTGTTTACAAACGCAGTGAATGTGTAAAGCCAACGCAAATATGTTTACAAACGTAGAAAAAGTGTTTATAAAGGTAGTAAATGTGTTTATAAAGGTAGTAAATGTGTTTACAAACGTAGTAAATGTGTTTATAAACACAGTAAATGTGTATCTGCCCTGGCGGGAATCGGCCTCCAGGTCAACTCGGCCAAGTCGGAGGTGGTGACTGTCAGCCTCGATGCTGCGAGCTTTGCAGCCTCCGTCTTGGACGTGCAGTCCATTCTCCGCCAGGTTCAGGTGACCCCCAAAGAGGATGTCCTCATCCTCGGGTCACCGATCCACCCGCCGGCCATCCGCTCCACCATCAGGTCCAGGCTTCAACAGCTCCAGACTCTCACGAGCCGACTGGGCTTGATTGACGGCCACCCAGCTCTCTTTCTGCTGGGGAACTGCTTCGCCATGCCGAAGCTCCTCTATACACTCTGCAGCGCTCCATGCTACACCCAGACATCTCTCCTCGCTGACCTCGATACTTGTATCCGAGCAGCAGCCGAGGGGATATGCAACATCAAGTTTGACGACATAGGGTGGCAACAGGCCACTTTACCGGTCAGGTATGCCGGCCTAGGCCTCCGGTCCCCGATCTCACTAGCTTTGCCGGCGTATCTTTCGTCGGTAACCTCGTGCCGCGTCCTCGTCAGCAGGGTTCTTCAAAACACAACAGAACCCTCTGTGTTCAAAGAACGTGAGGCCGCCTGTGAGACGTGGGACCGGCTGGGACTTAGTCCAGTAGACGTTCCTCCTCCTTCTCCCCCTGTTGACGTCAAGTCAACCTAACGCACTTGGGATGCCATCCAGTGCAGCCTGGCCTCAGACAGGCTCACGCGCCAGCTCGACCAGCACCGCCTTGCTTGTTTTCGTGCAGCCTCCAAACCCCACAGTGGTGCCTGGCTCCATGCTCTGCCCTCCTTCTCCACTGGCACGCAGCTGGACAACCATAGCCTGCGAATTGGCGTTTCCATGAGGCTCGGCCTCCGGATCTGCCAGCCACACAAATGTCGCTGCGGTTCCACCGTGGACTCTTTCGGACTCCACCCGCTTTCCTGTCGCCACAGTGCCGGCCGCTGCAGGCTTCCCTTCCCAGCTCGAGCCGGTGGGGCTGGATCGAGGGGACGACAAAAGGCCAGATGGCATGACCATCTTCCCGTTCCGCGGTGGCAAACCCCTCGTCTGGGATGCCACTTGCACCGACACTTTCTGCAGCCGCAACCTGGTGCAGTCTGCGACTGACCCAGGTTCTGCTGCACGTCGGGCTGAGGGGGGCCAAACTCCTCAAATACCGGTCGCTCTCCGACAGGTTTGCGGTCGTACCCCTGGCAGTGGAGACTTCTGGTGTCCTCGGCCCCAGGGCTACCTGCTTACTCACCACCATAGGCGCTGAGCTGGCCAGCCGCAGGTGTGAGCCCCGCGAGTTGGAGTGGCTTTTCCAGCGCGTCTCCCTTGCCGTCCTCCGGGGAAACGCCTTCTCCATTCTGTCCGCCGAGACTGTGGGTGGGCCCCATCGTGTACCAATACATTAGTTAAATACCATTCTTTCATCTGATACAACCAAAGAAAATGTGTTTACAAACGTAGTAACTGTGTTTACAAAAGCAATGTAGAAGTTTACCAATGTATTGGATGTGATTACGTAACAAATACATTTTTTTTTTTCTTTTCCGGTTTTTAGCAATTCTGGTGTCCTTGGCCCTAGAGCTACGTCCCTATTCACCAGCTGTGAGCCTCGCGAGATGGAATGGCTCTTCCAGTGCATCTCCCTTACCATCCCCCGGGGAAACGCCTTCTCTATCCTGTCCGCCGGGGCTGTGGGGAGGCCATCACGCGGGACCCCATTTGCTCACCATACCGATTAATAGGCAAAGTTATAAACTTTTGTAAATAAACATTATAAATTGACAAATACATTTACAGATGTGTAGGATATGTCTACGAATGGGGTGCATGTGTTAACGAATCTTTAAATGAATGGGATTTCTATCGTAAACAAGGAAATATTACAACAGGAAATATTACTCTCCATCTGTCTACACACAATGTAACATACAATGTAACATACAATGAAATATACAATGTAACATACAATGTAACATACAATGAAATATACATCTGACACCTATGTAAGTTGTATCACAGGAGGTTTCTAGGGTGTTTTAAAGACAGGGACCCTAGTCCTGTCATGTTGTTGTTACAGTTCACACCTATGTAGGTTTAGCTGGCCCTCTACTAGGCTGTATCTCATAGAAGGTTTCTAGGGTATTTTAACGATAAGGACCTTATATAAGGTCCTAATATGTTGTTGTTACCGTTCACAGCTGGCCTTCTGCACAGTTGTATCACTTAGGCGGTTTCTATGGAGTTTTAATGATAGGGACCTTAGTCCTAACACAGACCCGTGAACCTATAAAAAGCCAAACGGAGAGTACCATGAAAAAAAAAAAGTGCCCCCAAAACAAGGAGAAATGAGGCAAAAATGGGGAGATTTTACATAAGACAAGACATCTCTCACCCACCCCAAAGGCTATTGCAAATCTCCCCGTCAGACGGACAAAGTTGACGGGTCTGCTAACATGTTACCATTCACAGCTGGCCTCCTACACAGTTGTATCTCATAAGGGGTTTCTTGGGTGTATTAATAACAGGCACCCTAGTCCTAACATGCTGTTACAACTCACACCTATGTATGTTTTAGCTGGCCTCTTACCATGTTGTATAACAGGTTTCTAGAGTGTTTTAATGATAGGGGCCTCGTACTATAGTGAAATTTACAGCTCGCACCTATGTAGGCTTAGCTGGTCTCCAACGACGTTGTTGAACACAGGTTCTAGGGTGTTTTAATGATAGAGACCCAGTTCGCCTCCTATAAAGTCGTATCTCATAGGAGTTTTCTTGGATGTTTTAATGAGAGGAGCCACCGTACTATCTAATTGTTACAGATGCCTATGTAGATTTAGCTGGCCTCCTACGTGGTCGTATCACATTGGTTTCTTGAGTGTTTTAATGATAGGACCCTAGTCCTATCACATCGGAGGTTTCTCGGATGGTTTAACGATAGGGGACCCAGTCCTATAATGTTGTTGCTGCTGCTGCTACATCTCACACCTATGTAGGTTTAGCTGGCCCTCCACCAGATTGTATCATAATGGCAGGTTTCTAGTGTGTTTTAATGATAGAGACCATAACCCTATAATAAAATCTACAGCTCACATCTATGTAGGTTTAGTTGGCCTCCTACGTGGTTATATCAGGAGGTTTCTCGAGTGTTTTAACGATAGGGGACCCAGTCCTATAATGTTGTTGATGTTGTTACTGATCATACCTATGTAGGTTTAGCTGGATACATCTCACAGGAGGTGTCTTGGGTGTTTTAATGATAGGGGACCCAATCCAATCCTGTCGTTGTTACAGCTCACACCCATACAGGTTTAGCTAGTCTCCTACATGGTTGTATCTAATATGAGGTTTCTCAGGTGTTCTAATGATAAGGGCTACAGTCCTTTCGCGGAAGCACACGAGAGAGAGAGAGAGAAAAACCAAACAAACAGCGCTGTGCAGTTTAAAGCGACGCTCAAACGATTCTGCCACTTCGCCGTCACATATTTCAAAAGAGAAAATCAATCATACGCCACATGTGTTTGTGTGTGTATGTGTATATATATATATATATATATATATTTGGCCGGAGTATCGCTTTTAGCTTTCTCCGATTATGTATTTATATATATATATATGTACACACACACACATATATATATATATGGAAAAAATATAGCGTTTTTTTTTACAAAATCTCTATACATACACACAATGTATGGCCTATCTCAGATCGTTTTCCAGTCACAGGGTCCTGAGTTCTTATCCTACATTTGTCCTTGTGAACAGTTATTTGACCTAAGTTATTCATATTTAATCTTGTATGTCATTTGTACACATACATGCATACACACATACATACAT
>OZ024763.1:15094409-15101909 GCA_964016885.1 Eledone cirrhosa
GCCATTATTGCTGCAGTTGTCTCTCTCTCTCTCTCTCTCTCTCTCTCTATATATATATATATATATATATATATTTCTGTCTCTCTCTCTCTCTCTATATATATTTCTGTCTCTCTCTCTCTCTATATATATATTTCTGTCTCTCTCTCTCTATATATATATATATATATATATATATATATATATATATATATATATATATATATATATCCCGTTTTCTCTCTCGTTGTCTTCCTGTCTATCTTTCTCTCCCATCCTCTCTGTCTCTTTCATCATCATCGCGGCGGTGGTGGTGGAGGGGAGTGGTGTAGGTGGTAGTAGTGTATGCGGTGGTGGTGGTGTGGGGGAGTGGTGTAGTTGTGTAATTGGTGGTGGTGGTGGTGATGGGGAGTGGTGCAGGTTGTAGTAATGTATGCGGTGGTGGAGGGGAGTGGTGTAGGTGGTAGTAGTGTAGTTGTGTAATTGATGGTGGTGGGGGGGGGGAGTGGTGCAGGTTGTAGTAGTGTATGCGGTGGTGGTGGTGTGGGGGAGTGGTGTAGGTGGTAGTAGTGTAGTTGTGTAATTGGTGGTAGTGGGGAGTGGTGCAGGTTGTAGTAGTGTATGCGGTGGGGGGGGGGGGTGAAGACAATTAAGAGAAACAGATAAATGTAGACGGAAGTGAAAGACAGAGATTTGTGAGAGGGGCGGGTAGAGGTAAAGAAACGCAGTTAGGAAGGAGGAGGATGGAACGCAGTTGAGAAAGGGGAGAGGTTAGAGAGAGAGAGAAAGGGGAGAGGTTAAAGAGAGAGAGAGAAAGAGAGAGAGAGTAGCAGAAAACGCGAGGATATGGTTGTAAAGAGAGAGAGAGGGAGAAAGGAAGAGGGAGAGAGAGAAATGAGAAAAAGAAAGTGAAAGGAGAAAAAGAAAGTGAAAGAAATGAAGAGAAAGGGAAAGTGTAGAAGAGAAAGAGAAAGGAAGAAAGAGTTAAAAAGGTTGTAATAGGGGGGGGGTAAGAGAAAGAGAGAGGGGAAAGTAAACGGTAAAGAGAGAGGGAGTGAAGTAAGAGGACGTAAGGGAAGGGGAGGGTGATTCCAGAACGCCGGGGAAGAACGAAAACGGGGAAAATCTATGTGGTCGGTCGACCTGCTAGAAATAACAGCCAAACATCCCACAAATCCCTCCCTTCCCCACACACCGTTCTAAAATAAAATGGAAAGCATTCATTGGAATAAAGTAGTAGGAGATATACATTAGAAAAGGCAGGATGGTCACAGTTGGAACACCTTTGATGATAGTCTGCTGGATGAGAGCTATGTGACCTAGGGTTAAACAACGACAACAATAAAAAAAACAAGGAGTTTGTGAATACCTGGGTTTTATTACATTTTACTGTTTCCAACTGGAATAGCATAGACAGACACACAGACACACACATGTAGACATACATTAACACAGACAGGCGCGTACACACACAGACACACACATGTAGACATACATTAACACAGACAGGCGCGTACACACACAGACACACACATGTAGACATACATTAACACAGACAGGCGCGTACACACACATGTAGACATACATTAACACAGACAGGCGCGTACACACACAGACACACACATGTAGACATACATTAACACAGACAGGCGCGTACACACACAGACACACACATGTAGACATACATTAACACAGACAGGCGCGTACACACACATGTAGACATACATTAACACAGACAGGCGCGTACACACACAGACACACACATGTAGACATACATTAACACAGACAGGCGCGTACACACACAGACACACACATGTAGACATACATTAACACAGACAGGCGCGTACACACACAGACACACACATGTAGACATACATTAACACAGACAGGCGCGTACACACACAGACACACACATCTAGACATACATTAACACAGACATAGACAAGCGCGCAGACACACACATCTAGACATACATTAACACAGACATATACAGGCGCGCGCACACACACACAGACACACACGTGTAGACATACATACATACATACATAGATACATATGTGGACATACATACATTAACACATACATACACAGGCAAACATACACACACACAGACGTAAACACACACATCGACATACACACATACACACACATATCTTGAACACTGTAGATCTTTCCTGCAATCGGACCTGGACACAATGTAACAATGGATCACGGACTGGCAACTCAAGCTGGCTGTGGACAAGTGTGCCACCATGCATTTTGGGGGTAAAAACCCAGCATCCACATACTCCCTCCACAACAGTAATATCAAGAAGTCTTCTTGTGAACGTGACCTGGGCATTACTGTCAGCAGCGATTTGATTTGCGTTGGACAAAGCGCATCTCTAAAATTGTCAAGAAGGCCAAAGGTGTCTTGGCATCACTTTGTCAGCCACTCTCCAGCTATCTATTTAAAGCTGTATGGTGCGTCCACACTTAGAATTTGCATCACCAGTCTGGAACTCCTATCTTGCTCAGAACATTGACCCTCCTGGAAACTGTTCAGAGACGCGCAAACCAAGCGAATCCCCTCCATCAGGCATATACCATACTCCTTGCTTCCCTGGGCATGGATACATTGAAGCTTCGACGTCTGGGAACTGACTTGGTAAACACCCACAAAATTATTAACCATCTTGCTAACAACAACCCTGAACACCCTTTTGAATTCCATGTGTCTAACACATGTGGGCATGCCTACAAAGTCAGAAAACAGCACAGTCCCCATGACTTTCGGAAACATTTTTTCATGCTCAGAGTTGCTGAAGCATGGAACAAACTACCTGCATCAGTTGTTAGCTGTCAGGACACTGCATCCTTTAAAACCTCCATGGAACAAACTCCCTGCATCAGTTGTTAGCTGTCCAGACACTGCATCATTCAAAACTTCCATGGAACAAACTACCTGCATCAGTTGTTAGCTGTCGGGACACTGCATCCTTTAAAACCTCCATGGAACAAACTTCCTGCATCAGTTGTTAGCTGTCGGGACACTGCATCCTTTAAAACCTCCATGGAACAAACTCCCTGCATCAGTTGTTAGCTTTCGGGACACTGCATCCTTTACAACCTCCATGGAACAAACTCCCTGCATCATTTGTTAGCTATCGGGACACTGCATCCTTTAAAACCTCCATGGAACAAACTATCTGCATCAGTTGTTAGCTGTCGAGACACTGCATCCTTTAAAACCTCCATGGAACAAACTATCTGCATCAGTTGTTACCTGTCGAGTCACTGCATCCTTTAAAACCTCCATGGAACAAACTATCTGCATCAGTTGTTAGCTGTCGGGACACCGCATCCTTTAAAACCTCCATGGAACAAACTCCCTGCATCAGTTGTTAGCTGTCGAGACACTGCATCCTTTAAAACCTCCATGCTTCCAGAGATTCGCCAACACTACACCTAATGTTCCCCTCTCCATACACATACACACATGTATACCATGACTCATACACTGTTCGCTTTCCTGACATTTGTACATTAGTCTATGTACAATACATGCACTTTGATGAGTTGTAGTGCACCTGAGCACTGTACACAATAATTTCATTATTATTATTGGGCGGTGAATTGTCAGTATCGGTAGAGGGTCGGACGCCATGCTTTGACGCATAGACTTACGGCCCTTGCCATTCTGAGTTCAAATCCCGCCGAGATTAACTTTACCTTTCATCCTTACGGGGTCAATAAAATAAAGTACCAGTAATGTACTGGGTAATTGCTGGCCTTGTGCCAATAGCAGAAACAATTGTTATACACGTGTGTACACACACATTAACACATGTACAAGCAGACACAGAGAAAAATATGTAGCCAATCACAAAATTAAGAGATATAGGCACACATACAGCATGCACCAGCCGACATAGACACAGAAATACACAAACACACATACAATATATTGTACTGTATCGTTTGCTGTGTTGTTTGCGGTTTATTTTTTGCATATATACATACAAATACATACACACACACGCACATACCCCACCCACTCTCACACGTCTCCCATAAGGAGAAGCTGAAGTATAGGTCGAGTGAAGCCTCCAACCAAGGTGTCACGGTAGAAAGCACCCACCCCACACCTGAAGTTGAAGGGAACTATGAAAGCGGAAGACATGGAGAAGCATGGACTGAAATGATAAAAGCTGACTTTGCACCTCTCACAAGCAATGACACAGGTTCGAGATCTCTGGTGATACTGTAGAAGACCTGCCTTCCCATGTGCATGGGATAAAGCAAATATTGAGAGGACACAAGTATACGCCAAACCTTCTCCTCTTTTCCATCCTTACACATTCCCCATCATAACACTCCACCCTTCACTAGCTAAATACTCTACCTTAGACCTACCTCTCCAATCTCCATCCTGCATACATACACGACAGCCTCCCCCAACTCACCACCTACTTCATCTGTCTGATACACCTCTCTTGCCCAACTTATGCATACAAGCATGGAAAGCTGGAGATGCTGCTGAAATGACTAAAAGCTCTCAGTCCACCCTGTAAGGTAGTCATACTGGTGACACAAAAGTCCCCTAGTCCACCATGTAAGGTGCACATGCTGGTGACAAGACTAAAGAGCACCCACTTCACCCTGTAAGGTGGTCGTATTGGTCACACGACAAAAGACATCCAGTCCACCTTCTAAAGTGGTAGTGGTGGTGACATAACAAAGAGCATTTGGTTCACCCTGTAAGGTGGTCATGTTGGTGACAGGATGAAAAAGTATCCAGTCCAACCTGTCAGTTGGTCGTTTTGGTGCCACGATAAAAAGCACACAGTCCAGGCTGTAAAGTGGTTGGCGTTAAGAAGAGCATCCAGTCGTAGAAACCAAGCTAGAAACAGTTCAGGCTTGGTTTCTACGGCTGGATGCTCTTCTTAACAGCAATACATGTTCACCTGATCTGACTTCTCTCATAACGTCAGAACAACTCGTTTAACCTATGCTAGCGTGGAACAATGGACATTAATCGATAACGGGGATATATACATACGCACACTAATATAAAAATATATATATATATATATATATATATATATATATGGTGTTGTCTCCCTTCCACCCCTTTTTTTGGCGATAAAGAAATAGGATGCAAATACCATTAATAAAGGGAAATAATATGAAATTGTTGAGTTATTTCCCTTAGACTGTTTTGGCTAATTTTGACTCAATTAAAAAGTGCTGAACTATATAATATAATTGTTTCTACTTTAGGCGCAAGGCCAGTAATTACCCAGTGCATTACTGGTACTTTATTTTATCGACCCCGTAAGGATGAGAGGCAAAGTCAACCTCGGCGGGATTTGAACTCAGATCGTAAAGGGACGTAACTATGCTGGAAAGCATGGCGTCCAACTCTCTACTGATACTGCCAATCAAAATAATATAATAAATACCCTTTATATTAGATATTGCTGGAATATTAATCATCAAAATTAGTTCAAATCCCATCAAAGTTGTTGGCCCATCATCCTTCAAGTGCTGATAAATATGATACCAGTCCAGTACTGGGTACCAATTCTATAGCCCCCCACCAATCTTTATAGAAGAAGATGATATTTGAAATATTAACATTTGCTAGAGAAAACCTTTTAAAATGTCTGCACATGATTTCAATATACCTCAGACATGCTATATGTCACGACAAAGCCTCTATGACACCATAAGAAGTTCCGGAGTCATGGTATGGCAATCTCCCAGATTTATATCGAAGCCGTGGAACTGGCCCCATACAAACTTTTAAAATAACATGACATTTATTCAAGTCAACAGCTAGCATTTAAAGGTCCTTTTACTCCCATTAAAACTGAGGATTATCTTCAAAGATCCCATTAAAGTCTTCATCCTTATTATGAGGTCCTTTCTGAAGCAATGTTTTACGACTAGGTGTCCTCAATGGCAACAAATCTTTTTGTTACCTCTTGCAACATCAATAGAGAGTTGTTGTTTCTTTTCTCATTATTTTAATAAATTTAAATTTTTTAAACTGTTTGATTAAATATTTTAAAAATTGATTCTTTAAAAAATTATTTTAGAAATATTAAGAAATTATTTTGGCAGCGAATTGGCAGAGTCACTAAACGTCAGATAGAATGGTTTGCAGTATTCGTTCTGATTCTCAGCTGTCTAGGTTCAAATCCCATCAAGGCCAACTTTACCTTTAATCCATTTTATGGTTGATAAAAAAAGTACCAGTCTAATACTGGGGTCAATTCTTCCTCTATATCTCTTTCTCACTTCCACTCTCTCGCTCTCTCTATCCTTTTCTGGAAGAAATCTGTTGTATTCGGACATGGAGATGGGGATTGTCTCCAAGTTTGAAAATGCCCTAGAAACATTCTATCTCAATACAGCGTCCCTGTGACTTCATCAGGGGTTACAGGACCTTGCATACACAATAATACTCATATTTAGCAAAACAAAGCTTAATAAAAATACATTTCACAGCAAAAATAATTTTACTTGCTTTATAATTAGTAAATCTGATTAAGCAAATAATTAGATTTACTAATTAGAATGTAATTACAATTACATTTATTACTAATGAATTTTAGCTTGCATTTCTTAACATGGTTTGTTTTGCAAAATGCAAGTATTATTGTATCTTAATAATATTGTGTGTGTGTAGGTGTGTGAATGTCACCTTTACACACACACACACATATATATATATACATACACACAATATGGGTGTATAACTATGACCTTAATTCAGATGTGTGTGACCTTGGTTTGTATATATTCGGTTCTTATATATTTGATATATATTTTCCTTATCGAGGCCTCTTTGGATTTTAGTTTTCAATTTTATTATTATTACTATATATATATATATATATATATATAGTAATTGTTTCTACTTTATATATATATAGTAATAATAATAAATACGAAGACTAAAATCCAAATTTATATATATATATATATATGTATATATATATATATATATGAAGGCGCAAAGCTTAGTGGTTAGAGCATTGGTCTTGCAATCGAAAGATTGTGAGTTCAATTCTCGGACCGAGTGATGCATTGTTTCCTTGAGCAAGACACTTTATTTCACATTGCTCCAGTTTACTCAGCTGTAGAAATGAGATGATAGGACTGGGGTCCCTATCATTCCACTGCAAAGTGGTCGTGGAGGTGCCATGGCAAAAAAGCACCCAGCCCACACTGTAAGGTAGACGTGTAGGCGCCACGGAAAAAAAAAAGCACCCAGCACTCACTGTAAAATGAGGTTGGTGTTAGGAAGGGCATCCAGCTGTAGAAATCAAGCTAAATCAGTTCCTGTATGAGCAAGACATGCTAGCGTGGAAGAACGGACGTAAAACGGTGATGATGATGATGATTTATATATATACACACACACACACACAGATACATGCATACACACAGACTGTCAACATGAATGGACCTATTATTTTTATCTAAAGACATTTTTCCCAATTCCAACCCTCCCGTCCCTTCAATCTATTT
>OZ024763.1:15104409-15116909 GCA_964016885.1 Eledone cirrhosa
TTGATTGACCACCGGTTAAAAATACAGATATAAATATAGTCTATCAAAGTTCTTTCGTTGCACATCTAACATCAGCAGTGGTACTATTATGTTTCCTCCTATTGTATTGTAATGTAATGTCTACGCCATTTTTATTTTATTTATACTTGTCCTCATCTCTGCGCATGCATTTGCATGTGTGTATAATGATTTCTAGTAGAGGCACAAGACCAGTAATTTGTGGGAGGGGAAAGTCGATTAAATCGACCCCAGTGTGTGACTGGTACTTTATTTCATTGACCCCCCCCCCCCCCCCCTCGTAAGGATGAAAAGCAAAGTTATCATCGACGGGATTTGAACTCAGACCGTAAAGGGCCGTAACTCTATGCTGAAAAGCATGGCATCCGACTTTCTACCGATACTGCCAATAGTGAGTATAACCGAAGTTGCAGCTGTAACAGGTTGGCAATCGATTTTATATATATATATATATATATATATATATATATATATAGGAACAAGTAGGACCCCAACAGCTGAGCTCAAGCCGTTTCGACAGCTAATTCTGGACTGAATTAGCGGTCAAAACGCCAACCCACTACCCCTACTCCCACTCCCACCAACACCACCCTCGCTGTAAAATTATGTTGGTACCACAACACCCAGTCCAAACTAAAGAGGTTGTGTAGGTGTCACGACAAAAAAAACACAGTCCACGCTGTAAAGTGGTCGTGTAGGAAACACGGTAAAAAGGCTCCCAGTCCACACTGTAAATGTGGTTGGTGTTAGGAAGGGTATCTCGCTGTCTTCTGTATTACTGCGACCCGACTCCCTATATACATATATATATTCATATACATATACATACATACATACATACATATATATATACATATACATACATATATATATACATATACATACATATATATATACATATATATACATTAATATACATACATATATATATATATATACATATACATATTCATATACACACATATATATATATACAGATCATCATCACCGATTTACGTTCGTTCTTCCACGCTAGCATGGGTTAGACGGGTTGTCCTGTGCTTTTTTGCCGTGGCACCTACACATCTACTTTACAGTGTGGAGCAATTTGAAATAGAGTGTCTTGCTCAAGGAAACAACACATCACCTGGTCCGAGTATTGAACTCACAACCTTTCGATTGCAAGCCCAATTCTCTAACCACTAATCCATGTGCCTACATGCATATACAGATATTATATATTATACATACATATATTCATATACACACACACACAGATATCATCATCATCATCATTTCATTTTACGTCTGCTTTTCCCTGCTTGCAAGGGTGGGACGGGAACTGATTCTGGCTTGATTTCTACAGCTGGATGCCCTTCCTAACACCAACCTCATTTACAGTGAGTGCTGGGTGCTTTTTTGCCGAGGCACCTCCACGACCACTTGGCAGTGGAATGATAGGGACCCCAGTCCCTATCATCTCATTTCTACAGCTGAGTAAACTGAAGCAATGTGAAATAAACTGTCTTGCTCAAGGAAACAACACATCACCCGGTCTGAGAATTGAACTCACAACCTTTCGATTGCAACGCCAATGCTCTAACCACTAAGCCATGTGCCTCCATGTACCTCCATATATATATATATATATATATATATATATATATATAGTAATAATAAATTTGAAGATTAAAATCCAAAGAGGGCTCGATAAGGATAAATATATATAAAAAATATAAGAACCCTAGAGCAAATATTTATTAAAATAACAGATTAAAGTTTATGTTATTTTAATAATAAATAAATATATATATATATATATAAACAAACATAAATGTAATTTGGGGATGGACAGAAAATTGGCAAAAGCTTTCAAAGAATCAACATTAGTGAAAGCTGAGATCTGTTTCTATAAAAACCTGTAATTTGGGCCAATCCTAAATTGTTTTCACTTCAAACACCTCTGAAAACATTCATTAACAACTTACAAATTAATAGAAATTATTTAAACCTGGCAGTATTTATTGTAGTAATTACAGCATAGAAGATCAATTTTAGCAGGCACAGCAACCTCTCTAGTGTTGGTGACCTACACAATAAACACACCCCTGGTGTTGGTGACCTACACAATAAACACACCCCTGGTGTTGGTGACCTACACAATAAACACACCCTAGTGCTGGTGACCTACACAATAAACACACCCCTGGTGTTGGTGACCTACACAATAAACACCCCCTAGTGCTGGTGACCTACACAATAAACACCCCCTAATGTTGGTGACTTACACAATAAACACCCCTGGTGTTGGTGACCTACACAATAAACACCCCCCTGGTATTGGTGACCTACACAATAAACACCCCCTGGTATTGGTGACCTACACAATAAACACCCCTGGTATTGGTTACCTACAGAATAAACACCCCTGGTATTGGTCACCTACAGAATAAACACCCCCCTAGTGCTGGTGACCTACACAATAAACACCCCTGGTGTTGGTCACCTACAGAATAAACACACCCCTGGTATTGGTGATCTACACAGTAAACACCCCTAGTGTTGGTGACCTACACAGTAAACACACAAACACCCCTCGTGTTGGTGACCTACATAATAAACACCCCTCGTGTTGGTGACCTACACAATAAACACTCCTAGTGTTGGTGATCTACACAACAAACACCCCTGGTATTGGTGATCAACACAATCAACACACCCCTAGTATTGGTGATCTGCGCAATAAACACACCCCTGGTATTGGGGACCTACACAAAAACACCCCTAGTGTTGGTGATCCCTAATATTGGGGATCTACCCAATAACCTGCCCCCCCCCCCCCCCCCTAGTGTTGGTGATTCAGTACAGAAATTAGATAATACTCATTCATTGTTTATTCAAAGTAACCCAACCTATGTTACTAACAGGATATAAAAATATATTCAGGACACAGTCCCACACTCCTCCCTTTATTGTATTACGATAACCATAGGCAGGGTCTTTCATTAGAAATATGGTAATGAAAAGGTCAACCCTTTAGCATTTACATTACTCTATATTTACTATTACATTTTCATGGTAAAGGCTTGACTTCATATAATTATCTCACATAATGTCGAATCTATGAGATTTTGATATTATTTATTTTGAGAACAACATCTTAACATCAGTATGAGCAGCCAGTTATGGCCAGTTATGACCAGTTATGGCCAGTTTGAACAGAAAGAGGTGAGAGAATTCTGGCCGGATATGCTTGGTTTAAATGCTAAAGGGTTAAACCAGATTAAATGGCTTCAAACCAAACAACAAACAAAGTAGTAGTTACTGCTTGTTGTACGGCAGGAGATGTCTTCAGCACCAGACGGACAAGGGAGGAGCACACACGTTAGAGAGGTTCAGTGGGGGTTTACTGTTGCTGTAGACTGGTTGCGGGGGGGGGGGGGGGGGGGGGGGAATTGGAAGCGTTTACTGCATCAGTTAGTGTGCATGGTGATGCAATTGGCTATCTACCTGCTCCAGAGGGACAAACGAACATGCATGAGGCTCAGCTGAAAAGTTCATAGGCTGACTATGAAGGAGTGATGTTAGAGCTGTGAAATCTTGTGTGCATTAATTTCATCCCTTTTCATTAAGCCTCTAGCATTTAAACCAGCTGCATCTGGCCAGAATTCTTTCACCTCTTTCTGTTCAAACTGACCACTCATACTGATGTTAAGGTATTGTTCTCAAAATAAATAATATTAAAATCTCACAGATTCGATGTTATGTGAGATAATTATGTAAGATAAAGTCTATACCCTGAAAGTACAATAGGAAATATAGAGTAATGTAAATGCTAAAAGATTAATGGCTATATTATTTCTTTCCAGGGACTATGTTAAAAAATAAACCTCATGTAGTCATTCCATGAGAGTATCTTGAACAGCCTATGAACTTTACAACTGATACGTGTAACTGGAGTAATGTTGCTGTAGTCTCAATAGTGGGGGGAGGGGGTCGCTACTGCGCCAGTTAGCATGCATGTTGGTGCAGCTGGCAACCCTATATACATAGACAACAGAGCATGTCACACTAGACTGCTCCCATTTACTACATGGATTAGTATGCATACTTATGCAGCTGGCTACCTACCCTGCATAGAAGGACACAAGAACACGTGCTACACTGCAGACCTTTACTGCACCAGTCAGTGTGAATACTGGCTACCTACTCTGCATAGAAGGACACAAGAACACGTGCTACACTGCAGTCCTTTACTGCACCAGTCGGTGTGAATACTGGCTACCTACTCTGCATAGAAGGACACAAGAACACGTGCTACACTGCAGACCTTTACTGCACCAGTCGGTGTGAATACTGGCTACCTACTCTGCATAGAAGGACAAGAACACGTGCTAGACTGCAGACCTTTACTGCACCAGTCGGTGTGAATACTGGCTACCTACCCTGCATAGAAGGACACAAGAACACGTGCTACACTGCAGACCTTTACTGCACCAGTCGGTGTGAATACTGGCTACCTACTCTGCATAGAAGGACAAGAACACGTGCTACACTGCAGTCCTTTACTGCACCAGTCGGTGTGAATACTGGCTACCTACTCTGCATAGAAGGACACAAGAACACGTGCTACACTGCAGTCCTTTACTGCACCAGTCGGTGTGAATACTGGCTACCTACTCTGCATAGAAGGACACAAGAACACGTGCTACACTGCAGACCTTTACTGCACCAGTCGGTGTGAATACTGGCTACCTACTCTGCATAGAAGGACAAGAACACGTGCTAGACTGCAGACCTTTACTGCACCAGTCGGTGTGAATACTGGCTACCTACCCTGCATAGAAGGACACAAGAACACGTGCTACACTGCAGACCTTTACTGCACCAGTCGGTGTGAATACTGGCTACCTACTCTGCATAGAAGGACAAGAACACGTGCTACACTGCAGTCCTTTACTGCACCAGTCGGTGTGAATACTGGCTACCTACTCTGCATAGAAGGACAAGAACACGTGCTACACTGCAGTCCTTTACTGCACCAGTCAGTGTGAATACTGGCTACCTACCCTGCATAGAAGGACACAAGAACATGTGCTACACTGCAGTCCTTTACTGCACCAGTCGGTGTGAATACTGGCTACCTACCCTGCATAGAAGGACAAGAACACGTGCTACACTGCAGTCCTTTACTGCACCAGTCGGTGTGAATACTGGCTACCTACCCTGCATAAAAGGACAAGAACACGTGCTACACTGCAGTCCTTTACTGCACCAGTCAGTGTGAATACTGGCTACCTACCCTGCATAGAAGGACACAAGAACATGTGCTACACTGCAGTCCTTTACTGCACCAGTCAGTGTGAATACTGGCTACCTACCCTGCATAGAAGGACAAGAACACGTGCTACACTGCAGTCCTTTACTGCACCAGTCGGTGTGAATACTGGCTACCTACTCTGCATAGAAGGACACAAGAACATGTGCTACACTGCAGTCCTTTACTGCACCAGTCGGTGTGAATACTGGCTACCTACCCTGCATAGAAGGACACAAGAACACGTGCTAGACTGCAGTCCTTTACTGCACCAGTCGGTGTGAATACTGGCTACCTACCCTGCATAGAAGGACACAAGAACACGTGCTACACTGCAGACCTTTACTGCACCAGTCGGTGTGAATACTGGCTACCTACCCTGCATAGAAGGACACAAGAACACGTGCTACACTGCAGACCTTTACTGCACCAGTCGGTGTGAATACTGGCTACCTACCCTGCATAGAAGGACACAAGAACATGTGCTACACTGCAGACCTTTACTGCACCAGTCGGTGTGAATACTGGCTACCTACTCTGCATAGAAGGACAAGAACACGTGCTACACTGCAGACCTTTACTGCACCAGTCGGTGTGAATACTGGCTACCTACCCTGCATAGAAGGACACAAGAACATGTGCTACACTGCAGTCCTTTACTGCACCAGTCGGTGTGAATACTGGCTACCTACTCTGCATAGAAGGACAAGAACATGTGCTACACTGCAGTCCTTTACTGCACCAGTCGGTGTGAATACTGGCTACCTACTCTGCATAGAAGGACACAAGAACACGTGCTACACTGCAGACCTTTACTGCACCAGTCGGTGTGAATACTGGCTACCTACTCTGCATAGAAGGACACAAGAACACGTGCTACACTGCAGACCTTTACTGCACCAGTCGGTGTGAATACTGGCTACCTACTCTGCATAGAAGGACACAAGAACACGTGCTACACTGCAGACCTTTACTGCACCAGTCGGTGTGAATACTGGCTACCTACTCTGCATAGAAGGACAAGAACATGTGCTACACTGCAGTCCTTTACTGCACCAGTCGGTGTGAATACTGGCTACCTACTCTGCATAGAAGGACACAAGAACACGTGCTACACTGCAGACCTTTACTGCACCAGTCGGTGTGAATACTGGCTACCTACTCTGCATAGAAGGACAAGAACATGTGCTACACTGCAGTCCTTTACTGCACCAGTCGGTGTGAATACTGGCTACCTACTCTGCATAGAAGGACACAAGAACACGTGCTACACTGCAGACCTTTACTGCACCAGTCGGTGTGAATACTGGCTACCTACTCTGCATAGAAGGACAAGAACATGTGCTACACTGCAGTCCTTTACTGCACCAGTCGGTGTGAATACTGGCTACCTACCCTGCATAGAAGGACACAAGAACACGTGCTACACTGCAGTCCTTTACTGCACCAGTCGGTGCGAATACTGGCTACCTACCCTGCATAGAAGGACAAGAACACATGCTACACTGCAGTCCTTTACTGCACCAGTCGGTGCGAATACTGGCTACCTACCCTGCATAGAAGGACAAGAACATGTGCTACACTGCAGTCCTTTACTGCACCAGTCGGTGTGAATACTGGCTACCTACCCTGCATAGAAGGACAAGAACACGTGCTACACTGCAGTCCTTTACTGCACCAGTCGGTGTGAATACTGGCTACCTACTCTGCATAGAAGGACAAGAACACGTGCTACACTGCAGTCCTTTACTGCACCAGTCGGTGTGAATACTGGCTACCTACTCTGCATAGAAGGACAAGAACACGTGCTACACTGCAGACCTTTACTGCACCAGTCGGTGCGAATACTGGCTACCTACCCTGCATAGAAGGACAAGAACATGTGCTACACTGCAGTCCTTTACTGCACCAGTCGGTGTGAATACTGGCTACCTACTCTGCATAGAAGGACAAGAACACGTGCTACACTGCAGTCCTTTACTGCACCAGTCGGTGTGAATACTGGCTACCTACTCTGCATAGAAGGACAAGAACACGTGCTACACTGCAGACCTTTACTGCACCAGTCGGTGCGAATACTGGCTACCTACCCTGCATAGAAGGACAAGAACACGTGCTACACTGCAGTCCTTTACTGCACCACTCGGTGTGAATACTGGCTACCTACCCTGCATAGAAGGACACAAGAACACGTGCTACACTGCAGTCCTTTACTGCACCAGTCGGTGTGAATACTGGCTACCTACTCTGCATAGAAGGACAAGAACACGTGCTACACTGCAGACCTTTACTGCACCAGTCGGTGCGAATACTGGCTACCTACCCTGCATAGAAGGACAAGAACATGTGCTACACTGCAGTCCTTTACTGCACCAGTCGGTGTGAATACTGGCTACCTACTCTGCATAGAAGGACAAGAACACGTGCTACACTGCAGTCCTTTACTGCACCAGTCGGTGTGAATACTGGCTACCTACTCTGCATAGAAGGACAAGAACACGTGCTACACTGCAGACCTTTACTGCACCAGTCGGTGCGAATACTGGCTACCTACCCTGCATAGAAGGACAAGAACACGTGCTACACTGCAGACCTTTACTGCACCACTCGGTGTGAATACTGGCTACCTACCCTGCATAGAAGGACACAAGAACACGTGCTACACTGCAGTCCTTTACTGCACCAGTCGGTGTGAATACTGGCTACCTACTCTGCATAGAAGGACAAGAACACGTGCTACACTGCAGACCTTTACTGCACCAGTCGGTGCGAATACTGGCTACCTACCCTGCATAGAAGGACAAGAACACGTGCTACACTGCAGTCCTTTACTGCACCACTCGGTGTGAATACTGGCTACCTACCCTGCATAGAAGGACACAAGAACACGTGCTACACTGCAGTCCTTTACTGCACCAGTCGGTGCGAATACTGGCTACCTACCCTGCATAGAAGGACAAGAACACATGCTACACTGCAGTCCTTTACTGCACCAGTCGGTGCGAATACTGGCTACCTACCCTGCATAGAAGGACACAAGAACACGTGCTACACTGCAGTCCTTTACTGCACCAGTCGGTGCGAATACTGGCTACCTACCCTGCATAGAAGGACAAGAACACATGCTACACTGCAGTCCTTTACTGCACCAGTCGGTGCGAATACTGGCTACCTACCCTGCATAGAAGGACAAGAACATGTGCTACACTGCAGTCCTTTACTGCACCAGTCGGTGTGAATACTGGCTACCTACCCTGCATAGAAGGACACAAGAACATGTGCTACACTGCAGTCCTTTACTGCACCAGTCGGTGTGAATACTGGCTACCTACTCTGCATAGAAGGACAAGAACACGTGCTACACTGCAGACCTTTACTGCACCAGTCGGTGTGAATACTGGCTACCTACCCTGCATAGAAGGACAAGAACACGTGCTACACTGCAGTCCTTTACTGCACCAGTCAGTGTGAATACTGGCTACCTACCCTGCATAGAAGGACAAGAACACGTGCTACACTGCAGTCCTTTACTGCACCAGTCAGTGTGAATACTGGCTACCTACCCTGCATAGAAGGACAAGAACATGTGCTACACTGCAGTCCTTTACTGCACCAGTCGGTGTGAATACTGGCTACCTACTCTGCATAGAAGGACAAGAACACGTGCTACACTGCAGTCCTTTACTGCACCAGTCAGTGTGAATACTGGCTACCTACCCTGCATAGAAGGACACAAGAACATGTGCTAGACTGCAGTCCTTTACTGCACCAGTCGGTGTGAATACTGGCTACCTACTCTGCATAGAAGGACACAAGAACACGTGCTACACTGCAGACCTTTACTGCACCAGTCGGTGTGAATACTGGCTACCTACCCTGCATAGAAGGACACAAGAACATGTGCTAGACTGCAGTCCTTTACTGCACCAGTCGGTGTGAATACTGGCTACCTACCCTGCATAGAAGGACACAAGAACATGTGCTAGACTGCAGTCCTTTACTGCACCAGTCGGTGTGAATACTGGCTACCTACTCTGCATAGAAGGACACAAGAACACGTGCTACACTGCAGACCTTTACTGCACCAGTCGGTGTGAATACTGGCTACCTACCCTGCATAGAAGGGACAACAGGCCTCACGCAAGGGAGAGAAGAAATGGGGTGATGTATGTAGCTACAATATATTTCACCATATATATATATATATATATATATATATAACCCATACGTACATATGTATATGCATATATATATATATATATATCTGTGTGTGTTTCGGCCAGTATTGGCCCAGGCCATGTGTGTATATATATATATACATACACACATGGCCGATATTACTTCTTGTTGTTTTAATTGCCCTGATGAGTCCTTAATAGGACGAAACATTGTCGGCTAATAAAAACTTTTGATGTATTAAAGGCTTCTTTGTTTTACTCTCTTAATTTTTTGGCTCTGTTTAACTGCATTGAGCTATACCTTTTACTGTCATTTCTATAATATGAAGAGGGTGTTTAACTCCAACACGCTCCAGTATTTTAATCCTTATATATATATATATATATATATATATATATATACAATTAACAACAAAGAGCGCTCAGAACATAGGTATATCTTTAATTGCTAACAGTGTTTCGTCCACACTAGAAGTGGGACTCTTCAGAGCATAAAGAGTGAATACATAGTATACAAGCATTGACAAAGCCAAAACAGAAGAATATATGTGGGGATCCCATAAGTTGGGAGGAGTTTGATAAGTGGAGTGTTACACACTCCCAATTCTCTCCCTTATATATATATATATATATATATATATATATATATATAATCAAGAAAACGAAAAATCAGTGCTGCATCTGGACTTAGTTTATTTCCTGTTACAGTTGTTTCGCCGGCATGTAGCTCGAGTCATGGTCCTTGTATGGATCTGGCTGATTCTACTTCTGCGGGTTCTTTCAGACACGTCTGTTATGTCCGGAGCAAATTTTATCACTTATAATAAATATATACACTCTTCTCTGATGAATATCGAGTGCTAATTTTGGCATACCGCCTATGGAAGCACCATAGCTACCACTATACACATTATATATATATATAGGCATACATATATACGTATAAATTAGTTACAACAGTGACATATCTTTTCATATTACCCACTCTACTACCCCAAGTATTGAGTACTCTGGTGCGTTATGGTCCACCTGGTATCTTACCACACTCGATCTGATATATATATATATATATATATATATATATATATATATATATATATATATATATATATATATATATATATATATATATATATATATATATATATATATATATATATATATATATATATATATATATATATATATATGTGAAGGCACATGGTTTAGTGGTTAGAGCATTGGGCTTGCAATCGAAAGGTTGTGAGTTCAATTCTCAGACCGAGTGATGTGTTGTTTCCTTGAGCAAGACACTTTATTTCAAATTGCTCCAGTTTACTCAGCTGTAGGAATGAGATGATAGGGACTGGGGTCCCTATCATTCCACTGCAAAGTGGTCGTGGAGGTGCCACGGCAAAATAGCACCCAGCACTCACTGTAAATGAGGTTGGTGTTAGGAAGGGCATCCAGCTGTAGAAATCAAGCCAGAATCAGTTCCCATTCAACCCTTGCAAGCAGGGAAAAGTGGACGTAAAATGATGATGATGATGATGATGATGAAATGATATATATATATATATATATATAGTCCTATATGAGCGAGACACAGTCACCCGACCAATCTTGCCTCAATTCCCGTCTGACCCATGCTAGCATGGAATATAGACGTTGAACGATGATAAATATATATATATATATATACAGAGAGAGAGAGTGGGGGTAGTGTTGTACCCTTCACTAAGCTGGTTTTGGTGGCAGATGGGTGAGGGGGGGGGGGGACATTCTGCTCCTCCCTACAAACATAGGGACTGGGGGTGGGGACCACGGGGGGCGGGGGTACTGATTGTGGACAGTCGGTGGGGGAGATGTAAAGTGACTCAGACAGACACACCCCTGCCCTTAACGCGCTTGCGTGCGTGTGTACACACACACACACACACACACACATGCTTACACTCGTACACAAACATACACTCACTCACGTACATGCGTACATGAATATACAAATACATACACACACACATATACCATACAAGGCACATTTACACACATATACACAGGCACTTACACATGCCACAAACACACATATGCACGCACACCATGACACACACACACACACACATATATACGGCCATACACACACTCACACGCCCAATTATACACACACTCACACGCCCAATTATACACACACATGTATACATATACACACACACATATATATATATATGCACTCACACCATGACACATTCACACATACACACACACATATATATGCACTACACTGACACATCACACACATACACATGTATACATACACACACACACATATATATGCACTCACACACACACATGTATACATATACACACACTCACATGCCCCATAAGACACACATAAACACATATACACACACATATATGTATACATATATACATACACCCAAGCTTACTCACTGATAAACACTTACACTGACCCAGAATTTGTTCTACTTGACCAATCACCCCACCACCAACACCATTACCACCACCACTAATGCTACTATCAACACCACCACCACCACCACCAGAACTAATGCTACTATCAACACCACCACCAACAACACCATCATCACATCCACCACCAACACCACAACTGCAACCACCAACAGCACCACGACTAATGCCACTATCAACACCACCACCAACACCATCATCACAACCACCACCAACACCATCACAACTAATGCCACTATCAACACCACCACCATCAACAACAACAACAACAACACCACCAACACCACAACTGCAACCACCACCAACAACACCACAACTGCAACCACCACCACCAACACCACTATCAACACCACCACCACTACCACCAATAACAACAACATCACCACCACCAACACCACAACTGCAACCACCACCAGCACCACGACTAATGCCACTATCAACACCACCACCAACACCATCATCACAACCACCACCACCGCCATCACTAATGCCACTATCAACACCACCACCACCAACAACAACAACATCATCACAACCAC
>OZ024763.1:15121909-15126909 GCA_964016885.1 Eledone cirrhosa
GCTAAAATGAATTTCTCTGGGGGAAAAGTCCTATAAAACTTCTATATTAAAGTGAAAGTTAAAAAAAAAACAGGTGTACCGGATGTTGGATGCTTTGATGAAACTATTGTAGTGAAGAAGTGAATTAAAAAGAAAATAACTATGTGTGTTTGTATATAAGCACACACACATATATATCTAAAACAGAGAATGTCTGTCTGTCTCCCTAAAATTCGAGAACCACCCAACCAATTTTTTTTCAAACTTTACACATGTAATACTTATGGTCGTGTGAGTGTTTTGAGCAAAAAATATTTCAAATTTTCAATGCCATAAGGACTGCATTAGGCGCCGGTTAGCGATCTCTCTCTCTTTCTTAGTCTGTCTTTTTAGATAGATACATAGCTATAACGTCGCACCCTTATAATATCTGTCTGTATGTCTGCATTACGACATTATGAAAACATTGACTTCGCTATCTGTGTGTGAGTGTGTATATATGTATATATATATATATATATATATATATAGTGTGTGTGTGTGTATATATATAGATATATATATATATATATATATATATATATAGTGTGTAACGTTATTCGAAATATTTACTTCTGCGTTCACAGATTGATTTTTTAGTTTCAGAAGATCCCGTTAATGGTGAAAGCAGCGATTCTTTGCTTAAACTTTAATCTGGTATTTTAATATATATATATATATATATCTATAATTATATATTCGTGTACAGATATTTTTGCATACACAATAACAAAATATAAACAACCGTATTTATTTCACGATAAAGTATTGATTTTCTTCGCACGGGAAAAAAACCCTGGTAATCTACGACGAATTGTTTTTATAAGCACAAGGTATTCCGAGGTATTCCGTACTTCTCTGTACTGTTTCAGAAAGGAGGGATAAACATGCCAATCTATGTTTAGAACCCGAGCAACGCCGGGCCATTCTGCTAGTATATATATATATGTAAAAGGTAAACAGAAATAACAACACAATCGGTACAGTATATGGAAAGGATATATTAGGTATATATTAGGTTAACGCTTGATATAGCAGGAAGAAGATATATATAATAGAAAAAAAACTGAAGAAGTTTCATTTACATATAAAAAATATTTACTGCGTACCGACCCATTATATAACAAAATTTAATGTAAAAATGGCTTCTACAGCACTAATGTATTGAGTACCTTACTTACTGTTGTTACGCCCACCCAACACCCCGTGTGTGTGTAAACCCTTGTTAAAATATACGTGAATTATCAGATTTAGCCATTTCTTTAAGACAACTAAAACGGTAATGTCTCTTTGCTTTTAAGACAGTGGTGTGCAATTTGGAGTAGATCTGACTGATGTTTCTAGCATATTGAGTGACAGCATAAGAGACCCCCCTCGATTCTAACATAAGACCGTAAGGTGTGATTTCAGTGCAATTTGGCTGTTATTTCTACCATGTCTGGATATATAAGACAGTAGGGTGTGGTTTGAGGGAGATTTGGCTGCTATTTCTGCCATGTCAATATTAGACAGTAAGATGTGATTTGAGGGAGATTTGGCTGCTATTTCTGCCATGTTTAGATATATAAGACAGTAAGGTGTGATTTGAGGGAGATTTAGCTGCTATGTCTACCATATCTAGATATATAATATAGTAGGGTGTGATTTCACCTTTTAACATTCACATTACTCTTTATATACTATTGTATTTTTGTGGTAAAGGCTTTATCTTACATAATTATCTCCCATATTATTGAATCTATGAGATTTTGATATTTAATATGAGAACAATAGCTTGACATACATATGAACGGCCATTTATGGCCTGTTTAAACAGAAAGAGGTGAAAGAATTTTGGCCAGATATGGCCGGTTTAAATGCTAAAGGGTTATGAGAGATTTGGCTGCTATTTTTACCATGTCTAGCTATATAAGACAGTGAGGTGTGATTTGAGGGAGATTTGGCTCCTATTTCTACCATGTCAAGATATATAAGACAGTAAGGTGTGATTTCAGGGAAATTTGGCTGCTATTTCTACCATGTCTAGATATATAAGACAGTAGGGTGTGATTTGAGGGAGATTTGGCTGCTATTTCTACCATGTCTAGATATATAAGACAGTAAGGTGTGATTTGAGGGAGATTTGGCTGCTATTTCTACCATGTTTAGATATATAAGACAGTAGGGTGTGATTTGAGGGAGATTTGGCTGTTATTTCTACCATGGCTAGATATATAAGACAGTAGGGTGTGATTTGAGGGAGATTTGGCTGCTATTTCTACCATGTTTAGATATATAAGACAGTAGGGTGTGATTTGAGGGAGATTTGGCTGCTATTTCTACCATGGCTAGATATATAAGACTGTAGGGTGTGATTTGAGGGAGATTTGGCTGCTATTTCTACCATGTTTAGATATATAACTCAGTAAAGATGTACCCAGTTAAATAAAACAAAATTTGAAACCCAGAGAGCCTCACAGAGAGGGAAAGTGTGAGTGTGTGTGCCTGTGAGTGTGTGTGTGTGTGTGCCGGTGAGTGTGTGTGTGTGTGTGTGTGTGTGTGCCTGTGAGTGTGTGTGTGCCTGTGAGTGTGTGTGTGTGTGTGTGTGTGCCTGGGAGTGTGTGTGTGTGTGTGCTTGGGAGTGTGTGCTTGTGAGTGTGTGTGTGTGTGTGCATGTGTGTGTGTGTGCATGTGTGTGCCTGTGAGTGTGTGTGTGTCTGTGAGTGCCTGTGTGAGTGTGTGTGCCTGTGTGAGTGTGTGTGCCTGTGTGAGTATGTGTGTGCGTGTGCGCCTGTGAGTGTGTGTGCGTATGCCTATGAGTGTGTGTGTGTGTTTGCATGTGAGTGCGTGTTTGCATGTGAGTGCATGTGTGCGTGTGTGCTTGTGAGTGTGTGTGCGTGTGTGTGTGTGTGCCTGTGAGTGTGTGTGTGCCTGTGAGTGTGTGTGTGTGTGTGTGTGTGCCTGGGAGTGTGTGTGTGTGTGTGCTTGGGAGTGTGTGTGTGTGTGTGCCTGTGAGTGTGTGCTTGTGAGTGTGTGTGTGTGTGTGTGCATGTGTGTGTGTGTGCATGTGTGTGCCTGTGAGTGTGTGTGTGTCTGTGAGTGCCTGTGTGAGTGTGTGTGCCTGTGTGAGTGTGTGTGCCTGTGTGAGTATGTGTGTGCGTGTGCGCCTGTGAGTGTGTGTGCGTATGCCTATGAGTGTGTGTGTGTGTTTGCATGTGAGTGCGTGTTTGCATGTGAGTGCATGTGTGCGTGTGTGCTTGTGAGTGTGTGTGCACGTGTGCCTGTGAGTGTGTGTGTGTGTGTGCCTGCGAGTGTCTGTGTGTGCCTGTGAGTGTGCGTGTGCCTGTGCGTGCCTGTGAGTGTGTGTGTGTGCCTGTGTGTGTGCCTGTGAGTGTGTGTGTGTGCCTGTGCGTGCCTGTGAGTGTGTGTGTGTGCCTGTGTGTGTGCCTGTGTGTGTGCCTGTGTGTGCCTGTGTGTGTGGTGTGAGGTTGGTACTAAGATGGTATTGGTAAATATTGGTAGATCTGACAATACTTCTCACAGAAAAACAAACAAAAACAAAACAATTCTTTAGGTCAAGGATTCCAGTGGAGCAGTGTGTGGTGGGTGGGGGATAACCCAAGTAAATATTGATTATTAAACTAAATATTGGTTATTTATCTAAACCTAAACAACTCATTGATTACACAATTGTTTACTGGTGTCACATGATACATACACATACACATATACATATATACATACATATATATATAGATATACAAACACATATACATGGGTTTCCATCTAACCCATGCTAGCATGAAAGATAGACGTCAAACGATGATGATGATGATATATATATATGTATGTATATACATATATACATATATATATATATACACATATATATATATATATATATAGATATATATAGACATATGGTGGCTGCCAACTCGTTTTCGTGTACGGCCACTACTTTATATCCATGTAGGAGAACCCCTACCGATGCGCTGAACGAGTGTGGCTTTTTAGTCCAGCCAGCGACTTGAAAACTCTGGTACAAACACTACACTTGTGACAATTACTGACACATAGTGCTGGGCCCTTGGTACCATGTGACAACAAGTGCAGAGAGATCTCCAGATATAAAGCAATGCCTGTGCCGTGAAGCTTTTATAGTGAGCAAAGGCACTGCACAAAGTCAGTCCCACTCTCTTAACCAAGATGATATTTACCAAAAAGAAGAACAAGTCAACATCATTGGATACCATCAGGGTTGCAGGTGTTATATCAGAGTTTTCCTTCTTGTCAAAGGCTAAGGGGTCATCTCTCCCGGTGATTTTGGATGGCCATTGCCTCTTAAGAGTTCCTTTGCCCTTTGACAGGTTTTGTTTTTAGTCCTGCAGGATGTCCAAAGTCACCCTCCTCACCAAGAAACCTTGGTGGGGTTGCCAGTTTAGTCGCCAACGACCCGACCATGTGACAGGTTGTACTGGGATACATGTTACCAGTAGCACCAACTGGTGACCCGACATAGACATATACATACATACATACATACATACATATTTTTTATTCATCACTGTTTTACGTCCATTCTTCCACGCTAGCATGGGTTAGACAGGTTGTCACGTTGTGGGCAGTGACCGGTCGGGTAACCTTGTCTTGCTCATACGGGAACTGATTCTGTCTTGATTTCTACGGCCGGATGCCCTTCCTAACACCAACTTCATTTACAGTGAGTGCTGGGGGATTTTTTCCGTGGCACCTACACGTCCACTTTACAGTGTGGGCTGGGTGCTTTTTTGCTGTGGCACCTCCACGACCACCTTGCAGTGGGAGGGTGTGGGAGCATATTGTCTATATGCTTCAGCTTCGGCTTGAACCCGTGGGGGGGGAGGTCTTCTGTATTACTGCGTGACACCAGAGGTCACGGTCCTGTGTCATCGCCTTTGAGAGGTGCAATTGGGTAAGGTTGGCTTTTATCATTCATATATATATATATATATATTTTATTTTAT
>OZ024763.1:15131909-15134409 GCA_964016885.1 Eledone cirrhosa
TACTCGAAAACGAGTTGGCAGCCACCATATATAGTAATAATAATACTAATAATAATATGAGTTTCAGAAGATCCTGTTAAGGGTGAAAGCAGCAATTCTTTGCTTAAACTTTAATCTGTTATTTTAATAAATAAATCAATTGACTTATGTTTCATCACTATATATATATATATATATAGTTATGAAACATAAGTCAATTGCATGAACTCATAATCCTTTATTTACTGCTATATATATTTTGATGATAGCCATTGAATGGCTATGACCTCATCAGGCAGTTAGTCAGTTCTTAGATATGCCAGCTCTGTGTTTATGGTGTTGATGGTATCAGAGCCTTGGGACATATATATATATACAAATAATTGTTTCTACTTTTGGCACAGGGCCAGCAATTATCCCAGTACATTACTGGTACTTCATTTTATCGACCCCGTAAGGATGAAAGGCAAAGTTAACCTCGGCGGGATTTGAACTTAGACCGTAAAGGGACGTAACTTTATGCTTCAAAGCATGGTGTCCGACTCTCTACCGATACTAGAGTATCGATAATAATGATTTGGGACGTGAGTCTATATGGGAGAACACATATCTGAGGAGCTTCCGATTCTAGATCAGGAACACATATAATCGATCGTTCCTCGAGCTGATCAGCAATGAAACACATGTAATATGTAATTAAATATGTATACTGATTCTTTGTTCCCTAATTATTATATATACACATATAAATATACACACATGTATGTATATGTATGGTTGGTGATGGGAAGGGCATCCAGCCATTGAAACACACCAAAGAGAGGGCGAAGAGGACTTTTCAATTGTGTCAAGGGCACAACAACTTCTTTATTGTAATTGACATGATAGAAAACACCCAGTACACTCTGTAAAGTGGCCAATGATAGGAGGGGCCTCCAGACATAGAAAGCTTGCCAAACAGATGGCTGAGTGGGTTCTTTAGCTGTGTCAGAGATATAACAACCTCGTTAGAATTGGGGCCATGATAAAATGTACTTTGGGCATTCGAGAGAGAGAGAGAGAGAGAGAGAGAGAGAGAGAGAGAGAGAGAGAGAGAGAGAGAGAAAGTGAGAAAGAGAGAAAGAGAGAGAGAGAGAGAGAGAGAGAGAGAAAGAGAGAGAGAGAGAAAGAGAGAGAGAGAGAGAAAGATAGATAGAGAGAGAGAGAGAGAGAGAGAGAGAAAGAGAGAGAGAGAGAGAGAAAGAGAGAAAGAGAGAAAGAGAGAGAGAGAAAGAGAGAGAAAGAAAGAGAGAGAGAGACTGTGTGTGTGGCGGAGGGGGGAACATATCTATGCTAGATATGTTCCCCCTCATCCAATCCCCCCACCCTAGCTGCAAGGTCAGTAGTTCCAGTTAAGTACCCACTTGGTCTGAGATGACCTGTCTAACCCTTACGAGCAGGGAGAGCTGCGGGGGGGGGGGGGGGATTATATGATGATGATTTATATATATATATATGGAGGCACATGGCTGAGTGGTTAGAGCATTGGCCTTGCAATCGAAAGGTTGTGAGTTCAATTCTCAGACCGGGTGATGTGTTGTTTCCTTGAGCAAGACACTTTATTTCACATTGCTCCAGTTTACTCAGCTGTAGAAATGAGATGATAGGGACTGGGGTCCCTATCATTCCACTGCAAAGTGGTCGTGGAGGTGCCACGGCAAAAAAGCACCCAGCACTCACTGTAAATGAGGTTGGTGTTAGGAAGGGCATCCAGCTGTAGAAATGAGATGATAGGGACTGGGGTCCCTATCATTCCACTGCAAAGTGGTCGTGCAGGTGCCACGACAAAAAAGCACCCAGTACTCACTGTAAATGAGGTTGGTGTTAGGAAGGGCATCCAGCTGTAGAAATCAAGCCAGAGTCAGTTCCTGTCCCACCCTTGCAAGCAGGGAAAAAGCGGACGTAAAATGAAATGATGATGATATATATATATATATATATATATATATATAAAAATATGCATGTACATTTATGTATGTGTATATATGTATATAATATATACATATACACATGTATATATACATATATATATATATATAATATATACATATACACATGTGTATATATACATATATATATAATATATCATCATCATCTCATCATCATCATCTTCATCTAACGTCCATTTTCCATGCTAGCATGGGTTAGACGAGAGTTGTCCCACTTGAGGCAAGGCTGGTCGGGTGACCGTGTCTCGCTCGTGTATATATATATAGGAACGAGTAGGACCCCGACGGCTGAGCTCAAGCCGTTTCGACGGCTAATTCTGGACTAAAATTTTAGTCCAGAATTAGCCGTCGAAATGGCTTGAGCTCAGCCGTCGGGGTCCTACTCGTTCCTATTACCCACTCTACTACCCTAAGTATTGAGTACTTTGGTGCGTTATGGTCCATCTGGTTCCTTACCACATTTCCTTCGTTATATATAAATATATATATATGTATGGACATACATACATGTACATACATATGTGTGTGTGTTT
>OZ024763.1:15136909-15164409 GCA_964016885.1 Eledone cirrhosa
TCACAGCAATTAAGGTTAACGATATAAATCGTTAAGAAAAAAAAATCATTAACACTTGAATATTTTATAAATAGTAAAATATTTAATTGCCTAAAATCATTTGAACTAATTAACAGTGGGAAGTCTTAAAGTTTACCTAATTAAAAGATTAATTAAGCTAAACTGTACCATTTGTGACTTAACTTTATTTTAATCCCAGGTATTTTAACAATAAGTATTAATCGCTCGTTAAAGGTAAACTCTATCTAATTAAATTTAATCTTTCATAAATGGAAGAATTCCTGATGGCCATTGTTGTGGGAATATGGTGGGGGTGGGGCTAGGGTGGGGATGGGGGGTAGTCGGAGGTGTGGGAGGTATGTGTGGGAGTGGGGGGGGGGGGGTATGCGCGGGAGTGGGGTGGCTGGGGTGGGGTGGATGGGAGTGGGGTAAGAGTGGTGTATGAGTGGGGGTGGGAATGGATGTGGGGTGAGAGTGGAGGTGAACTTGTTTCCTTTTTATAAGGTCACCATTGTAGAACCACCACCACCACCACTTGTTATACTTGGGGAGGGTCATATTGTTATCATATTGCCAATATTATAACAATATGACACTCCCCAAGTATAACAATATAAATATATATATATATACACACATACTAGGACTGGGACCTATATCCCTTAAAACCAAGAAACCTGCTCAGGCCAAGCATGAGCCATAACAATAACAGCAACAACAACAACAGCAATTATAACAATGTGTAAATACAATCTTAGCTCAACACAAACTGGGTCACCTTTGTATTGTTGTAAAACAATATTTTTAGAAATACTTGTGTGAAATCATACATGGCGTTTTTTGTGAACAAAGCTTTTGAAAGCTTGACATATATCTGTTGTATCTCTTTTACTCACTTTTACTCTTTTTGTGAAGGCACGTGGCCTAGTGGTTAGGATGTTGGACTAATGAACTTGATTCCTGACCCAAGCAAGGTGTTGCGTTTTTGAGGAAGATAGGTTATTCCACTTTGTTCCTTCTGTCAATGTTGTGATGAAAAGATAGTATCAACAATGGAAAGAGTAATGGAAATATAGTTTCCTTGGTCTGATCTGATGATCAACTCCTTTCTTCTGCCAGGAGTTGTGACCAACAGATAGTATCAACAATGGAAAGACCAATGAAAACATTGTTTCCTTGACCTGATCTGATGGTCAGTTCCTTTCTTCTGCCAGGCGTTGTGTCCAACAGACAGTATCAACAATGGAAATACTAATAGAAACATTGTTTCCTTGGTCTGATCTGATGATCAGCTCCTTTCTTCTGCCAGGAGTTGTGTCCAACAGACAGTATCAAGAATGGAAATACTAATAGAAACATTGTTTCCTTGGTCTGATCTGATGATCAGCTCCTTTCTTCTGCCAGGAGTTGTGTCCAACAGACAGTATCAACAATGGAAATACTAATAGAAACATTGTTTCCTTGGTCTGATCTGATGATCAGCTCTTTTCTTCTGCCAGGAGTTGTGTCCAACAGACAGTATCAGCAATGGAAATACTAATAGAAACATTGTTTCCTTGGTTTGATCTGATGATCAGCTCCTTTCTTCTGCCAGGAGTTGTGTCCAACAGACAGTATCAACAATGGAAATACTAATAGAAACATTGTTTCCTTGGTCTGATCTGATGATCAGCTCTTTTCTTCTGCCAGGAGTTGTGTCCAACAGACAGTATCAACAATGGAAATACTAATAGAAACATTGTTTCCTTGGTCTGATCTGATGATCAGCTCTTTTCTTCTGCCAGGAGTTGTGTCCAACAGACAGTATCAACAATGGAAATACTAATAGAAACATTGTTTCCTTGGTCTGATCTGATGATCAGCTCTTTTCTTCTGCCAGGAGTTGTGTCCAACAGACAGTATCAGCAATGGAAATACTAATAGAAACATTGTTTCCTTGGTTTGATCTGATGATCAGCTCCTTTCTTCTGCCAGGAGTTGTGTCCAACAGACAGTATCAACAATGGAAATACTAATAGAAACATTGTTTCCTTGGTCTGATCTGATGATCAGCTCCTATCTTCTGCCAGGAGTTGTGTCCAACAGATAGTATGTAACAGCAATGGAAATAACAAAGTCTCCCCACCCAGTTCCTACCAACGTGCGCGCGGGGGGGGGGGTCACCCACACACATCTGTCCCCACCCCATCCCTCAACATTGTGCCATCCCCACCCCTCTGACGTAAATGACTCCCCCACTCCCACAATCCATGTATTGTGATGGTGTGTACTGACAACACAACTACAATAACAGTGACAACAACAATATCACCCTGTTCACATGGTAATTACTGCTACACACACATGACATACAGCAGACCTGGGGTGGGGAGGGGGTGTACCTGGGGTGGGGTAGAGAGATGGTCGAGGGGGTAACCTGGGGGGTGGCAGAGAGAGAGTAGAAGGAGAGAAGAAAGAGAGGGGGAGAGGGGGAATCTGGGGGTGGCAGGCAGGGAGAGAGTAGGAGAGAGGAAAGAGAGTGTGGGAGGGGGAATCTGGGGGTGGCAGGGAGAGAGTAGGAGAGAGGAAAGAGAGTAGGAGAGAGGAAAGAGAGGGGGAGAGGGAGAATCTGGGGGTGGCAGGGAGAGAGTAGGAGAGAGGAAAGAGAGGGGGAGAAACAGACTGGTTGAGAGAAAGAGAGGTAAAAAGAGAGACAGAGGTAGTAATGGAGAGAGAGATAAAGAGAGAAACACACATATATATATATATATATATATAAAGAGAGAGAGGCGGTGGAGGGAGACAGACAGAGAGAGAGAGAGAGAAACATATATATATAGAGAGAGAGAAGAGAGAGGAGAGAGAGAGGAGAGAGGAGAGAGAGAGAGAAACATATATATATAAAGAGAGAGAGGCGGTGGAGGGAGACAGACAGAGAGAGAAACATATATATATAGAGAGAGAGAGAGGGAGAGAGAGAAACATATGTATAGAAAGAGAGAGGGGAAGAAAGAAAGAGAGAGAGAGAGAGAGAGAGAAAGAGATAGTTAGAAAGGGAGCATGAGTATATTTCCCCTTAAGCTGACATTTTAAAGTTGTCACACACAACAATTGTTAACTAGATTGTGTAAAATATATATGAAAACATTAACACACCCCTCCACCACCACTAACAACAACAACAACAACACTACTGATAATTCTTAGTTGCTCCCCACCCTCCCCACCGCCATCCCACGTGACACCTCATCTTAACTTTTTCATTTAAATCTTCACTTAATCCCTAAAGTCACATTCCACACAACACCTTACACTCAACCCCACTTTAATCCTAAATCTACCTGTAAACACTATAGGTCTCGTTTAATAAAGATAGGTTTTATTTATATATATCATCATCATCATCGTTTTATGTCCGTTCTTCCACGCTAGCATGGGTTAGACGGGTTGTCCTGTTGCGGGCAGTAGCCGGTCGGCTGACCTTGCCTTGCTCATATGGGAACTGATTCTGATTCTGATATATATATATATATATATATATATATAGGAAAAAGTATGACCCCGACGGCAGAGCTCAAGGCGTTTTGACGGCTATTTCTGGACTAAATTAGAATTTTTAAAAAATTCTAATTTAGTCCAGAAATAGACGTTGAAACGGCTTGAGCTCTGCCGTCGGGGTCATACTTTTTCCTATTTCCCACTCTACTACCCTAAGTATTGAGTACTCTGGTGCGTTATGGTCCATTTAGTTCCTTACCACAATTCCTTTGTTATATATATATATATATATATATATGTGTATGTCATCATCATCATCATCATCAACGTTTAACGTTCGTGTTCCACGCTCGCATGGGTTTGGACGGGGGTAGTCCCACTTGAGGCAAGAGTGATTGTCTTGCTCGCATAGGACTGTCTGGCAGGTTTTCTACAGTTGGATGTCCTTCCTAACACCAACCACATTTACAGTGTGGGTCTGGGAGGTTTTTACCGTGTTGCCTACACGGCCACATTACAGCGTGGACTGTGTGTTTTTTTGTCGTGACACCTACACGATCTCATTTGTTTCGGCCTGGATGGCGCGGCACCAACATAACTTTACATAGAACGGGGTGGTGTGGATGGGGTGGGGGTGGTGGTGGTGGGACGGGGTGTATTTTGTTAGAGATGCCTACTGGCTGGAGTAGGTTTTACTATATATATATATGTATATATATAAATATATATATGTAAGCTTGCATGCTCCGCTGGATGTGTAATAGTAATATACATGAACGGCAAAGCATAAACGAACTAAGGAAAAAAATTAGAAATAAGAGGGATCAGATGTTGTTTACTCGAGAGAAGGCTACGTTGGTATGGACACGTGATGCGCATGAAAGTCGATAGCTGTATAACAAAGTGCAGGGCAATAAAGATAGACGGTAGCCACGGAATAGGCAGACCTAGAAAAACCTGGGACGAGCTGATAAACTCCGACCTCACACACTTACACCTCTCCAAGACAATGTCACTGGACCGAGACCTTTGGCGGTACTCAGTAACAGAGAAGACCCGCCTTACCTAAATACATAGTAAAACCTACTACAGCCAGTAGGCATCTCTAACAAAATACCCCCCACCCCCACCCCATCCACACCACCCCGTTCTATGTAAAGTTATGTTGGTGCCACACCATCCAGGCCGAAACAAATGAGATCGTGTAGGTGTCACGACAAAAAAACACACAGTCCACGCTGTAATGTGGCCGTGTAGGCAACACGGTAAAAGCCTCCCAGACCCACACTGTAAATGTGGTTGGTGTTAGGAAGGGCATCCAACTGTAGAAAACCTGCCAGACAGTCCTATGCGAGCAAGACAATCACTCTTGCCTCAAGTGGGACTACCCCCGTCCAAACCCATGCAAGCGTGGAACACGGACGTTAAACGTTGATGATGATGATGATGATGAGGTGTCACAACAAAAAAACACACAGTCCACACTGTAATGTGGTCGTGTAGGTAACACGGTAAAAAAAACCCAGTCCACACTGTAAATGTGGTTGGTGTTAGGAAGGGCATCCAGCCATAGAATACCTGCCAGACAGTCCTATACGAGTGAGACCCGGTTACCCAACCAATCTTGCCTCAAGTGGGACAACTTCCGTCTAAGCCATGCTAGCATGGAAGATAGATGTTAAACGATGATGATTATATATATATATATATATATATATATATATGCTAGCATGGAAAATGGACGTTAAATGAAGATGATGATGATATATATATATATAGTATTAGTTATACTATTTATGGTTATGTAAATACAAAACCTTAAGCAGTTATAAGTATTTTACACACACCCTAAATAGTGGTAGGCAGTAATGTATTACTACCTTATTACCAGTAAGTTAAGTAGCTCAATGTAAAGACATCAGATGATTTACAGAGCAGTTATATGAAATATAAGAATCAAAGGACTGTTCAAAACATTATTGTGCTTACAGCTGTTTCCTCCAAACCGAGGTTTGGATTCTTCGGAGCAATTTATTAATGCATGGACAGTTATATGACCTCCTTTTCAGCCGAGAGACATACCGATACATATTCAAACATTGATACGTATTCAAACATTGTGGGTCAACATTCATTACAGAAACTGTAATGAATGTTGACCCACAATGTTTGAATATGTATCAATGTTTGAATATGTATCGGTATGTCTCTCGGCTGAAAAGGAGGTCATATAACTGTCCATGCATTAATAAATTGCTCCGAAGAATCCAAACCTCGGTTTGGAGGAAACAGCTGTAAGCACAATAATGTTTTGAACAGTCTTTTGATTCTTATATTTCATATATATATATATATAATTGAGATAAGCGGAGCAAGCAAGATTCAAATAATTTTTAAGATGATCTAATCTTTTCCATTGGAAGTCCCTAGGGATCTCCAATCTTTTGTGAAGTGAAACCGTCGGTAAAAGCAATTGGAATAGGTAAATATTTAAATTATATTTTTTAATTTATTTTAAAAAATTGTTTGAATTTTGCTTGCTCCACTTATCTCAATTTTATAGTTCTGGTAAGTCAAATTAATACCATAGAACAACCCTGTATCATAGACACCCTATATATTTCCAGGGGTACTTAGTACCTGTGGCGATATTAACTTCTTTTATATGTATATATATATATTTATTCAGGTTTGAGGTTCACCACTGTATAGAGCTGGTCTATTCCGTATGGTCAATCGTAATGCAATAATATAGAGAGTACTCAACGTAAAGCAGTTCAACCGTCTTTGTTTTTGTAGTTGGTGGTGCTATTACGGAGTTAAATATTATAATAAAATGACAGGAGGCTGGATTTGTGTAAATCCTTGAAAGGTTTATTATACTATGATCATTTCAATGACCGGGTTCCGTATGAATCCGGTGATATCATCAGGTATTCGAAATATAATACGTGAATGTAATAGATAAAATCCATGGGGCTGAAAATCGAGGACCCGAGGGCGACCGCTATTCTGTTCCTTCAACCTCAGCCGGTCGCCCTGATATATATATATATATATATATATATATATATATAAATAAAAAAATATATATGTAGGTGTCACGACAAAAAAATACGCAGTCCACGCTGTAACGTGGCCGTGTAGGTAACATGGTAAAAATCTCCCAGTCCACACTGCAAACGTGGTTGGTGTTAGGAAGGGCATCCAGCCATAGAAAACCTGCCAGATAGTCCTATACGACCGAGACACTGTCACCTGACCAATCTTGCCTCAACTCTAACCCATGCTAGCATGGAAGATAGACGTTAAACAATGATGATGATATATATATATATACATATATTTTCTTTTTTTTTTTTCAATGTGGTCTACCCTTTGTGGTAGGGTCCGTACCATAGACAGAACTCAATGTAATCTGATAGTGAGTAATTCAGTGAAATCCATAGAAAGGTTCTATGTTTACATTTATCAAAGGGTTAAAGTGTTTACATTTATCTAAAAACCTTCCATCATAATTTTAATAACCTTTGTTGAGTTATGTTCCAAACACTGGCTTAATATTGAGTGTTTTTCGTTAGAAACATGGTCATGAAAGGGTTAAAGTGTTTACATTTATGAAAGGGTTAAAGTGTTTACATTTATCTAAAAACCTTCCATCATAATTTTAATAACCTTTGTTGAGTTATGTTCCAAACACTGGCTTAATATTGAGTGTTTTTCGTTAGAAACATGGTCATGAAAGGGTTAAAGTGTTTACATTTATGAAAGGGTTAAAGTGTTTACATTTATCTAAAAACCTTCCATCATAATTTTAATAACCTTTGTTGAGTTATGTTCCAAACACTGGCTTAATATTGAGTGTTTTTCGTTAGAAACATGGTCATGAAGGGTTAAAGTGTTTACATTTATGAAAGGGTTAAAGTGTTTACATTTATCTAAAAACCTTCAATCATAATTTTAATAACCTTTGTTGAGTTATGTTCCAAACACCTGGGTAATGAAAGGGTTAATATTCAATGTTACCATAGACCTGAAGTTTATGATAGATACATGTGTCTGCATCAGTAGGAATACACACACACACACATATATATCTGCATATACATATATGCATACATACACATATATACATGCATACACAGCTTCATATATACACATGCATACATACATAAACATACATAAAAACACATATACATGCATACAGCCTCACATATACACATGCATACATACATAAACATACATATACACACATATACATGCATACACAGCCTCACATATACACATGCATAAACAGCCTCACATATACACATGCATACATACATATACACACATATACACATATACACATGCATACATACATAAACATACATATACACACATATACATGCATACACAGCCTCACATATACACATGCATACACAGCCTCACATATACACATGCATACATACATATACACATATACACATGCATACATACATAAACATACATATACACACATATACATGCATACACAGCCTCACATATACACATGCATACATACATACATAAACATACATATACACATGTATACATGCATACACAGCCTCACATATACACATGCATACATAGATAAACATACATATACACACATATACATGCATACACAGCCTCACATATACACATGCATACATACATAAACATACATATACACACATATACATGCATACACAGCCTCACATATACACATGCATACATACATACATAAACATACATATACACATGTATACATGCATAAACAGCCTCACATATACACATGCATACATACACAAACATACATATACACACATATACATGCATACACAGCCTCACATATACACATGCATACATACATACATAAACATACATATACACATGTATACATGCATACACAGCCTCACATATACACATGCATACATACATAAACATACATACACATATATACATGCATACACAGCCTCATATATACACATGCATACATAGATAAACATACATATACACACATATACATGCATACACAGCCTCACATATACACATGCATACATAAACATACATATACACATATATACATGCATACACAACATCACATATACACATGCATACATACATACATAAACATACATATACACATGTATACATGCATACACAGCCTCACATATACACATGCATACATACATAAACATACATATACACATCTATACATGCATACACAGCCTCACATATACACATACATACACAAACATACATACACATACATACACATACATGCATACACAAACCTAGTCACACATACATATAAATATACATGCATATACACACACATACACGCAGACATGAATACACATATACATGCATTCATACACAAATTCACATATACATATATACATCCATACAGCATGCACACAACAACAACTAATCTAAATCCATCCAAAACTGCAGTATTCAGCAGTATCTCGGTACTATAGGAACTATAACAAAGGTAACATAGGTTAACAACAGTGAAACAACACAACTAAATCCATCCAAAGACACAGTATTCAGCAAAACCTCAATACCAGAGCAACTACAAAGTTACAATATGTTGACAACATCTACTAAGTTTGTTTCTACAAATATTGGATAGGAAACAGAAAAATAAGGAAGTTGCAGGGAGGATACATAAAAGAGGGTAACACGGTGAAGAAGGGACACATATGTCAGAATTTAGTGCTCCCCCATCTACTAATGATGTGGTTTCCTCATAATCTTTTCAACCCTTTTCATATCAAACCGCCTGAAACCATTCCTCAGTTCTACGATACAAAACTGTCTGCTTTAAAGTGACACAGAGGAAGACTGAGGTTAGCTGGACATGCTCACCGACATCCAGAGTTGACACTGCACTCAGTGCTCCTGTGGGAGCCCCTGCATGGACACACTGGAAGAGGAAGACTAAGGTTAGCTGGACATGCGCACCGACATCCAGAGTTGACACTGCACTCAGTGCTCCTGTAGGAGCCCCTACATGGACACACTGGAAGAGGAAGACCGAGGTTAACATATGTTGATGCCCTAAGGACAGACACTGGTCTGTTGGAGACGCAGGACATGGCAGCGATAATGAGGGACAGAGACCGCTGGAGAGAACTCGTCCATGGATCTCGGGAATTTTACCCGCCCTAGAGAGTTATTTAACCCTTTAGCATTTACATTATTATGGGGGTCGATAAAATAAAGTACCAGTAATGTACTGGGTTATTGCTGGCCTTGTGCCAAAAGTAGAAACAATTATTATATATATATATATATATATATATACTATTGTATTTTTGTGGTATAGGCTTTACCTCATAATTATCTCACATAATATCGAATCTATGAGATTTTAATATTATTTATTTTGAGAAAAATACCTTAACATCAATATGAGTAGCCAGTCCAGTTTGAACATAAAGAGGCAAGAGAATTCTTGCTGGATATGGTCGGTTTAAATGTTAAAGGGTCAAAACCCTTCCATCAGATAAGTTATGTTTCAAACACCAACTTAAATTTAGTTATATTATTAAATCCTTCCAAATTCTTGATGATTTTCAAATTTATTTGGAAACTATAGGCAGCGTCTTTCATTAGAAATATGGTAATGAAAGAGTTACTATTCTTTTATTTTTTTACGATAAAAAAGAATTCTGGGGCTGATATTATTGGCCAAATACTTCGAAGGCCAAAGATTGAAACCAATAAAAGAGTACTGGGGTTGATATGATTGACAAGAAGCTTCCAAAGTGGGGCCCCAGCCTTGGCCGCTGTCTAATGACAAAAACCAATAATAGAGTCCTGGGGTTGATATGATTGACTAAATCCTTTCAGGGCAGTGCCCCAGCATGGTCGCAGTCTAATGACTGAAACCAATAAAAGAATAAGTACTGGGGTTGATATGATTGACTAAATCTTGTGAAGACAGTACCCCAGCATGGCCGCTGCCTACTGACTGAAACCAATAAAGCAGTACTGGAGTTTATATGATTGACTAAATCCTTTCAAGGAAGTGCCCCAGCATGGTCAGTCACAGTTAAATGACTGAAACCAGTAAAAACGTCTGGGGTTGATATTTTTGACTAAATCCTTTTGAGGTGGTGCCACAGCATGGCCACAGTCTAATGACTGATACCAGTAAAAGAGTCCTGGGGTTGATATGATTGGCTAAAACCTTCCAAGACGGTGCCCCAGCATGGCCAAGGTCTAATGACTGATACCAGTAAAAAAAAAAAGTCCTGGGGTTGATGTGATTGGCTAAAACCTTTCAAGGCAATGCCCCAGCATTGCCAAGGTCTAATGACTTTCAAGGCAGTGCCCCAGCATGGCCACAGTCTAATGACTCAAACCAATAAAAGAATAAGTACTGGGGTTGATATGATTGACTAAAACCTTCCAAGACGGTGCCCCAGCATGGCCCCAGTATAATGACTGAAACTAGTAAAAGAATAAAAAGGGTTGTAGAAAGTTATGAGGAAACTAAGTCTAGAAGAAAGAAAGGGGGAGGGAGGAGGTGGTTCCACGTAAGTGTAGTTATGTCATATTATGTTGTGAAGTGCTTCAGGGTTGATAGCCATGTTTGGATCTGTGAGTAGAACTTACCAATAACTCATCATATTGTTCAGAGAACTGAAAAAATTTGTAATTTATATTTAGAAAAATAAAAACATGAACAAAAATCTCATATATGTGTGTGTATATATATATATATATATATATATGAAAAACATGGGGAGAAGAATACTGCATGGTTGCACATGGATTACATATTATAAAATTAGTCCCTCATCAGTGATTTGCCAACGATCATTGGTATTTCATCGCATTAAATTAAACAACTCCACTATCCGGGAGCTTCCAACAGTAATGGTTGCATTTTTTAAGGGTATGTCAATATTTATTTATAAAACTGATCTATATTATATTTTATCTGATGAAAGCACACCATAATTTAACTTGGTGTCCTTGAAATATGTATAATGAAATAAATATGGTTTTATAGATATAGTTTCCATTTGTATTTTTACTCCAAAAATTTGTTGAGTGCTTTATATCAGTTATAAAAATATTTGCTTGTTGTATCCCAACAATTTAAATAGAACTTCTACATATATATATATATATATATATATATATATATAATACATATATATAACATATATATGACATATACATATATATATAACACACATATATATAACATATATATGTGTTGTATATGTTATATATATAACATATATACATATATATAACATATACATATTTATAACATATACATATATATATACATATATATACATATATATAACATATACATATTTATAACATATACATATATATATACATATATATAACATATACATATATATATACATATATATAACATATACATATATATATACATATATATAACATATACATATATATACATATATATAACATATACATATATATAACATATACATATATATACATATATATAACATATACATATATATACATATATATAACATATACATATATATAACATATACATATATATACATACAATAATATTTACTTAATTAAGGTAGGATGATGCCTGTACTCTACTAACGTATTGAGTACCTTTTTTACCTGTGGTCATCTCCCACTATACATCGGGAATCCACCTACATATATATATATTATGTTTTAATATGTTTACGTCTGTTAAGTACATTTATACAGAAATACGGTTTATATATATATATATATATATTGTTATACTTTGGGAGGGTCATGTTGCCAATAAGAAACACACGCACCAGTTGCTTTCACTTCAATTTAATTTATTAAATATTTATAAATTTACAAATTTATAAATTTCTGGTTGTGGAACCAACCAACCAACCAGAAATTTATAAATTTGTAAATTTATAAATATTTAATAAATTAAATTGAAGTGAAAGCAACTGGTGCGTGTGTTTCTTATTGGCAACATGACCCTCCCAAAGTATAACAATATCGGTTTCAACACACGATTTCAGATAAAGAATCTTGCTAAACAAATTCAGAAACGAAATATATATATATAGTTATGTAATAAACAACATAAGGCAATTATTCCATTTACCAGTGGTTTCTTAAAAGCAAAAAAAGTTTTTAAAATCCAACGTCAATAAATACACCAGGATTTTTTCTTTCTGATGATTGAAAGCAAAATTTTTTGCTTTTAAGAAACCACTGGTAAATGGAATAATTGCCTTATGTTGTTTATTACATAATAATAATAATTAAGCTCTGTTGCCTACATAGAGCACTCTTTTTTCCTGGACTTTTCCAATGGAATTACTTCATTCACACACACACATATATATATATATATATATATATATATATATATATATATATATATATATATATATTTTACAGAATGTGTTTGATGAATAAATTGGTTTTGGACAACAACTACTACGACTACTACTACCACAACTACTACCACTACAACTACTACGACAACTACTACCACTACAACTACTACAACAACTGCTACTACAACAACTGCTACTACAACAACTGCTACTACCACAACTGCTACTACCACAACTACTACCACTACTACTACCACAACTATTACAACTACAACTACTACTACCACAACTACTATTACAACTACTACTACCACAACTACTACAACTACTACCACTACTACTACAACCACTACTACCACAACTACTACTACTACCACAACTATTATCACTACTACTACTACTACTACTATTACCACCACAACTACTACTACTACTACTACCACTACCACAATTACTACCACCACAACTACTACTACTACAACTACTACTACCACAACTACTACCACCACAACTACTACTACAACTACTGCCACAAGTACTACAACAACTACTACCACAACTACCACAAGTACTACCACAACTACTACAACAACTATTACCACAACTACTACAACTATTACCACAACTACCACTACCACAACCACAAAATCAACTGCTGAGACCACAACTACTACTACTACTGCTGTTATGACCACAACAACAACAACTACTACAACTGCTGAGACCACAACAACAACTACTACTACCACTACAACTGCTATGACCACAACAACAACCACTACTACTACTACAACAACTGCTGAGACCACAACTACTACTACTACTATGACCACAACAACTACTACCACTACAACTGCTATGACCACAACAACAACAACAACTACTACTACGACCACAACAACTACTACTACTACTATGACCACAACAACTACTACTACAACTGCTATGACCACAACAACAACTAACACCACTACAACTACTATAACCACAACAACAACTACTACTACTATGACCACAACAACAACTACTACTACTACAACTGCTATGACCACAACAACAACTAACACCACTACAACTACTATAACCACAACAACTACTACTACTACTACTATGACCACAACAACAACAACTACTACTACTATGACCACAACAACAACAACTACTACTACTACTACAACTGCTATGACCACAACAACAACTAACACCACTACAACTACTATAACCACAACAACAACTACTACTACTATGACCACAACAACAACTACTACTACTACAACTGCTATGACCACAACAACAACTAACACCACTACAACTACTATAACCACAACAACTACTACTACTACTACTACTATGACCACAACAACAACAACTACTACAACTGCTATGACCACAACAACAACTAACACCACTACAACTACTATAACCACAACAACTACTACTACTACTACTACTATGACCACAACAACAACTACTACAACTGCTATGACCACAACAACAACTAACACCACTACAACTACTATAACCACAACAACAACTACTACAATCACAACAACAACTACAACAGTAACAATAACAACAAATAATGAGGGAGTTAGTTATATTACTAAATTCATCCAAATTTTGGATTAGGTAAAGAATTATTTGAAAATTACAGACAGTGTATGTTTGGGTGTAGGAATATTTGAATTTAGCTGCTGAAGAATAAAGTTAAGTGACATTCCAAACACCAGCTTAATAATTGTTTCTAATTTTGGCACAAGGCCAGCAATTATCTCAGTGTATTACTGGTACTTGATTCTATCAACCCCGTAAGGATGAAAGGCAAAGTTAACCTCGGTGGGATTAACTTTGAGAAAGTTAGTTTTATTACTAAATCCTTCCAAATTCTTCATTATTTTCAAAATTATTTTAAAATCCTAAGCTGCATATTTCATTAGAATTATGACAGCGAAAGGGTTAAAGTGTTTATATGTTTCTAAAAATCTTTATTATGTTCCAAACATCAGTTTAAAAATGAGGGAGTTAGTTATATTATTAAATCCTTCCAAATTTTTCATTATTTTCAAAATTATTTGAAAGTCATAGGCAGTGTTTTCTTTAGAAATATGGTAACGTAAGGGTTAAAGTCTTTATATTTATCCAAAAAACTTCCATCATAATTTTATCTAGAAACCTTTTATATTCCAAACATATATTAATGAGAATGTTATATTACTAAATACCCTCCAAGTTCTTGATTAATTCCTAAATTATTTTAAAAACATAGACAGAGTCTTTCTTTAGAAATATGGTAATGAAAGGGTTAAAACACCAACTTAATAATGAAAGAGTTAGTTACATTATTAAATCTTTCCAAATTTTTCATTATTTTCAAAATTATTTGAAAGTCATAGGCAGTGTTTTCTTTAGAAATATGGTAACAAGAAGGTTAAAGTGTTTATATTTATCTAAATACCTTCCATCATAATTTTATGTAAGAAGCTTTGTTAAGTTATGTTCCAAACATAAGCAATATCATTCATTAGAAATATGGTAACGAAAGGATTAAAATGTTTTAAATGCATTCAGTACACTCTGGGAAGTGATAGTGTTGATGCCACAATAAAATTCATCCAGTACACTCTGTAAAATGTTAGTGTTGGCACCTACAATAAAATACACCGCTTACACTGTAAAGTGATAGTGTTGGTGCCACAATAAAATGCACCCAGTATACTCTGTAAAGTGGTGTTGGTGTCACAATAAAATGCACTCAGTGCACTCTGTAAAGTGGTTGGTGCCTTGATAAAATGCACTGAGTACACTCTGTAAAGTGGTTGGTGTTTGGAAGGGCATACAACGGTAGAAACCATACCAAAAAATGGAATGTATGTATGTAAGCAAGAGGGGGTGGTCCCTGAGCCCATTTGAGAGGACAGAACTCTAATTAAGTCCTGACTCGGTCTGTGACAACCGGTCCAACCCATGCTAACATATGAAAAAAGAATGTTAACATTTTTAATACCAAACCACCTGAAACTGACACAGGTTCTAATGTGTTTACATTTATCTAAAAGCATTCCATCATAATTTTATGTTCCAGACACCAACTTAATGAGAAAGTTAGTTATAATACTAAAGTTCTCAAAATAGATTATTTTCAAAATTAATTAAAATGCCTAGTCTTTCATTAGAAATATGGTACAAAAAAGTTAAAGTGTTTATATTTATCTAAAACCTTTCCATCATAATTTTATGTAAGAACCTTTGTTAAGTTATGTTCTAAACACCAACTTAATAATGAGAAAGTTAGTTATAATACTAAAGTTCTCAAAATTGATTATTTTCAAAATTAATTAAAATGCCTAGTCTTTCATTAGAAATATGGTACAAAAAAGTTAAAGTGTTTATATTTATCTAAAACCTTTCCATCATAATTTTATGTAAGAACCTTTGTTAAGTTATGTTCTAAACACCAACTTAATAATGAGAAAGTTAGTTATAATACTAAAGTTCTCAAAATTGATTATTTTCAAAATTAATTAAAATGCCTAGTCTTTCATTAGAAATATGGTACAAAAAAGTTAAAGTGTTTATATTTATCTAAAACCTTTCCATCATAATCTTATGTAAGAACCTTTGTTAAGTTATGTTCTAAACACCAGCTTAATAATAACAAAGTTAGTTATATTGCTAAATCCCTCCAAATTCTTGATTATTTCAAAATTAATTAAAGTGCCTAGTCAGTGTCTTTCATTAGAAATATGGTAATGAAAAGGTTAAAGTGTTTACATTTACCTAAAAATATTCCATCATAATTTTATGTAAGAACCTTTATTAAGTTATGTTCCAAATACCAACTCAATAATGAGAAAGTTAGTTATATTTGTACATCCTACAAATTCTATATTTTCAAAATTATTTGAAAATAATTAGAAATATGGTAACGAAAGGGTTAAAGTGTTTTTATGTAAGAACCTTTGTTAAGTTATGTTCCAAACACCAGCTTAAAAATGAGAAAGTTAGTTATATAACTAAATCTCTCAAAATTAATTAAAAACCATAGATAGTGTCTCTCGTTAGAAATATGGTAACGAAAGGGTTCAATGATGATGATATATACAGAAAGAAAGACATTTATATACGGAGAGAGAGAAGGGGAAAAGATGAAGAGAAAGAGATATGAAGAGAAAGAGAGAAATGGAGAGATGAAGGGAGAGAGAGAGGGGGGGGGGGAGATGAAGAGATAGAGAGAGAGAGAGATAAAATATAAACTGACAGATAGAGAGATGGAGAGATGAAGGGAGAGATAGTGAGAGAAAGAGAGACATAGAGAGATGGCGACAGAGATACATAGAGATAGATAGGGAGACTCACCTTTTTCTTGTAGCGGACACTTCCACTTCTCTTGAGTGTACCACCCTTCACGACATCATCTTGTACTTCAATTTTTACTCCATCTGCGGCTGTGCGGACACTAAGCTCCAAAAGTTCAGGCACTGGTTGGACTTTCAACACAACAGAATCCGTCGAAGTCCGGATCATTTCGATAATTTCTTCTCTTTTGGCCTTCTCCACATTTTTATCGTTGACCTCGATTAGTCGGTCACCGGGTAATAGGCCGGTCTCGGTGGCTTTTGCTCCCGTGCCAGGTTCTGCGAAGATGACCGTCTGCTTGGTTCCGAAACAGTCCGTGTTATTTCGTTGCATGACGACACCCTTGCGGAGAGAGAAGCCGAAGTCACCCCCAGGCTGTCGTCTCAGGGTCAGGGTTCGAATGCGTCCGGGTCGGGGCGGGACTATGGAGGGCAGATGGAGATCAAAGCCAAACGTCTTTTCAGCTGGGCTCGTAGGGGGTGGAGGGATTGCCCCGGCCGCTTCATCCTCTGTCGCCATCTTTGGACGGTCTACGATTAAAAAAAAAATAATAATAATAATAATAATAATAATAATTAAAATCTAATAAAAAGGGAGGAAAAAATTTTTTCGGAATTTGAAAATATAGTCGCCACAGTGCTGATAACTACAGTAATAGTTGATAACTATAAATAATAGTTGAATACATCAACTAAAGTACCCCTGGGGTCAGGAAAATGGAGTGAGAGAGACACCTACAGGGAATTGGTCCACATATGTCTTGCATGCTGCACAAGCATGTTAAGAATACGAAAACAAAAATCAATCAATTTTCTTGTTAATTTTGGGGGGCTTTGGGGGGAGGTTTTTTGGAGGGGGTCATGGGAAGGCTGGAGGAGTTTTGTTGTTTTCTTTACCTAGTGTTTAAAAAATCGTCTCCATTTTGCTTGTGCTGTTCTGCAGAGAATAAACCGAAATACTTTATTAAGTCTCAGTCTGGCATGTTACTTGTACGTATTCCATTAAATAATATTGACAAAGTGGACAAATATTTCATCAAAACTGGAGACAATGAAATACATTTTATGTGGTTCCATAGTGTTTAGAATAATGAGGTGAAAAGATGACACACACACACATACAAAGGCATACATACACAGATGCAAACACATACAGACACACACACACACACACACACACAAAGGCATACATACACAAGGACACACACACACACAAAGGCAGACACAAACACACACATACACGGGCAGACACACAAATACACACACAAAGGCATACATACACAGACACAAACACATACATACATGTGCAGACACCCACACACACACAAAGCATACATACACATACACACACACATGCAGACACACACATACATATGCAGACATACACACTCACGCATGCAGACATACACACACACATGCAGACACACACACACGTGTAGGCATACATAAACACACACACACGTGTAGGCATACATAAACACACACACACTGGAGGCAGCAACCATCTGTAAAATACACACAGATCATGTGACAAAAACCATCACCTCTGCCACCATAACCATCATCACCCCAAACATCAGCACAAACACTAACAACATTACTACCACTATCATATACATTCACAAAACTCTACAAGCTGTTGACTCCTTAATTTGGACCAAGGAAACAATGTTTCCATTGGTCTTTCCATTGTTGATACTGTCTGTTAGTCACAACTCCTGGCAAAAGAAAGATGATCTTTAGATCAGACCAAGGAAACAATGTTTCCATTGGTCTTTCCATTGTTGATACTGTCTGTTAGTCACAACTCCTGGCAAAAGAAAGATGATCTTTAGATCAGACCAAGGAAACAATGTTTCCATTGGTCTTTCCATTGTTGATACTGTCTGTTAGTCACAACTCCTGGCAAAAGAAAGATGATCTTTAGATCAGACCAAGGAAACAATGTTTCCATTGGTCTTTCCATTGTTGATACTGTCTGTTAGTCACAACTCCTGGCAAAAGAAAGATGATCTTTAGATCAGACCAAGGAAACAATGTTTCCATTGGTCTTTCCATTGTTGATACTGTCTGTTAGTCACAACTCCTGGCAAAAGAAAGATGATCTTTAGATCAGACCAAGGAAACAATGTTTCCATTGGTCTTTCCATTGTTGATACTGTCTGTTAGTCACAACTCCTGGCAAAAGAAAGATGATCTTTAGATCAGACCAAGGAAACAATGTTTCCATTGGTCTTTCCATTGTTGATACTGTCTGTTAGTCACAACTCCTGGCAAAAGAAAGATGATCTTTAGATCAGACCAAGGAAACAATGTTTCCATTGGTCTTTCCATTGTTGATACTGTCTGTTAGTCACAACTCCTGGCAAAAGAAAGATGATCTTTAGATCAGACCAAGGAAACAATGTTTCCATTGGTCTTTCCATTGTTGATACTGTCTGTTAGTCACAACTCCTGGCAAAAGAAAGATGATCTTTAGATCAGACCAAGGAAACAATGTTTCCATTGGTCTTTCCATTGTTGATACTGTCTGTTAGTCACAACTCCTGGCAAAAGAAAGATGATCTTTAGATCAGACCAAGGAAACAATGTTTCCATTGGTCTTTCCATTGTTGATACTGTCTGTTAGTTACAACTGCTGGCAAAAGAAAGATGATCTTTAGATCAGACCAAGGAAACAATGTTTCCATTGGTCTTTCCATTGTTGATACTGTCTGTTAGTCACAACTCCTGGCAAAAGAAAGATGATCTTTAGATCAGACCAAGGAAACAATGTTTCCATTGGTCTTTCCATTGTTGATACTGTCTGTTAGTTACAACTGCTGGCAAAAGAAAGATGATCTTTAGATCAGACCAAGGAAACAATGTTTCCATTGGTCTTTCCATTGCTGATACTGTCTGTTAGTTACAACTCCTGGCAAAAGAAAGATGATCTTTAGATCAGACCAAGGAAACAATGTTTCCATTGGTCTTTCCATTGTTGATACTGTCTGTTAGTCACAACTCCTGGCAAAAGAAAGATGATCTTTAGATCAGACGAAGGAAACAATGTTTCCACTGGTCTTTCCATTGCTGATACTGTCTGTTAGTCACAACTCCTGGCAAAAGAAAGATGATCTTTAGATCAGACCAAGGAAACAATGTTTCCATTAGTTTTTCCATTGTTGATACTATCTATCTGTTGGTCACAACTCCTGGCAGAATGAGGTGGGATTTGAACTTAGATAACTGCAGAGCATCCCATCTGAAACTTTAACAATACCACCAGTCCACTCTTCCTGGGCAATGACTTTATTTATTGTCTGCCTTCTTCTTGCCCCTACACACTGCCCCACCTGAAAGAATGAAAGCTACAGTTGACCTCAGTTGAACTCATAGCTCAGAGAGTTGGGACATATATAAAGGTGTTTAATCCAATGATTCAACAACTTTGCCAATTCACTGCTGGCTGCAAAGAACCACCAGAAACCACTAGAAACTATTAGAGGACACTAGAAACCACATGAAGCCACTAAAAATCACCTAAGAAGCCCCTATAAATAAATAGAAGCCACCAACTAAGAAGCCCCTATAAATCAATAGAAGCCACCAGAAATCACTAAATGCCACTAAAAATTCCCCCAAACCATCAAAAGCCACTAGACACCTCAGAAATCACCAGAAGCCACTACAAGTCACTGGAAATTCCCCAAAAACCACTATAAATCCTCAGAAGTCACTAGAAATCCCCAGAAATCACTAGAAACCACTAAAAGCCCCTATAAATCCTCAAAAGCCACTATAAATCCCTAGAAACCACTATAAATCCCTAGAAGCCACTATAAACCACTTGAAACCGCTAAAAAACCACTATAAATCCCCAGAAGTCACTAGAAATCTTCAGAAATCACTAGAAACCACTAAAAGCAACTAGAAATCCTTAGAAACTACTTTAAATCCCCATAAACCACGAGAAACCACTAAAAATCACTAAAAGCCACCAATAAACACCAAATTACTGAAACAAAAAGATTGAAATATATGCCATTCCAGATCACAATGGTAAAAATGGAATTTCTAGAGTTAAAAAAACACAAAAAGTGAAGCTATTGTAAAAACCACAAACACGGCCATTGTAATTATTTTCTACTTGCAATGAATTGTTGTGTTGGTATTTGAAGTCTTTTAGATGTATTCTTTGGATTGTTGTTGTTGTTGTTTTGTGGTTTATTTATTTACTTATTTACTCAGTGAATTGGTTTCATCATCATCAACAACACCATCATCACTACCATCACAACAACCCAACCAACATCACTATCATCACCATCACCATTGTCTATGATCTATACCATCTGCATTCATCATCATCATCATCAACAACACCATCATCACTACCATCACAACAACCCAACCAACATCACTATCATCACCATCACCATTGTCTATGATCTATACCATCTGCATTCATCATCATCATCATCAACAACACCATCATCACTACCATCACAACAACCCAACCAACATCACTATCATCACCATCACCATTGTCTATGATCTATACCATCTGCATTCATCATCATCATCATCAACAACACCATCATCACAACCACCACCATCATCATCATCACAACCATCACAACAATCAGCATCATAACATCTATCATCACCATCATCACAAACTATATCAACCTCACCACCACCATCAACACCACCACCAACACCACCACCACCACTGCCAACACCACCACCACCAACACCACCACCAACAGATTGGTTAAAAAACTTCATTGTAATCCCTCCCCCCTCCCCACTAGTCTGTCTGTGCGTCTGTCTTTAGATATTGGATCAAAAGAACAAATGATAAAGGAAGAAGTGTATGAGAGGTGGGTGGGGGAGCGACAGAGAGAGTGGGGTGGAAGGATTGATTAAAAGGTTCATTGTAGTACTGCTGGTCTATATATCTGCTCTGTCTGTGGGTCTGTTGGTCTGTTGGTCTGTTATTGCAGATGTCTGTCTGTCTGTGTCAGTCTGTCTGTGTGTCAGTCTGTCTGTGTGTCAGTCTGTCTGTCAGTCTGTCTGTGTGTCAGTCTGTCTGTCAGTCTGTCTGTCTATCAGTCTGTCTGTGTCTGTATGTCTGTCTGTGTGTCTGTATGTCTGTCTGTCTGTATGTCTGTGTCTGTCTGTATGTCTATCTGTCAGTGTACCAGTCTTTCAGTCTATCCATCTGTCAGTGTGTCTGTCTGACAGCCTGTTTGTCTGTCTGTCTATTTGTCTGTCTGTGTCTGTCTATCTATCTATTTTTATATCTGTCTGTCTGACAGCCTGTCTGTCTGACTGTATGTCTGTCTGACTGTATGTCTGTCTGACTGTATGTCTGTCTGACTGTATGTCTGTCTGACTGTATGTCTGTCTGACTGTATGTCTGTCTGTCTCTCTGTGTGTCTGACTGTATGTCTGTCTCTCTCTGTGTGTCTGTCTGTCTGTCTGTAGTTAGATATTGGCACAAAATAAACATTCCAATTTTAACAAAAAAGTCTTTCATAGTTTTCTATTCTTTTCCAAACTAACAAAGACAACCCTCAAGACACACTCACCACACCCAACACCATACCACCACACCACCATACCACTCACAATACCACACCACCCACCACACCACCATACCAAGCACACCAATACACTCAACACCATACCACCACACCACCACACCCAACACCATACCACCCACCACATCTCTCACCATACCAACCATAACAACCACACCACACAATACCAGACCTCCACACAACCCCAACCACTATACCACCACACACCATACTACCACACCAAACACAATACCACCCACCACCGACCACACCACGCCAACCATTATACCACACACACCGGCCACCATACCAATCACACCATACACAATACCAACCACCACACCAAACTACCCATCAACATACCATACCACCACACCATCCAGAGATAACAGCACCATAGCAGCAACAGATGATTAAATAAATGAAATATATGAGCAATTGTGTTGCTGAGATCAATTATAAATAACTGGGTTGTCTAGGTTTGTTTCAACTGACACAAGTTGTAGGGGAAGGGCAACACAGTTTAAGCCAGTTATATCTCTCTCTCTCATATCATCATCATTTTACATCCACTTTTCCCTGCTTGCAAGGGTTGGACGGGTCCTATTCAGCACAGCATCTCTCCACTTGTCACGGTCCTTCGTCATCTCCTCCATGAGCTTCAGCGATCTGAGGTCTGCTCTCACCACGTCCGCCCATGTTTTTCATGGGCTACCCCCTACTGCGTCTTCCTTCTACTGGGATTTCTTGGCACTTCGTTACCCAGCGGTCATCCTCCATACCATCTCAGCCTTCTCTCCTGCACACCACAACTTATCCCTCTTATACCCAGTTTCTTTCTCAACTCGTCCATGATTGGTCGTTCACGCACATTGACTTTGCACATCCAACGGAGCATACTTGCTTCATTTCTCTCCAGCCGTCGCATATCTTCTGCAGTTGCTGCCCATGTCTCACAACCATGCAGCATCGCGCATCTCACACAGGCATCATATGACCGTCCTTTCGTACGCAGAGAGAAACCCTTCTTAGTCAACAGAGGAAGCAGCTCCCTAAACTTCTTCCAACCTGTCCTTATTCTAGATACTATATATATTCCAATTCCCCACCCCGCCCACCCCTTCAATCTTTCTAATTTCTCATTCTTTCTTCTGATGAAGGACTAGCATCTGAAACGTTAAGACCCTCTTCCTGCTATTTCAACCATTAACCTAATATATTCCTTCCATATACTGTACCGATTGTGTTGTTATTTCTGTTTACCTTTTACATATATATATACTAGCAGAATGGCCCGGTGTTGTAAATACATTATCGGAGAAAGCTAATAGCGATACTCCGGCCAAATCCCAACTCACTCAACAAACATTAGGAAATAAGTGAGTATATTCCTAATTAAATGTTCGGGGTGCTAACTAATTGTATTGTGTGGAAAATTGGCTGTATTATTTCATATGAGATATATCAAATATATCTCTTCCCAGACGGACGTCTCATTTCATTATAAGATTCCTACAAGTTGGGTGAAATTATACCAATTTATGTAGAAGCTTGTATAAGATCAACAGATACTTATTCAAGTGGGCTCTTATAATTCTTCAGTGGGTGCGCAATAATATTAATATTGATAATCAAATCAACATCAATATTTAGTGATAATCACCATCAGTGCTTGAGGTAGCTGCTAGGTTGCTAGCCCAGCAGTTCTAACAAAATTCTCATACTGTCTCAAAAAAAGAGGAAGGAGAATTACCGCCAAAAAACAATACATGCGCAGGACAATGAATTCTAAAAGGAATTCAAGCCACGTGCTAGAACTCAATTGGAATTTGAAAAAATATCCATATGTGTACATCGTTTGATGACGCACAGATATTTTCTCGGGCAAAATAACAGAATGAGATACAAGAAACAATCAATATTCATATATAAAAGGCACATGGAGGCACATGGCTTAGTGGGTAGAGCATTGGCCTTGCAATCAAAAGGCTGTGAGTTCAATTCTCAGACCGGGTGATGTGTTGTTTCCTTGAGCAAGACACTTTATTTCACATTGCTCCAGTTTACTCAGCTGTAGAAATGAGATGATAGGGACTGGGGTCCCTATCATTCCACTGCAAAGTGGTCGTGGAGGTGCCACGGCAAAAAAGCACCCAGCACTCACTGTAAATGAGGTTGGTGTTGGGAAGGGCATCCAGCTGTAGAAATCAAGCCAGCATCAGTTCCCGTATGAGCAAGACATGGTCAGCCGACCAGACACTGCCCACAACAGGACAACCCGTCTAACCCATGCTAACGTGGAAGAATGGACGTAAAACGGTGATGATGATGACATATATATATATATTAGTGTTAGGAAGGGCACCCAACTGTAAAATACCCGGCCAGAGTCTGCATTCGCGCATGGTGTGGCATGGCCAACTTTGGCCAGGCTTGCCTTCTGGCATGGACGACCCGTCTAACTCATGCAAGCATGACAGGAGGCCAGATTGTTACCGCACCACTAATAGAATCATATATCAATGATGATTGAGTTGTGTTATGTTGAGTGCTTTTCCTACTATTGCATCATGATTAACTAAACAGAATGACCAGTTCTATCCAGTGGTGAACCACCAACTTCAATGTATATATTTGGCCGGAGTATCGCTATTAGCTTTCTCCGATAATGTATTTATAAAATTACTCTTGGTGCAACGGATATGAACTTCCTGATATAAGGTTTGACTCTCTTTGTTTATTTTTCATTTCATTTCATTTCATTTCATTTCATTTCATTTCATTTCATTTTACGTCCGCTTTTTCCCTGCTTGCAAGGGTGGGACAGGAACTGATTCTGGCTTGATTTCTACAGCTGGATGCCCTTCCTAACACCAACCTCATTTACAGTGAGTGCTGGGTGCTTTTTTGCCGTGGCACCTCCACGACCACTTTGCAGTGTGCTCGTAAAGGGCGGCGGGCCGCAGGTGTGCTTGTAAAGGGCAGCGGGCCGCAGGTGTGCTTTGTAAAGGGTGGCAGGCCGCAGGTGTGCTTTGTAAAGGGTGGCAGGCCGCAGGTGTGCTTGTAAAGGGTGGCAGGCCGCAGGTGTGCTTGTAAAGGGCGGCAAGCCGTAGGTGTGCTTGTAAAGGGCGGCAGGCCGCAGGTGTGCTTGTAAAGGGCGGCAGGCCGCGGGTGTGCTTGTGAAGGGCGGCAGGCCGCAGGTGTGCTTGTAAAGGGCGGCAGGCCGCGGGTGTGCTTGTAAAGGGCGGCAGGCCGCGGGTGTGCTTGTAAAGGGCGGCAGGCCACAGGTGTGCTTGTAAAGGGCGGCAGGCCGCAGGTGTGCTTGTAAAGGGCGGCAGGCCGCAGGTGTGCTTGTAAAGGGCGGCAGGCCGCAGGCGTGCTTGTAAAGGGCGGCAGGCCGCAGGTGTGCTTGTAAAGGGCGGCAGGCCGCAGGTGTGCTTGTAAAGGGCGGCAGGCCGCAGGTGTGCTTGTAAAGGGCGGCAGGCCGCGGGTGTGCTTGTAAAGGGCGGCAGGCCGCGGGTGTGCTTGTAAAGGGCGGCAGGCCACAGGTGTGCTTGTAAAGGGTGGCAGGCCGCATGTGTGCTTGTAAAGGGCGGCAGGCCGCATGTTTGTCATGCCTGGATTAGAGAAAAAACACAATCAGTAAAACAGTAATGGAATGAAAAATAACATTTTTTTATAGTTAAGGCCTTAATATGCCCCTTCCTTATGTGGTAGAAAGGATCAGTATTTCAGATAGTTTTCTCCACATGTGGCAGAAAGGATCAGTGTTTCACATAGTTCTCTCCACATGTGGCAGAAAGGATCAGTGTCTCGCATAGTTCTCTCCACATGTGGTAGAAAGGATCAGTGTTTCACATAGTTTTCTCCACATGTGGCAGAAAAGATCAGTGTCTCGCATAGTTCTCTCCGCATGTGGTAGAAAGGATCAGTGTTTCACATAGTTTTCTCCACATGTGGCAGAAAAGATCAGTGTTTCACATAGTTCTCTCCACATGTGACAGCAAGGATCAGTGTTTCAGATAGTTCTGCCCACATGTAGCAGAAAATCCATGGCTTGCTCTAATTCATTCTATGTGTGACATTCTTGGTGTTCACTGGAGTAAACATTCTACAGACACCAAAATACAGTGGTACCTCGGTTCAGGAACTTATTTAATTCCTGAAGGCTGGATCGTCATCTGAAATGTTTGTAAACTGAAACTACTTTTCCCATATGAAATGTTGAGAGAGAAATACAGTGAGAGAGAGATTATCTGTGAAAGATAGATAGATATCCCCATAGTAACTAACTACACAGCATCTGATGCTTTCCTGCCAATACTCCCAGCTTGTTGCCAACTGTTGTTGCCGGCTTGCATGTTCGTTACTCGAGACGCCGTTCATTAACTGAGACATTTTATGTTTTGAAAAATTGTTCATGAACCAATTTTTTCGTGATACAAAGCATTCTTGAACTGAGACTCCACTGAACTACAAAATGGAAGAGCAGTCAGCAAAGCTCACATCCACCAGCACCAACTTTGATGGGTAAGCCACGTTATTAGATTTCACGACAACAGAATTGCAAAGCAAGCTCTTATGACAAGTTAACACCTGATGCAAGACTACAGCCACAACACAAACCAAAACTGTGCTACAAGGACTGTGCGAAAGAATCCTTAACAACTTTAGCATTTACATTACTCTTTATTTACTATTGTATTTTTGCAGTAAAGGCTTTTTATCTCACATAATAT
>OZ024763.1:15168710-15193710 GCA_964016885.1 Eledone cirrhosa
CATGGAGGCACATGGCTTAGTGGTTAGAGCATTGGGCCTTGCAATCGAAAGGTTGTGAGTTCAATTCTCAGACCGGGTGATGTGTTGTTTCCTTGAGCAAGACACTTTATGTCACATTGCTCCAGTTTACTCAGCTGTAGAAATGAGATGATAGGGACTTGGGCCCCTATCATTCCACTGTAAAGTGGTCATGGAGGTGCCACGGCAAAAAAAAAAAAATCACCCACCATTCACTGTAAATGAGGTTGGTGTTAGGAAGGGCATCCAGCTGTAGAAATCAAGCCAGAATCAGTTCCCATCCCACCCTTGCAAGCAGGGAAAAGTGGGCGTAAAATGAAAAAAAATATATATATATATATATAAGGAAATAGAAAGTTTAGATGATCAAGTCCTTTATTGCTAAGGCCATGATACATATTTCAGGGACGACATGCCCTGGAACAGGCATTCGGTTCATGAAGATCAGTGTTTGTCCTTTTCCTTTGTCACTTCAATTTTGGATTACCTCCTTCATTGTAACTTTGTTATGTAAGACGCTGTCTTAAGAGAGTATGGCAGTGGCTTCTACACTGAATTGCGTAGCCAATGTCGTCCTCCAAACATGTACCACAGCCTTATCAATAAAGAACTTTATCATCTAAACTTTGTATTTCCTTATTCTAAAAATACTCCGTCACTCCTGTGTGGAAAATGCACGTTGAGCTCTTGAAATGAATTACATCAATATTTTTACATCGCCAAATGGGACAGCCCGTCTAACTCATGCTAGCGTGGAAAATGGACGTTAAACAATGATGATGATATAGATATATATATATATCATCATCATCATCGTTTTACATCCGTTCTTCCGTGCTAGCATGGGTTAGACAGGTTGTCCTGTTGTGGGCAGTGTCTGGTCGGCTGACCATGCCTTGCTGACCATGCCTTGCTCATACAGGAACTGATTTTGGCTTGATTTCTACAGCTGGATGCCCTTCCTAACACCAACCTCATTTATAGTGAGTGCTGGGTGCTTTTGTTTTCCGTGGCGCCTACACGTCCACTTTACAGTGTGGGCTGGGTGCTTTTTTGCCGTGGCACCTCCACGGCCACCTTGCAGTGGGAGGGTGTGGGGGCATATTGTCTATATGCTTCAGCTTGTACCCATACGCCAGAGGTCACGGTCATATGTCATCGCCTTTGAGAGGTGTAATTGGGTAAGGTCGGCTTTTATCACCTCATCCCAGGTCTTCTTGAGTCTCCCCACTCCGCGGTTTCCATTGACTTCTAGTGCTCTGCACCTTTTTATGCAGCTGTCATCCTTCATCCGCATCATATGTCCATACCAACGCAACCGCCTCTCCTGCACACAGCATTTGATTCCTCTTATGCTCAGTCTCTCTCTCAATTCATTTATGCTTTGTCGTTCGCGTATATTACTATTACACATCCATCGGAGCATGCAGACTTCGTTTCTTTCTAATCTACGTAAGTCTTCCACCTTCAGCACCCAGGTCTCACTACCATGTAACATTGCTGTTCCCCATGCTAGCGTGGAAGAACGGACGTAAAACGGTGATTATGATGATGATGATACACGCATCATACAGTCTGCCTTTCATTTTGAGGGAGAAGCCTTTTGCAGCTAGCAGTGGCAGTAGTTCCCTAAACTTCTTTTAGATCACCAACTCTAGCGAGGATGTTGTGCTATATGATAAACACACCCAGTACATTTTCTGAAGTGGTTGGTAATAGGAAGAGCACCCAGTCAACAAAAGCTTGACAAACAAAGGGTTGGGAGAAACCTTTAGTTGTGTAAAAGGCATAACAATTACTCTGGTGTTGGTGACCTACATGATAAACACCCAGTACATGCTGTAAAGTGACTACTGATGATAGGAAGAGTATCCAGCCATAGAGAACCTGAGAAAGTGTCGGCAGGACCCTTCAGCTGTGTCAAAGTCACGACAACCTCCCTAGTGTTCGTGAATTCCCTGATAAACATACCCAGTACATTCTGTAAAGTGATTGGTTATAGGAAAGACATCTAGATGTAGAAAACCTGCTAAATAAAGGATCAGGAAGACACTTCAGTTCTTTCAAAGACATAACAACCTCCTTGTGTTGAGGCCACAATAAAATGTACTTGGTAAAGTACAAGAGGGTATGTAAGCAAGATGCAGGCTCCTTAACTATCTGAGAGGTCAATAGCGCCACTTGAGGTCTGACTCGGTCTGTGAAGACCCATATAACCCTTCTAGCAGAGAAAATAGATGTATGATGATGATGCACACACACACACATACACACATTACATCAGGTTTAGTTTCTCCAATGTACACACACACACACTCACACATACATATGCATATATGCAGATACACACACACAAATTAAGCACACATGCACACAAACACCCAAACATAAGCATACATACATATGTGCATACACACACAAACACACAAATATAAGCACACATACATATGCACATTTGCACATACACACACAAATATAAGCTCTCATGCACACAAACACCCAAACATAAGCATACATATGTGCATACACACACAAACACACAGATACACAAATATAAGCACACATACATATGCACATACACACACAAATATAAGCTCTCATGCACACAAACACCCAAACATAAGCATACATACATATGTGCATACGCACACAAACACACAGATACACAAATATAAGCACACATACATATGCATATTTGCACATACGCACACAAATATAAGCACACATGCACACAAACACCCAAACATAAGCATACATACATATGTGCATACACACACAAACACACAGATACACAAATATAAGCACACATACATATGCATATTTAGACATACACACACAAATGTAAGCACACATGCACACAAACACCCAAACATAAGCATACATACATATGTGCATACACACACACATAAACACACAGATACACAAATATAAGCTCTCATGCACACAAACACCCAAACATAAGCAGACATACATGCATACACACACAACCACACAGATACACAAATATAAGCACACATACATATGCATATTTGCACATACACACACAAATATAAGCTCTCATGCACACAAACACCCAGACATAAGCATACATACATGTGCATACACACACACAAACACACAGATACACAAACATAAGCACACATACATGTATGTTACAGAAATAGGGCACTGGCAGATTTTGTAAATTCTGGGGTCACCTTTCATGTATATCACATTGTAGAAATATCTGTAATGTAAGCTGCACTCAATACCTATGACCCAGTGAGGCATAAAATAGCTGTAAGTAGTCGCAATACCTGTGACAGAGTGAAGTATGACACATACCTTTCAAGCATATCACATAGTAGAAATAGTTGCCATGTAAGTAGCACGCAATACCCATGATCCAGTGAAGCATGAAATAGCTGTGATGTAAGAAGACTCAACACCTGCGACCCAGTGAAGCGTGACTACAACAAATGTAGCACTCAACACTTGCAACCCAGTGAAGCGCGACTACAACAAATGTAGCACTCAACACTTGCGACCCAGTGAAGCGTGACTACAACAAATGTAGCACTCAACACCTGCGACCCAGTGAAGCTTGACTACAACAAATGTAGCACTCAACACCTGCGACCCAGTGAAGCGTGACTACAACAAATGTAGCACTCAACACCTGCGACCCAGTGAAGCGTGACTACAACAAATGTAGCACTCAACACTTGCGACCCAGTGAAGCGCGACTACAACAAATGTAGCACTCAACACCTGAGACCCAGTGAAGCGCGACTACAACAAATGTAGCACTCAACACCTGAGACCCAGTGAAGCTTGACTACAACAAATGTAGCACTCAACATGTGCAACCCAGTGAAGCGCGACTACAACAAATGTAGCACTCAACACCTGAGACCCAGTGAAGCGCGACTACAACAAATGTAGCACTCAACACTTGCAACCCAGTGAAGCGTGACTATAACAAATGTAGCACTCAACACCTGCGACCCAGTGAAGCGTGACTACAACAAATGTAGCACTCAACACTTGCAACCCAGTGAAGCGTGACTACAACAAATGTAGCACTCAACACCCGAGACCCAGTGAAGTGTGACTACAACAAATGAAGCACTCAACACTTGCAACCCAGTGAAGCATGACTACAACAAATGTAGCACTAAACACCTTCGACCCAGTGAAGCGTGACTACAACATATGTAGCAATCAACATGTGCAACCCAGTGAAATGAGACCACCACCACCATTATCATCATCACCACCAACATTGCCTTTCATCCTTCTGGGGCTGATAAAATAAAGTACCAGTAATACACTGGTGTCAATACAATGTAAGAAAGAATTATCATGAGTGGTGGACTGGCAGAATTGGTAGAGGATCGGACAAAATACTTTACGTGAATGGGTTTTTGCATTCTGATTTCAAATCCTGCCAAGGTCAAGTTTGCCTTTCATCCTTACAGGATCAATAAAATAAAGTACCAGTAATACACTGGCGTCGATTTAATCGACTTTTCCCTTCTCCGAAAATGTTGGTTGATTGGCAGTATCAGTAGGGCATCAGACAACATGCTTTGCAGCATAGAGTTACACCCCTTTACATTCTGAGTTCAAATCATGCCAAGCTAAACTCTGTCTTTCATCCTCACATGGTTAATGAAATAAAGTACCAGTAATCCACTGGGGTCAATTTAATCGACCCCCCCCCCCCCCCAACCTAAAAATTGTTGGCCTTGTGCCTATATAAGAAACCATTATTGAATTGGCAGTATCGGTAGAGGGTCGGACGCCATGTTTTGAAGCATAGAGTTACCTCCCTGTATGATCTGAGTTCAAATCCCGCCGAGGTTAACTTTGCCTTTCATCCTTCCAGGGTCGATAAAATAAAGTACCAGTAATGCACTGGTTAATTTGCTGGCCTTGTGCCAAAAGTAGAAACAATTATTATTATTATTATAGCAGTGGATTGGCAGTATCGGTAGAGGGTCGGACGCCATGTTTTGCAGCAAAGAGTTACGGCCCTTTATGGTCTGAGTTCAAATCCCGACGAGGTTAACTTTGCCTTTGATCCTTACAGGGTCGAGAAAATAAAGTACCAGTAATACACTGATTTAATTTCTGGCATTGTGCCAAAAATAGAAACAATTATTATTATTAGAAATAATTAAAATAAAAAATATTTTTAAATGAATTTATTAGAAATTTTGTTGTTGTTGTTGTTATCGAAAAATTGAAAACATTATCATTATAAATATAAATCCAAAGAGAAGAAACTAAAACAGTTTTCTCCAAGTTCCTTATACTCTGAAGAAGGCAATTTTAACCCTTTAGCATTTACATTACTCTATATATACTATTATATTTTCATGGTAAAGGCTTTACCTCCTCTATATATACTATTATATTTTCATGGTAAAGACTTTACCTCACATAATATCTCACATAACATTCACATTACTCTATATATACTATTATATTTTCATGGTAAAGGCTTTACCTCCTCTATATATACTATTATATTTTCATGGTAAAGACTTTACCTCACATAATATCTCACATAACATTCACATTACTCTATATATACTATTATATTTTCATGGTAAAGGCTTTACCTCCTCTATATATACTATTATATTTTCATGGTAAAGACTTTACCTCACATAATATCTCACATAACATTCACATTACTCTATATATACTATTATATTTTCATGGTAAAGGCTTTACCTCCTCTATATGTACTATTATATTTTCATGGTAAAGACTTTACCTCACATAATATCTCACATAACATTCACATTACTCTATATATACTATTATATTTTCATGGTAAAGACTTTACCTCACATAATATCTCACATAACATTCACATTACTTTATATATACTATTATATGTTCATGGTAAAAGCTTTACCTCACATAATATCTCACATAACATTCACATTACTCTAAATATACTATTATATTTTCATGGTAAAGGCTTTACTTCACATAATATCTCGCATAACATTTACATTACTCTATATATACTATTATATTTTCATGGTAAAGGCTTTACCTCACATAACATTCACATTACTCTATATATACTATTATATTTTCATGGTAAAGGCTTTACCTCACATAATTATCTCACATAATATCAACATTACTCTATATATACTATTGTATTTTCATGGTAAAGGCTTTACCTCACATAATATCTCACATAATATCAACATTACTATATATATACTATTATATGTTCATGGTAAAGGCTTTACCTCACATAATATCGAATCTATGAGATTTTGAAAGTATTTATTTTGAGAACAATACCTTAACATCAGTTTGAGTGACCAGTTACAGCCAGTTTCAACAGAAAAAGGTAGAGAATTCTGGGCAGTTTGAACACTAAAGGGTTAAGTCCGAAATATTAGGACAAAAGAAACAACAGCAACAAAAACAAACAGATTACCAAGTAACTAAATTTTTAGTTACCTTCACCTGATTGTCCATTTTGCATTGTTTAGCCTTATATCACTTTCCTTGTTATATAATTGTTTCTTATTTTGGCACAAGGCCAGCAATTAACCAGTGCATTACTGGTACTTTATTTTATCAACCCCCGTAATAACTGTTTCTACTTTTGGCACAAGGCCAGCAATCACTCCAGTGCATCACTGGTACTTTTTTTTAATCAACCTCGTAAGGATGAAAGGCAAAGTTAACCTTGGCAGGATTTGAACTCAGAACATAAAGGGCCATAACTCTGCTGCAAAGCATGGTGTCTGATGCTCTACCGATTCTGCCAATTCACCGCCCTTTCCACATTCTATAATATCATTATTACAGAGTCAATAAAATAAAGTACCAGTTATGCACTGGGGTATTTGCTGGCCTTGTGCCAAAAGTAGAAACAATTAGTATATTTTGTTATTGTTGCTGTTATTGTTATTGTTATTAGTGAAAAAATGAAATTATTTGATTTTATTGTTACTGAATAATAAAAAATATTATTATTATTATTATTGTTGTTGTAGTTGTTATTGAAGACTTGGAATTAGAAATATTTATGTAAACATTTTGTTTGGTGTAGAATTGGGTTAATGTTTGATGGGAGGGAGAAAGTGATAATGAGAGAGAGAGGGGGAGAGAGAGAGAGATATAATGAGAGAGAGAGGGAGAGAGAGAGATGAGAGAGAGAGGGAGAATGACAGAGAGAAAGAGAATGAGAGAGAGAAAGAAGCAGTGTCAGAGAGAGGGAGAATGACAGAGAAAAAGAGAATGAGAGGAGAGAAGCAGTGTCAGAGAGAGAGAGAGAGAGAGCAAGGGAGTAGGTGAGTTAGGGAGGCAGTGGGTGAGTTAAAGAAAAAGAACAAGAGATAGTGAGAGAGAGGGAAAAAGAGAGAACATGGGTGGGGGAGTTAGAGAGAAAGAATAGGAAAGAGACAGTGACAAACCATCCTCACTACACTACATCTTTCTCTCTCTAAGTAATTGTCTATCCCTCTCTCTCTCCAAGTCATTCGGTCTATCCCTGTCTCTCATTCTCCCTCACTATCTACATATCCGAGGTTAACTTTGCCTTTCATCCTTACGGGGTCGATAAAATAAAGTACCAGTAATGCACTGGGTAATTGCTGGCCTTGTGCCTAAAGTAGAAACAACTATCTACTTATCTCCTTTTCTCAATCTCTCCCAGCAGGGTCACTACTCTAATACTGACCATCACGGATTGGAATTAAACATAAGTGACCATCACCACCTCCCGTCCGTCATCAGTCATCAATAATAGCCCCACACCTCACCCTTCATCTAAAGACTAGGGAAGGAGACAAGCTGGGTGTTGGATTGGATCAAGGAAACAAGATTTCCATTGGTCTTTCCATTGCTGATACTATCTGTTGGTCACAACTCCTGGCAAAACAAAGGAGCTGATCATCAGATCAGACCAAGGAAACAAGATTTCCATTGGTCTTTCTATTGCTGATACTATCTGTTGGTCACAACTCCTGGAAGAAGGAAATATTGTCTTCATTGGCCTTTCCATTAATTATACTATCTGTCTGTAGTAACTTTTGAAGTGGAAAAGAAAGAAACCTACTGCCAAATCAGATCAAAGTAACAATATTTCCATTGTTCAAACCCTTTAAAATGATTGGTTTTGTTTCATGGAACCAGAGCCAGCTTTGGTCAGGTTGGTATCAAAATAGTTAAGGAAGAATTTAAAGAGATTTACTAAACTTAATAATTTCATTACTAAGATAGTAACTTAACAAATGATTCTTAGAATAAAATTATGTTGGAAAATTTTAATTTATATATGAACATTATATTTCATTTAATTAATGAAGAATTTAGAGAGATTTACTAGAATTATTATTTAATTATTAAGATAGTAACTTAACGTATGCTTCTTATATAAAATTATGTTGGAAGATTTTAATTCAACTAGGACCTCTTTAAAATAGGTGACCTTCTTTCGTAGAACCAGAGCTGGTTTGGGGGGTGGGATGGTATCAAAATGATTAATCCAAAACCCTAACAATTTTACCAATAATTACAATTATATATAGCATAATTATAATTACATACATCATAATTATATTTGTATACATCATAATTAATATAGAATATACTTCAATCAATCCCGGTTATAATTATATTTATATACATCATAATTATATTTACATATATCATAATTATAATTATACACATAATTATATTCATATATATCATAATTATAAACAACTATCTATTTTTAGAAACGTTGAGTGGAAATGTATTTATTGAAAATTACTTTTGATTATGAAAAAAAAAAAATGTGAATCGATGCTTCTAACTCTTATGTTAATTTCCAATAAATCATACTTATACTTAATTATTGATCTCTCTGTCTGATTTCCCTTATACCATGTATATTTATGAATGTCTCTGTGTTGGAAGAAGGTGTTCAAGCGAGCCAATTACTAGAATAGAAGTCTAATAAGGCCTCGCCATTCCTTCCTACCATTCCTTTCTATGTCAGGAGGTCAGTGCCAATATGAGGACTGAAGTCACCCACCAGAATATATGACTCAGTTTAAACTACATCCAATGCTGATGTGACTTCATCAAGGAAAGATCTGTATTCAGATTCTTTGCTTGGTGCATAAACTTTCACCACCCACAGAAACCCATCCCTCAGCTGAAACCCCAAGAGGCAAATCCTCTCTACACTTGGGACCTAGTCCATAACACATTCTGACAGCCGGGGGGCTTATGAGCATCCCTACTCTTACCCATACAGTCATTTCTGGTGCCACACACAGTTTATGGCCAAATCCAAGTGGCGGGAGACCCAAGGGTAGACCCTAAGCAAGACAGTTGGATAAAACATTCATGAGCTCGGCTGGTCTCACTTGGGGATCCAGCCAAGTTATTTGGAGATGGTTGCTTCTGACAGGACCCACTGGAAAGAGTCTTTGAGGATTCTGCCCCCATGACTCTCTCAGGAATAAGTGGATGGAAAAGAAGATATAGACAATATGCCCCCACCCCCTCACATTGCAAAGTGGTCATGGAGGTGTCATGGAAAAAAAGTACCCAGCCCACACTGTAAAGTGGTCGTGTAGGCGCTACGGAAAAATAGCACCCAGCACACACTGTAAATGAGGTTGGTGTTAGGAAGGGCATCCAGCTGTAGAAATCCAGCCAAAATCAGTTCCCGTATGAGCAAAACAAGGTCAGCCGACCGGCTAATGCCCACAACAGGACAACCCGTCTAATCCATGCTAGCGTGGAAGAATGGACATAAAATGATGATATATATATATGCATTTTATTGCATTTATATGCTCATATATTTCATCTGCTTCTTCCCCCCTTTGCTATCTTTTCTTATATAAATGTTGATATTTATGCTTACTTCCCATATTATGTATCCTCCTAATGTTCTTTGACAAACTTCTCATATAATATTTGTGTTTCAACCTTTATTATATACTCTGATGATTCCAGTCTTGTGGGATGATGAAACAATCATAAGTGATTAAATGTTCCAAACACTCATTGATTGTTATTTATATAGTGTGTGTGTGTATCATCATCATCATCATCATCGTTTAACGTCCATGTTCCACGCTTGCATGGGTTTGGACGGGAGTTTTCCCACTTGAGGCAAGAGTGGTTGTCTTGCTCGCATAGGACTGTCGGGTTTTCTACAGCTGGATGCCCTTCCTAACACCAACCACATTTACAGTGTATATATATATATATATATATATATATATATATTTTGAGTATATGTTGGTTGTATACCAACACCTCAGTATGCAGGCTGGAGCACTCGACGAAGTGCGCAGGTTGGTTTGGTTACTCCGGAGTAATGTAAAATAAAGTAAAATAAATAAGTCAGATGTTTAAAATTTAGCTTCGTTTATTACTGCTATATATATTTCGGTGACAGCCATCTTTGGCTGTGACCTCTTCAGGCAGTCCGAATAAGTGTGGTATAGACAAGTACATATGTTGTTGAGGTGTATAATTTTGTCAATACTCTGATATGCCCAGTTCCTGGTTGGGTTGTTATTTCACTGAGGAACTGGAATCATATGTATATATATATATATATATCAATGATATTAATAAATGGAAATTATATTTATAAAACCATATTTCTTCTATTATATATATTTCAAGGGTACCAAAACTTTGGTACGCTCTCATCAGATAAAATACAAAGTTTGTTTTATAAATATTGACATATCCAGGAATGAGACCTTAACAGTTCAAGTTTTACCTGGATATGTCAATATTTATAAAACAAACTTTGTATTTTATCTGATGAGAGCGTACCAAAGTTTTGGTACTCTTGAAATATATATAATAGAATAAATGTGGTTTTATATATATAATTTCTATTTATTAATATCATTGATATTATACTCCAGAAAACTTGTCGAGTGCTTCGAATTGAGTGCAACAAATTAAATATCCCTGTTGCTTATATATATATATGTGGTGGCACATGGCTTAGTGGTTAGAACATTGGCCTTGCAATCGAAAGGTTGTGAGTTCAATTCTCAGACCAGGTGATGTGTTGTTTCCTTGAGCAAGAAACTTTATTTCACATTGCTCCCGTTTACTCAGCTGTAGAAATGAGATGATAGGGACTGGGGTCCATATCATTCCACTGCAAAGTGGTCGTGGAGGTGCCATGCCAAAAAGCACCCAGCACTCACTGTAAATGAGGTTGGTGTTAGGAAGGGCATCCAGCTGTAGAAATCAAGCCAGAATCAGTTCCCGTCCCACCCTTGCAAGCAGGGAAAAGCGGACGTAAAATGATGATGATGATGATTAGTTGGATAACATTCATGAGCTCAGCTGGTCTCGCTTGGGAATCCAGCTGGATCAATTGGAGACAGTTGCTTCTAACAGGACCTGAGAGAAAAGTTGGAATGAGTGTTTGAGGACTCTGCCCCCATGACCTTCTCAAGAATAAGTGGGTGAAGAAGAAGATAAAGCTAATTATATATTTATCAAACTGGTCAGTGTCATTCTGGCACCAAGGAGTCTCCTAATGACAAGATTAACTTCACTCTAATTAGCCCAGTAAACCTACACTTAATTAAGAACCTGGTAATTAGTCAGAGGCTGTAATTTTATGACAACAAATACCAGTAATTATATATACTTTTACTGGCTGGGTTGTGTTGGTAGTGTAGCTTTTAGAAACAGAAGCCAAGCCATCACAAAACCATCATCACCGTTATCAAACCATCACCATTACAACCATTATCAAACCATCATCACCATTATCAAACCATCATCACCATTACATTACCATCATCATCATCATCATCATCCATACTCCAGTATGGCCAAAGCCAAATGGCTGGAACTAGAGAGAGACAGACAGACAGACAGAGAAGGAGAAAGAAAAGGAGAGAAAAGAGGAAAAAAGAGAGGGAGAAAAGGAGAGAGGAAAAAAGAGGGAGAAAAGGAGAGAGAAGAGAGGAAAAAAGAGAGAGAAAAGGAGAGAGAAGAGAGGAAAAAAGAGGGGGAGAAAAGAAGAGAGAAGAGAGGAAAAAAGAGGGAGAAAGGGAGAGAGAAGAGAGGGGAAAAGAGAGGGAGAAAAGGAGAGAGAAGAGAGGAAAAAAGAGGGAAAAAACGAGAGAGAAGAGAGAAAAAAAGAGAGGGAGAAAAGAAGAGAGAGAAGAGAGGGAAAAGGAGGGGGAGAAAGACAAAAAATATAAAGGGGGAGATTAGTACTTAATATTTAAGTCTGTGGTTGGTGGATTGGTTAGGGCAGTGGGTATGAGATGAATCTACCTACCAGTGGTATACTGGGGTGAAGGCTGACAGTCTTTCAAGAATGTAAGAACACAGAGATGTGACAGAGAGAGAGAATGAGGGAGCACAGTTAATTAGTTCTCTGGTTTGTTAGGGCAGTGGGCATGAGATGAAGATACCAGTGGTATATTGGGGTGAAAGTTTGGCATCGAGCAGCAAACGTTGGAACCAGACAAACCTAGGGAGTTCCTGGAATTTCTAAACTGAGCTGCCGATGGACTCCTCCTTCCACTGACGTAAAGCTTTCTTGAGATCCGACTGACCGCTGCTACTCCTCCGCCTAAAGAAGGCAACACTTTAGACAGGTCAAATATAGTTGGATCAAGAATGGGTTAACATGGGATCAACATTGGGTCAAAACTGAATCAACACAGGCTCAATACTGGGTCAATATCGGATCAACATATGATCAATACTGGGTGAACATTGAGTCAACATTGGGTCAGCATTGGGTAAACATTGGATCAACATTTAAGTCAACATTGGGTTAACACAGGGTCAACATTTAAGTCAACATTGGGTAAACACAGGATCAGCATTTAAGTCAATATTGGGTAAACACAGGATCAGCATTTAAGTCAATATTGGGTAAACACAGGATCAGCATTTAAGTCAACATTGGGTTAACACAGGATCAACATGTAAGTCAACATTGGGTTAGCATTGAGTTAACATTGAGGCAAAACTGGATCAACAATGGGTCAATACTGTATCATTATTAGATCAACCTTAGGTTAACAGCAGGGGAAACAATGGGTTAATACTAGATAAATAGATTAACATTGGAAAACAAAGTACCACATGAACTGACAAACAGTTATTAGCATTTGTGAATATTATGAAAATACAATCAAGATTATTATTATTATTATTATTAGTGATAGTTTTTGTTAATTGTTTTTGTAAATTTTTTTTACTCGATTGCATGTAAATCCCACTGTCCTCGTCTCTGTATCGTCCTCTATGTTTGGTCCTTGTGGCCAATAATAAAGAAATCATTATTATTATTACTAGCAGAAAACCACTCTTCGGGAGGTTTTCTGCTAGCATGTGTAGTGTGCATATTGATGATACGTGAAATAAAATCGTAATTGAGAATATGAACAGAAATTGAAGAGAAACTGTGTTACACTCTCTTCTGTAATCCATGATACATTTAAAAAAGACGATATTATATATAAACTGCATTATGGCGAAATGTTATGAAAACAAAAAAGGAGAAAATTATCGATGGAAATATAAACCTTATGTAACTATGCAAATATAAGTCGATGGAAGCCGCGGAGTTGGGAGACCCAAGAAGACCTGGGATGAGGTGATAAAGGCCGACCTTACCCAATTGCACCTCTCAAGAGCAATGACACATGGCCGTGACCTCTGGTGTCACACAGTAATACAGAAGACCCGACCCCGCCACAGGAACAAGCCAAAGCTGAAGCATATAGACAATATGCCGCCTACCCTCCCACTGCAAAGTGGTTGGGGAGGTGCCATGGCAAAAAAGCACCCAGCCCACACTGTAAAGTGGACGTGTAAACGTAAAACGATGATGATGATGATGATGATTTATATAAGCGATGTGATATAGCGTACGGCTATATGTGATGATATTACGGACGTTAACCGGAGAGAAGTGAATCTTAAAATAAGCTATAGATAACTTATAAGAATATTTAGATTTAATTGAGAGCTACAAAATTTAGAAGATAAATTACATAATATTCATTCATGATTTATTCAAGGTACTCCAACTTATTTTAATAACGTGTTCAGAAAAAATATCCCTGACACCACATGTCCTCTGCAGTCACTGCCCATGTTTCACTACCATGCAGGCAGCACCACATGTCCTCTGCAGTCACTGCCCATGTTTCACTACCATGCAGGCAGCACCACATGTCCTCTGCAGTCACTGCCCATGTTCCACTACCATGCAGGTAGCACCACATGTCCTCTGCAGTCACTGCCCATGTTTCACTTCCATGCAGGCAGCACCACATGTCCTCTGCAGTCACTGTCCATGTTTCACTACCATGCAGGCAGAACCACATGTCCTCTGCAGTCACTGCCCATGTTTCACTACCATGCAGGCAGCACCACATGTCCTCTGCAGTCACTGCCCATGTTTCACTACCATGCAGGCAGCACCACATGTCCTCTGCAGTCACTGCCCATGTTCCACTACCATGCAGGTAGCACCACATGTCCTCTGCAGTCACTGCCCATGTTTCACTTCCATGCAGGCAGCACCACATGTCCTCTGCAGTCACTGTCCATGTTTCACTACCATGCAGGCAGAACCACATGTCCTCTGCAGTCACTGTCCATGTTTCACTACCATGCAGGCAGCACCACATGTCCTCTGCAGTCACTGCCCATGTTTCACTACCATGCAGGTAGCACCACATGTCCTCTGCAGTCACTGCCCATGTTTCACTTCCATGCAGGCAGCACCACATGTCCTCTGCAGTCACTGTCCATGTTTCACTACCATGCAGGCAGAACCACATGTCCTCTGCAGTCACTGCCCATGTTTCACTACCATGCAGGCAGCACCACATGTCCTCTGCAGTCACTGCCCATGTTTCACTACCATGCAGGCAGCACCACATGTCCTCTGCAGTCACTGCCCATGTTTCACTACCATGCAGGCAGCACCACATGTCCTCTGCAGTCACTGCCCATGTTTCACTACCATGCAGGCGGCACCACATGTCCTCTGCAGTCACTGCCCATGTTTCACTACCATGCAGGCAGCACCACATGTCCTCTGCAGTCACTGCCCATGTTTCACTACCATGCAGGCAGCACCACATGTCCCCTGCAGTCACTGCCCATGTTCCACTACCATGCAGGCAGCACCACATGTCCTCTGCAGTCACTGCCCATGTTTCACTACCATGCAGGCAGCACCACATGTCCTCTGCAGTCACTGTCCATGTTTCACTACCATGCAGGCAGCACCACATGTCCTCTGCAGTCACTGCCCATGTTTCACTACCATGCAGGCAGCACCACATGTCCTCTGCAGTCACTGCCCATGTTTCACTTCCATGCAGGCAGCACCACATGTCCTCTGCAGTCACTGTCCATGTTTCACTACCATGCAGGCAGCACCACATGTCCTCTGCAGTCACTGTCCATGTTTCACTACCATGCAGGCAGCACCACATGTTCTCTGCAGTCACTGCCCATGTTTCACTACCATGCAGGCAGCACCACATGTCCTCTGCAGTCACTGTCCATGTTTCACTACCATGCAGGCAGCACCACATGTCCTCTGCAGTCACTGTCCATGTTTCACTACCATGCAGGCAGCACCACATGTCCTCTGCAGTCACTGTCCATGTTTCACTACCATGCAGGCAGCACCACATGTACTCTGCAGTCACTGGTGGATTGGCAGTATCAGTAGAGGATCGGACGCCATGCTTTGACGCATAGAGTTACGGCCCTTGCCATTCTGAGTTCAAATCCCGCCGAGGTTAACTTTGCCTTTCATCCTTACAGGATCAATAAAATAAAGTACCAGTAATGCACTGGGGTAATTGCTGGCCTTGTACCAAAAGTAGAAACAATTATATATTAGATTGTCATCACCAATATTATTATTATTGTCATCATCATCATCAATATCAATACCATCATCCTCAAAAATCACCAATAACATCACCAACATCACAAGCATAATCATTATCACCACCACCAATACCATCAATACCATCACCACCACCACCATCATCATCATCACCACCATCAATACCACCACCACCATCACCACCACCATCAATACCACCACCACCATCACCACCACCATCAATACCACCACCACCATCACCACCACCATCAATACCACCACCATCACCACCACCATCAATACCACCACCACCACCATCACCATCAATACCACCACCACCATCACCACCACCATCAATACCACCACCACCACCATCACCATCAATACCACCACCACCATCACCACCACCATCAATACCACCACCACCACCATCACCACCACCATCAATACCACCACCACCATCACCACCACCATCAATACCACCACCACCACCATCACCATCAATACCACCACCACCATCACCACCACCATCAATACCACCACCACCACCATCACCACCACCATCAATACCACCACCACCACCATCACCACCACCATCAATACCACCACCACCACCATCACCACCACCATCAATACCACCACCACCATCACCACCACCATCAATACCACCACCACCACCATCACCATCAATACCACCACCACCATCACCACCACCATCAATACCACCACCACCACCATCACCACCATCAATACTACCACCACCATCACCACCACCATCAATACCACCACCACCACCATCACCACCACCATCAATACCACCACCACCACCATCACCATCAATACTACCACCACCATCACCACCACCATCAATACCACCACCACCACCATCACCACCACCATCAATACCACCACCACCACCATCACCACCACCATCAATACCACCACCACCACCATCACCATCAATACTACCACCACCATCACCACCACCATCAATACCACCACCACCACCAATACCACCACCACCACCATCACCATCAATACTACCACCACCATCACCACCACCATCAATACCACCACCACCATCACCACCACCATCACCACCACCATCAATACCACCACCACCACCATCACCATCAATACTACCACCACCATCACCACCACCATCAATACCACCACCACCACCATCACCACCACCATCAATACCACCACCACCATCACCACCACCATCAATACCACCACCACCACCACCATCACCACCACCATCAATACCACCACCACCACCATCACCATCAATACTACCACCACCATCACCACCACCATCAATACCACCACCACCACCATCACCACCACCATCAATACCATCACCACCACCATCAATACCACCACCACCACCATCACACCACCACACCATCACCACCACCATCAATACCACCACCACCACCACCATCAATACCACCACCACCATCACCACCACCATCAATACCACCACCATCACCACCACCATCAATACCACCACCACCACCATCACCATCAATACCACCACCACCACCATCACCATCACCATCAATACCACCACCACCACCATCACCACCACCATCAATACCACCACCACCACCATCACCACCACCATCAATACCACCACCACCACCATCACCATCAATACCACCACCACCACCATCACCATCACCATCAATACCACCACCACCACCATCACCACCACCATCAATACCACCACCACCACCACCACCACCACCATCAATACCACCACCACCATCACCACCACCATCAATACCATCACCATCATCATCAATACCACCACCACCATCACCACCACCATCAATACCACCACCACCATCACCACCACCACCACCACCACCACCACCATCTTCACCGCTATCATTATAAAGGTTTCTGATTTAGCCACGAGGCAAACAGTTTGAGGGTCGGGGAAAGTCAATTAAATCATCATCATCATCACCCTCACCACCATCATCGCAATCACAAACATCATCATCATCATCGTCATCAATATGATCAACACCATCACCATCACCACCATCATCATAATATTATCACTATTACCAACATCACTATCAATACCATCATCATCATCCTCACCAACATCACTGTCATAATCATCATCAATAGCATCATCATCATCATCATCATAAGCATAAAAGAAATAAACATAAGATACCCCAGTATGGCCACAGTCCACTGGCTGGAACTAGGACTGATAGAGAGAGGAAGAGAGGTTTCGCTTGGAAAAGCTAACAGCTACCATAGCAACTGATGGTGGTGGTAGAGATGGTGGTGGAAGTGGTGGTGGCAGTGAGTGGTGATGTCGGTGGTGGTGGTGGTGGTGATAATGATGTCAGTGGAGGTGGTGGTGGAGATGGTGGTGGCAGTGGTGGTGATGATGGTGGTGGTGCTGGTGTTGGTGGTGGTATTGATAGTGATGATGGTGGTGGTGTTGATGGTAGTGGTATTGATAATGATGATGGTGGTGGTGTTGGTGTTGGTGGTGATATTGATAGTGATGGTGATGGTGGTAGAGATAGCAGTGGTGGTAGTGATGGTAGTGGTGGTGGAAGCAGTGGTGGTGGAGATAGCAGTGGTGGTTGTGATGGTGGTGGTGGTAGTGATGGTGGTGGTAGTGATGGTGGTGGTAGTGATGGTGGTGGTAGTGATGGTGGTGGTAGTGATGGTGGTGGTGGTGATGGTGGTGGTGGTGATGGTGGTGGTAGTGATGGTGGTAGTGGTGGTGGTGGTGGTAGTGATGGTGGTAGTGATGGTGGTGGTCGAGATACTAGTGGTGGTAGTGGTGGTAGTGATGGTGGTGGGGGAGATTGCAGTGGTGGTAGTGATGGTGGTGGTGGTGGTGGTGGTGGTAGTGGTGGTGGTGGTGGTGGTGGTGGAAGCAGTGGTGGTAGTGATGGTGGTAGTGATGGTGGTGGTGGTGGTGGTGGAAGCAGTATTGCAGCCATTATTGTTTCTGCTGCTGCTGCTGCTGTTGTTGTTGGCAGTAGTCATAGTGACCAGTATACTATGTGTGTGGGTGTCCATCTTAACAACAATTTCAGGTTGGGGGAGAAGGGAGAGGAGGAAAACAGAGTAGGACACAATATAGGAGGTAGGAGGAAGAGGAGGGGTGTATATGATAAGCACAACATAGCTGTAGCATGTGTGTATATACATATATAACCATGATGATGATGATGGTATATAGGAGTATTTGTGCGTGCGCATATATATATATATATTTATATATCTGTGTGCATATATACATGCATGTGTGTGTGTGAGTGTGTACCCAAAAAATGTATACACAATTCAACAGCATTCTATTAAATATTACCTGTACAGGTAATCAAAGTTTTGTATACATTTTTTGGAAGACACCTTGTATATACTTTTTACCTGCTCCAGCTATCCGGCTATATATAAATATATATATATATATATATATATATATGTAGAAGTTCTATTTAATTTGTTGGGATACAACAAGCAAATATTTTTATAACTGATATAAAGCACTCAACAAATTATTGGAGTAAAAATACGATATATTAACAAATGGAAACTATATTTATAAAACCATATTTATTTCATTATACATATTTCAAGGACACCAAGTTAAATTATGGTATGCTTTCATCAGATAAAATATAATTGTTTCTTCTTTTGGCACAAGGCCAGCAATTATCCAGTACATTACTGGTACTTTATTTTATCGACCCCGTAAGGATGAAAGGCAAAGTCAACCTCGGCGGAGAGCAGTTTTATGAATAAATATTGACATACCCTTAAAGAATGCGACCATTTCTGTTGGAAGCTCCCGGATAGTTACGTTATATTTTATCTGATGAAAGCACACCATAATTTAACTTGGTGTCCTTGAAATATGTATAATGAAATAAATATGGTTTTATAAATATAGTTTCCATTTGTTAATATATCGTATATATATATATATATATATATATATATATATATATATATATGGTGGTGCCCCATCACGGCCTCAGCCAGATAGCTGGAACAGGTAAGAAGTATATACAGGGTGTCCTCCAAAAAATGCATACAAAACTTTGATTACCTGTACAGGCAATATTTAATAGAATGCTGTTGAATTGTGTATACATTTTTGGGGTACACACACACACATGCATGTATATATGCACACACATATAAATATATATATATGCGCACACACACACTCCTATATATCATCATCGTTATATATGTATATACATCATCATCATCATCGTTTAACGTCCATTTTCCACGCTAGCATGGGTTAGGCGGGAGTTGTCCCACTTGAGGCAAGGCTGGTCGGGTGACCGTGTCTCGTTCACATAGGACTATCTGGCAGGTTTTCTACGGCTGGATGCCCTTCCTAACACCAACTACATTTACAGTGTGGAACTGGGAACTTTGTACCGTGTTACCTACACGGCCACATTACAGCGTGGACTGTGTGTGTGTTTTTTTTGTCGTGACACCTACACGAACTCGATCTCATTTTCTTGTGCTGTTGGTGGGTGTGGGAGGATAGGGTAGGGGTAGTAGATTGGGGTGTATATTTGGTTAAGAGGTGCCTACTGACTGTAGGTTTCGCTTTGTACATAGGCAAGGCGGGTCTTCTGTATTACTGCATGGTGCGAAAGATCTGTCCAGAGACATTGTCTTGGAGAGGTGTAAGTGTGTGAGGTCGGAATTTATCAGATCATCCCAGGATTTTCTGGGTCTACCTACTCCGTAACTACCATAAATTTTGATCGCCCTGCACTTTTTTATGCAGCTGTCGTCTTTCATGCGCATCACGTGACCATACCAACATAGTCTTCTCTCAAGTAAACAGCATCTGATCCCTCTTATTCCTAATTTCTCACTGAGTTCATTTATGCTTTGCCGTTCACGTATATTACTATTACACATCCAACGGAGCATGCATGCTTCATTACTTTCCAGTCTACGCAGATCCTCTGCACGTAATGCCCATGTCTCACTGCCAAGTAGCATTGCTCTTCGTATACAGGCATCCTACAATCTGCCTTTCATTTTTAGAGAGAAACATTTTGTGGCCAACAGCGGTATCAGCTCTCTGAACTTTTTCCATCCCGTTCTGACTCTGGCTACTGTACTTTCAGAACACCCTCCACCACTGCTGATTTCGTCACCCAGGTAACGGAAAGTGTCTACTATTTCTATAGAACCATCTGGGCAATGGAAGGAGCTAGTATCCTTTGGACACTTGCTACTTATTGCACCTGAGCATTGGCCACATATAAAGTCTACCTTCTTAGATAGTTTACCTGTGATCCCACTACATCTTTTATGTACCCATACTTTGCATTTGGGACATAAAATGGAATTTCTGCCTACTCCTTTCCTACACACTGAGCATGGCCATTTCCCTGAGGGCACCTGTGCCCTATTTTCCTTTCTACAAACTAGAACTTTAGTCTTAGACAAGTCAACTTTAAGGCCATGCTTCCATGTTTCGAATTTCTTCTCTAGTTCAGCCATTGATTCAGCTAGGAGCGTTAGATCATCTGCGTATAGGAGTTCCCATGGGCAGCCGGTCTTGAACTCCTCTGTTAAAGCCTGAAGGGTAATAATAAATAAGAGGGGGCTAAGGACAGAGCCTTGATGAACGCCAACTTTTACACTAAAAGATCTCCATATTGTATGAGGGATCAAATTTGTGACCTAATCTCCTGGATATGTGGTCAATATTCGGTCTTAAAACATAACATAAATAAATAATATATCAGCTCTCATACCAGATTGAGCAACTTTTTCCTTTTTCACATCTATGCATATTAATTACATATACACAAAGACATATTGTAATAATAAATGTGAAGACTAAAATCCGAAGAGGTTAGAGCATTGGGCTTGCAATCGAAAGGTTGTGAGTTCAATTCTCAGACCGGGTGATGTGTTGTTTCCTTGAGCAAGACACTTTATTTCACATTGCTCCAGTTTACTCAGCTGTAGAAATGAGATGATAAGACTGGGGTCCCTATCATTCCACTGCAAAGTGGACGTGGAGGTGCCACGGCAAAAAAGCCCCCAGCACTCACTGTAAATGATGTTGGTGTTAGGAAGGGCATCCAGCTGTAGAAATCAAGCCAGAATCAGTTCCCATATGAGCAAGACAAGGTCAGCCGACCGGACACTGCCCTCAACAGGACAACTCATCTAACCCATGTTAGCGTGGAAGAACGGACGTAAAACGGTGATGATGATGATGATGATGATGATATTTTATGTATCGATCGACTTTCATCAAATCGGACCGAGGAAACAATGTTTTTGTCAGTCTTTCCAATTGCTAATACTATCTATCGGTCACAACTTCAGGTAGAAGGAACAACGTGAAATAAATTGTCTTGCTCAAGGACATAACGCATCACCCGGTCCAGGAATTGAACTCACAACCTCAAGATTGAGAATCCAATTCTCTAACCACTCAGCCACACGCCTCCACAATATATATATATATATATATATATATATATATATATATACTAGCAGATTTACCCGGCGTTGCCTGGGGTTTGAAATTATGCTAAGGATATACAGCTAGGAAGTAAAAGAAGAAAATTATTTGTCCCCAACCTGTCAAAATAAGCAGAAGTCTTCAATAATTAATGATTTCTTTATTAACCACAAGGGTTTACATAAAGTAGACATGCAGGACAATGCAGGACGGTACAAATGGGCATTTCTGCGTGTAAAAAACAAAAACAGAGGATGTAACAAAAAATAACAATGAAAAAATTCCCCAATAGGGGGGAGACTTCGGAGGGACATTATCTTCAATAATTAATGCAAACAAATATTTAGTGCAATCTTTGTACACACAAAACTATTCTGATAATGAAGGAAAACACTTAACAGGATGCAAAACACGTTGCAAATCTGTAAAAAAAAACAGGCAGTTTTGTTAAAGTACAAAAAGTTGTAATGAAAGCAGAGTTGTATACAAACAAAAACAATGAGTTGAATAAGAGAAAATGTATTCTTGCTATCGATTTTTTATTGCTCAACGTGAGCCGATTTGAAAAAATGTTTGTGATGTGACCATCTTAGCAATTTGAACTGCCACTTTAGAAGCAGTGCTTAGATTTCTTAATGATAATGACCTCAATCTTATGTTGTTATAGAACACTCCTATATAGATATAGCTGGCTCCTACCATGTTGTATCAGATAGGCTTCTAGGATGTTTTAATGATAGAGGACCCAGTCCTATCATATATTTGAAACAAATATTATTTTTGCTTTATTATTAAAGGGGTCATATAGGAGTAAAAAGCACCTAGCACACACTGTAAATGTGGTTGGCGTTAAGAAGGACATCCAGCTGTAGAAAACCAGCCTGAGACAGTCCTATACGAGCAGGACACAGTCACCCGACCAATCATGCCTCAAGTGGGACAAACCCGACTAACCCATGCTAGCGTGGAAGATGTACGTTAAACAATGATGATGATGATGATGATGATGATGATGATGATGACGATGATGATGGTGGTGGTGGTGGTGGTGATATTAATAATATTTGGTTAAAATATATTTTATAACACTCCTAAAAAATGTTTCTCTAACATCCATGAAAGAATTTTACACATATGTATCTTCTACTGACAATATGACACAGGTATACTTCAGCATTGTTTAATAAAATGGAAGTTCTCTGATCATTATTTTACAAATGCATTTATCTTTTTTAAAAAATTCATATCAGTGGTCTGCGAGATTTAAAATTATGAATTTAGTGAGGTCCGAATTGTTGGCGACCGCTGTCCTAGTAGGTTTCTTGGGTGTTTTAATGATATGGAGCCCAGTCCTATTATGTTGTTACAGCACACACCTCTGTAGGTTTAGCTGGCCTTCTATAAAGTTGCTGGAGTGTTTTAATATGGAGCCCAGTCCTATTATGCTGTTACAGCACATACCTCTGTAGGTTTAGCTGGCCTTCTATAAAGTTACTGGAGTGTTTTAATGATATGGAGCCCAGTCCTATCATGTTACAGCACATACCTCTGTAGGTTTAGCTGGCCTTCTATAAAGTTACTGGAGTGTTTTAATGATAAGGACCCAAGTCCTATCATGTTGTTACAGCACACACCTATGTAGGTTTAGCTGGCCTTCTATAAAGTTGCTGGAGTGTTTTAATGATATGGAGCCCAGTCCTATCATGTTACAGCACACACCTCTGTAGGTTTAGCGGGTCTCCAACGAGATTGCATTTCATAGTTTTCTCAGGTGTTTTATTGATAGGCGTCCCAGTCCTATAATGCTTTTCATCGTTACAGCTCACACCTATATAGGTTTAGTTGGCCTCCTACAGCAGTGTTTGGATGTCTTAATGATTATGACCCCAATCTTATGTTGTCGTTACAGAACGCTCCTATATAGAAATAGCTGGCCTCCTACCATGTCGTGTCAGATAGGCTTCTAGAATGTTTTAATAATAGAGGCCCCAATCCTATCATGTTATTACAGCCCACACTTATGAAGCTGAAGCTGGGCTCCTATAAGGTTACATTTCACAGGAGGTTTCTTGGATGTTTTAATGATAGGAGGCTCGTTCCTATCACGTTGTTGCTCTAGCTAACACTTATGTAGGTTTAGCTGGCTCCCAACAATGCTGCATCTCATAGGTTTCTCGGGTGTTATAATAATAGGGCCCACAGTCCAACCATGAAAGGAAACATGAAATAAAGCACCTTGCTCAAGAACACAACTTGGTGCTCAGTCAGGAATCAAACCCACAACACCGTGATTGTGTGACTAACAACCTAACCACTAAACCATGGGCCTTCACTTGAATCAGTGGAACATCCAGGATTTGACAACTGGAAGGGAGAGAGAGAGAGAGAGAGAGAGAGAGAGAGAGAGAGCTACACCAGCACTGGCTGGGCTGATACTTTCTATATCAAACCCGAAAAGGTGAAAGAAAGTGGATGCCAGCAGACCCCCGACACCCTCTCAACCCTCTCTCACTTGATCCTAGGGAACACTCCAGGATGTGACAGCTGCTGGAAAGGAGCAGAGAGAGGGGGGGCTGCAC
>OZ024763.1:15198710-15231210 GCA_964016885.1 Eledone cirrhosa
ATAAGTGTCTCAAATGTGAAGTTCTTTTGTTGTACTGGAGAGGAAAAGAAGATTTCTTTCATAAGTAGGTGATAGAATTAGTTAGAGATGGTAGTTGAAATATTAGAGGGAGTGTGTAGAGCCCCCCCCCCCCCCCCTCTCATAAATATATACACATAGTCCACGCTGTAATGTGGCCGTGTAGGCAACACGGTAAAAACCTCCCAGACCCACACTGTAAATGTGGTTGGTGTTAGGAAGGGCATCCAACTGTAGAAAACCTGCCAGACAGTCCTATGCGAGCAAGACAATCACTCTTGCCTCAAGTGGGACTACCCCCGTCCAAACCCATGCAAGCGTGGAACACGGACGTTAAACGTTGATGATGATGATGATGATGATATCATCATCATCACCGTTTTATGTCCGTTCTTCCACGCTAGCATGGGTTAGACAGGTTCTCCTGTTGTGGGCAGTATCCGGTCGACTGACCTTGTCTTGCTCATACGGGAACTGATTCTGACTTGATTTCTACAGCTGGATCCCCTTCCTAACACCAACCTCATGTACAGTGAGTGCTGGATGTCTTTTTTCCCGTGGCGCCTACACGTCCACTTTACAGTGTGGGCTGGGTGCTTTTTTGCTGTGGCACCTCCACGACCACTTTGCAGTGGAATGATAGGGACCCCAGTCCTATCATCTCATTTCTACAGCTGAGTAAACTGGAGCAATGTGAAATAAAGTGTCTTGTTCAAGGAAACAACACATCACCCGGTCTAAGAATTGAACTCACAACCTTTCGATTGCAAGCCCAATGCTCTAACCACAAAGCTATGCGCCTTCATATATATATATATATATATATATATATATATATATATATATATCACAACATCCAGTTCGAAACAAATGAGGTCGTGTAGGTGTCACGACAAAAAAAAACACAGTCCACGCTGTAATGTGGCCGTGTAGGTAACACGGTAAAAACCTCCCAGTCCACACTGTAAACGTGGTTGGTGTTAGGAAGGGCATCCAGCCGTAGAAAACCCGCCAGACAGTCCTATGCGAGCAAGACAACCACTCTTGCCTCAAGTTGGAAAACTCCCATCCAAACCCATGCAAGCGTAGAAGATGGACGTTAAACGATGATGATGATGATGATGATGATGATATATAGTTTTAGTGAGAGCTAAATATAAGGAGAGGGGTATGTGGATCTCTCTCTCTCTCTCTTCTAGTGTAACAGTTTTAGTAAGAGCTGATAAATGTGACACTAGAGAGGGAGTGTAGCCCTCTCCATTCTAGTGGTATTCTAGTGTTAGCTGTGACACTGAGGACATCAAAAACAAAGATGTTTACTCTATATTTACCATTGTATTTTCAGTTAACTCTTTATTTCACATAATTATTTCACATAATATCGAACTTGAGATTTTGGTATTATTTATTTTTAGAACAATACTTTAACATCAGTATGAACGGCTGGTTACAACCGGTTCGAGAGTTGAGAGAATTCTGGCCGGATATGGCTGGTTTTAATGCTAGAGGGTTAAACAGCAAATAGTTAAATGTAGATAGTTTGTTGGTTTTGCTCCCAAAATTACAAACAACAACAAAAGTACAGCTGGGGGAACATTGTTTTTTCCTGTGTGTGTGTGTGTGTGTGTGAGTGTGGGTGTGGGTGTGTGATGGGGGGGGGGGGGGTAAAGCGAGAGAGGGGAGAGAGAAAGAAATGGGAGATACTGCATTAGAGGAGATTCAGATAGCCCATGTAGTCATGGAAAAAAGGATGAGACTGAGGATATATACATACAAACACACACACACACACACACATATATATATACACACACACACACACACATATACACACATATATACACACACACACACACACACATATACACACACACACACACACACACATATATACACACACTCCTACATTTATCTCAACACTATATACTCTGTCTTACCAAAGGAGTGTTTATCACAAAGAGAAAAAACTGTGGCATTGTTTTAAAGGTGTTGATAAGCTTAACATTATCTGTAATAGTACCTCATACAACACTATCTGTAATAGTACCTCATACAACACTATCTGTAATAGTACCTCATACAACACTATATGTAATAGTACCTCATACAACACTATCTGTAATAGTACCTCATACAACACTATATGTAATAGTACCTCATACAACACTATCTGTAATAGTACCTCATACACCACTATCTGTAATAGTACCTTATACAACACTATATGTAATAGTACCTCATACAACACTATCTGTAATAGTACCTCATACAACACTATCTGTAATAGTACCTCATACAACACTATCTGTAATAGTACCTCATACAACACTATCTGTAATAGTACCTCATACACCACTATCTGTAATAGTACCTCATACAACACTATATGTAATAGTACCTCATACAACACTATCACTAATAGTACCTCATACACCACTATCTGTAATAGTACCTCATACACCACTATCTGTAATAGTACCTCATACAACACTATATGTAATAGTACCTCATGCACCGCTATCTGTAATAGTACCTCATACAACAACAACCCTATCACCAATAGTACCTCATACACCACCAACCCTATCATCAATAGTACCTCATACACCACCAACCCTATCTGTATAGTACCTCATAGAACACCAGCACTATCTCGGACAGAGTCGCAATAATACCTCTAATAGAACCTCATAGAACTTCAACACCGTTTCTGGTAGAACCTTATAGAACCATGACACTATCTCTGGTATATTCTGATAGAACCACAACACTATCTCTGGTATATTGTGGGAGAACCTTGATACTATCTCTGGTATATTGTGGTAGAACCTTGGCCCTATCTCTGGTATATTGTGGTAGAACATTGGTACTATATCTGGTATATTGTGGTAGAACCTTGGTACTATATCTGGTATATTGTGGTAGAACCTTGGTACTCTCTCTGGTATATTGTGATAGAACCTTGGTACTATCTCTGGTATATAGCAGTAGAACCTTGGTACTATCTCTGGTATATAGCAGTAGAACCTTGGTACTATCTCTGGTATATTGTGGTAGAACCACAACACTATCTCATCAGAACAGAACCACAACAGAACATCAGTGTAACCATCTGATGATGTTCTGTCCCCAGGGTTCCTTCTGGTCTCCACCCTAATTCAAGTGAACAGAGAGGCGTTTCAGGGGCCTGGGATACCACGTTTCAACCTCTATGCGTTTAAACCTTTAACATTTAAACCGGCCGTATCTCTCACCTCTTTCTGTTCAAACCTGCTGTAACCAGCAACTCATACTGATGTTAAGGTATTTTTCTCAAAATTAATAATATCAAAATCTCATAGATTCCATATTATATGAGATAATTATGTGAGGTAAAGCCTTTACCATGAAAATATAATAGTATATATAGAGTAATGTAAATCATGAAGTGAATAGAAAGCGGGGTCATGGACCCCAGGATACAAATGTTTCTATCTCTATGGGTTTAACAAAATTGTAGACCACCTTGCTGAGCTCACACTTCAGGACAGGGGTCACCTTGAAGTGAGTACAAAGCTGGCCCATGGGCCCAAGACACCAAATGTTTCTACCCCTATGGGTTTAACAGGACTGTAGACCACATTGCAAGGCTCATCCCGCAGGACAGTGGTCACCATCCTGATCAAAGTAAGTAGAAAGCTGGTCCAGGGGCTCAACACTTGAGATGTTTTCCCTCCACTATGGTTTCAACTAGAAACCCATCAGAGTGTGGCCTGTATTTTGTCAGATCTTTTTATGTGTGTGTATGAGAATTTGTGATGAGTGCGTGTGATGTGTGGTGCGTGTGTGTGGTGCGTGTGTGGTGCGTGTGTGTGGTGCGTGTGTGGTGCGTGGGTGTGTGGTGTATGTGTGATGTGTGGTGTGTGTGTGATGTGTGGTGTGTGTGTGATGTGTGGTGTGTGTGTGATGTGAGGTGTGTGATGTGTGATGTGTGATGTGAGGTGTGTGATGTGTGGTGTGAGGTGTGTGATGTGTGGTGTGAGGTGTGTGATGTGTGGTGTGGTGTGCATGTGTGATATGCGTGTGAGTGTGTGTGTGTGTGTGTGCATGTGTGATATGCGTGTGAGTGTGCGTGCGTGCGTGCGTGCGTGCGTGCGTGCGTGCGTGCGTGCGTGCGTGCGTGCGTGTGTGCGTGCGTGTTTGACAGAGAGAGAAAAACAAAGACAAGTGTTTAACCCTGATTTAACTGTGTGAAGGGTTGGTGCTGTATGTAATGGCTAGAAAAGAGTTTAGGTTATGTCTGCCTGGTGACAGAGGGACTAGGTTGTAATGAAGGCCACTGATGAGAGTGAGAGGGGAGTTATATAGCTGAGAGGTATGATGGAGGACAATGAGAGACTAGAGAGAGGTGGGGTTACATATTTGAAAGGTGTGGTGGAGGGCAGTGAAAGGACTCTACTATAGTATCCAGGTTGTGGTGAGGGCCACAGATCAGAGAGAGGGGTGGGGTTACATAATTGTGAGGTGTGGTGGAGGGGGCAATGAAAGGACCCTACAATAGTGTCCAGGTTGTGGTGAGGGCCACAGATCAGAGAGAGGAGTGGGGTTACATAATTGTGAGGTATGGTGGAGGGCAATGAAAGGACCCTACTATAGTATCCAGGTTGTGGTGAGGGCCACAGATCAGAGAGAGGGGTGGGGTTACATAATTGTGAGGTGTGGTGGAGGGCAATGAAAGGACCCTACTATAGTATCCAGGTTGTGGTGAGGGCCACAGATCAGAGAGAGGGGTGGGGTTACATAATTGTGAGGTGTGGTGGAGGGCAATGAAAGGACCCTACTATAGTATCCAGGTTGTGGTGAGGGCCACAGATCAGAGAGAGGGGTGGGGTTACACAGTTGTGAGGTATGGTGGAGGGCAATGAAAGGACCCTACAATAGTGTCCAGGTTGTGGTGAGGGCCACAGATCAGAGAGAGGGGTGGGGTTACACAGTTGTGAGGTATGGTGGAGGGCAATGAAAGGACCCTACAATAGTGTCCAGGTTGTGGTGAGGGCCACAGATCAGAGAGAGGGGTGGGGTTACACAGTTGTGAGGTATGGTGGAGGGCAATGAAAGGACCCTACAATAGTGTCCAGGTTGTGGTGAGGGCCACAGATCAGAGAGAGGGGTGGGGTTACACAGTTGTGAGGTATGGGGGAGGGCAATGAAAGGACCCTACAATAGTGTCCAGGTTGTGGTGAGGACCACAGATCAGAGAGAGGGGTGGGGTTACACAATTCTGAGGTATGGTGGAGGGCAATGAAAGGACCCTACAATAGTGTCCAGGTTGTGGTGAGGGCCACAGATCAGAGAGAGGGGTGGGGTTACACAATTGTGAGGTATGGTGGAGGGCAATGAAAGGACCCTACAATAGTGTCCAGGTTGTGGTGAGGGCCACAGATCAGAGAGAGGGGTGGGGTTACACAATTGTGAGGTATGGTGGAGGGCAATGAAAGGACCCTACAATAGTGTCCAGGTTGTGGTGAGGGCCACAGATCAGAGAGAGGGGTGGGGTTACACAATTGTGAGGTATGGTGGAGGGCAATGAAAGGACCCTACAATAGTGTCCAGGTTGTGGTGAGGGCCACAGATCAGAGAGAGGGGTGGGGTTACATAGTTGAGTAACATATACATACACACAAATAAACACACACATATTCATATGTGTGTTTGTATGTGTGTGTGTGTGTATATACAGACATATATATACATAAACAAACAGGCACATATATATATATACATATGTTTCAGAAGATCCCGTAAAGGGGTGAAAGCAGCGATTCTTTGCTTAAACTTTAATCTGTACATATAAATATTTGCTCTATGGGTTTTTATCATCATCATCATCATCATCACCGTTTTACGTCCGTTCTTCCACGCTAGCATGGGTTAGACGGGTTGTCCTGTTGTGGGCAGAGTCTGGTCGGCTGACCATGCCTTGCTCATACAGGAACTGATTTGGCTTGATTTCTACAGCTGGATGCCCTTCCTAACACCAACCTCATTTACAGTGAGTGCTGGGTGCTTTTTCGTGGCGCCTACACGTCTACTTTACAGTGTGGGCTGCGTGCTTTTTTGCCGTGGCACCTCCACGACCACCTTGCAGTGGGAGGGTGTGGGGGCATATTGTCTATATGCTTCAGCTTGTACCCATGGGAGGTCGGGTACTCTGTATTACTGCGTGACGCCAGAGGTCACAGTCGTGTGTCATCGCCTTTGAGAGGTGTAATTGGGTAAGGTCGGCTTTTATCACCTCATCCCAGGTCATCTTGGGTCTCCCCACTCCGCGGTTTCCATCGACTTCTAGTGCTCTACACCCTTTTATGAAGCTGTCATCCTTCACACGCATCACATGTCCAAACCAACGCAACTGCCTTTCCTGCACACAGCATTTGATTCCTCTTATGCTCAGTCTCTCTCTCAATTCATTTATGCTTTGTAGTTCGCGTATATTACTGTTACACATCCATCGGAGCATGCAGGCTTCGTTTCTCTCTAATCTACGTAAGTCTTCCACCTTCAGCACCCAGGTCTCACTACCATGTAACATTGCTGTTCGGATACACGCATAATACAGTCTGCCTTTCATTTTGAGGGAGAAGCCTTTTTATATATATATATATATATTTTCTATATATATATATAATCTTTATCGAGCCCTCTTCGAATTTTAGTCTTCACATTTTTTTTATTAATATTACTATACATATATATATCATCATCATTTTAAGTCTGCTTTTCCCTGCTAGCAAGGTGGGATAGGTCCTCTTCAGCACAGCATCTCTCCATTTGTCACGGCCCTTCGTCATCTCCTCTGTGAGCTTCAAGGATCTGAGGTCAGCTCTCACCACCTCCAGCCATGTTTCTCGTGGTCTTCCTCTACTGCGACTTCCTTCCACTGGGTTTTCTTGGCACTTCTTCACCCAGCAGTCATCCTCCATGCACATCACACAGCCATACCAATGCAGTCTTCTCTCCCGCACACTACAACTTATTCTTCTTATACACAGTTTCACTCTCAACTCATCCAACTATATATATATATATATATATATATATATATATATATATCCAGGGGGTGTAACTTGGAGTTACTGCAGGTTCACCCTTATAGCATTTTAAAGGGTCCGTCGAGCTGCCGATCATTGAGTCGGGTAGGATCGATACAGATTAAACCTTGAGCTGATCAGTGGCAAAACGCGCGTCACCTACCGATAAATGTAATGAAGGAGTAACCAATCGTCCTTGTTATCCTTTCAATATATTTCTAAGGTAAAATTCCCGAGATCCATGGACGAGTTCTCTCCAGCGGTCTCTGTCCCTCATTATCGCTGCCATGTCCTGCGTCTCCAACAGACCAGTGTCTGTCCTGAGGGCATCAACATACGTTAACCTTGGTCTTCCTCTTCTAGTGTGTCCATGTAGGGGCTCCCAAAGGAGCACTGAGTACAATGTCAATATATGTTTCATATGTGGGGTTACATAACTGACAGGTGTGGTGGAGGCAATTGAAAGGACTGTACACTAGTGTCCAGGTTGTGATGAGAGCAACATTTGAGGGGGGGTGGGGGGGGGGGGTGAAATTACACAGTTGAGAGGAGTTGTGAAGGGCAATGTACTAATTAGGGGGTTGTGACAAAGCCTATGAATAAAGGGTTTGTTTATTAAAGCTGGACACAGTGAGCTTTTGTCCAGAATATACTGAAGATTTTATTACTGTCTAACTACAAATATCAGTTTGTGTTGAGTGTATCTGTGTGTGTGTGTGTGTGTGTGTACTATACACTCGCACATATACATTGATGTATATATATATTGGCAGTATATACTACATGCACACACATATATATATATATATATATATATATATATACACACACACACACACACAGAAACATGTATATATAAACACACACAGATACATACATATATAAACACATATATATCAGGTGTCCCAAAAAAGTGTAAACACATTTTGATTAGAATGCTGTTGAGGTGTGTATACATAGTTTGGGGACACCCTGTATATCTTTATATATATATATATATATATATATATATATATATACAGTGATGCTGCTGTATAACATAGTGTGAGATAATGAGATTAGGACTCTAACCACCACCACTACTACCACCACCACAACCATCCCACCACCACCACCACCACAACCATCCCACCACCACAACCATCCCACTACTACCACCACAACAACTATCCCACTACCACCACCACTACCACCACCACAACCATCCCACTACCACTACCACCAACAATAACAGTATCACTACCGCCACCACCATCTTCATACCACCACTACCACCACCACTACTACCACCACAACCATCCCACTACCACTACCATTACCACCAACAATAACAGTATCACTACCGCCACCACCATCTTCATACCACCACTACTACCACCACCACCACCACTACAACTACCACCATCTTCATCCCACCACCACTACTACCACCACAACCATCCCACTACCACTACCATTACCACCAACAATAACAGTATCACTACCGCCACCACCATCTTCATACCACCACTACTACCACCACCACCACCACTACAACTACCACCATCTTCATCCCACCACCACTACTACCACCACAACCATCCCACTACCACTACCATTACCACCAACAATAACAGTATCACTACCGCCACCACCATCTTCATACCACCACTACCACCACCACAACCATCCCACTACCACTACCACCAACAACAACAGTATCACTACCGCCACCACCATCTTCATACCACCACTACCACCACCACCACCATCCCACTACCACCATCTTCATCCCACCACTACAACTACCAACAACAACAGTAACACTACCACCACAACCATCCCACTACCACCACCACTACCACCACCACCACCACTACCACCACCACAACTATCCCACTACCACTACCATTACCACCAACAATAACAGTATCACTACCGCCACCACCATCTTCATACCACCACTACCACCACCACCACCACTACAACTACCAACAACAACAGTAACACTACCGCCACTACCACAACGACCACCACTTCATCATCAAACAACTACAGTCACCACCACTATCACCATCATCATCATCATCATCATCCCACTACTACCACTACTATCAACACCATCATCATCACCACCGCCATCAAACTATCACCCCCACCCCCACCGCCACCATTACACCCCCCCCCCCCCACCATGCTACCATCCCTAGTTCTCACACCAACTCTCCATGCAACAGATAAGACAACTTATCTGTTTACATGGATGTAAACACATTAGACTTCTTGTGGTGGTGGTGGTGGTGGTGGGGTCAAAGTGTATGTATATATGTATATATATATATACATATATAAATATATATATATATATATATATATATATATATACTTTGATATATAAATGAATGATATTAATAAATGGAAACTATATTTATAAAATATAGTGGAGGCACATGGCGTAGTGGTTAGAGCATTGGCCTTGCAATTGAAAGGTTGTGAGTTCAATTCTCAGACCGGGTTATGTGTTGTTTCCTTGAGCAAGACACTTTATTTCACATTGCTCCAGTTTACTCAGATAGGGGTCCCTATCATTCCACTGCAAAAAGCACCCAGCCCACACTGTAAAGTGGACGTGTAGGCGCCACGGAAAAAAAAGCACCCAGCACTCACTGTAAATGAGGTTGGTGTTAGGAAGGGCATCCAGCTGTAGAAATCAAGCCAGAATCAGTTCCCGTCCCACCCTTGCAAGCAGGGAAAAGCGGACGTAAAATGAAATGATGATGATGATGATGATGCACGGGAGTAGAATAGAAAGATGTGTTTTTCTGCCTGCAGCATATCACAAAATCAGATTTTCAGCTGAGGATACTGTTGTCATAACAACAACAAATGCATAAATTACATCTTGGGTTGCATAAGAGAACCGTTGAAATAATTATGAATAATCGATTCATGTAACATCTGCATTTTTCTTAATGTTATTCTGATATATATATATATATATATAATTGAATATATGAGAGAGATGAACACCAATATAAGTATACATATGTTCCGATTGTAAATAACCAAGTTATCTAGGTTGAAAAATATTAATTTAAAACAATATGGTTTACCTGACTCGATTTAACATAATAAATCAATAAAAATAACAAACCTATATCGGGCAACAGCCTTTGATACCCAGACAGGCCTAAATCTGTTTTGCAAGAATTATTAAGTGAAAGCCACCATTCCTGTGCTCTTCTGCGGGTATCCAGAAAATGGTGGCTTTCATTGAATTTTCTACTTTTTAGGCACAAGGCCAGCAATTACCCAGTGCATTACTGGTACTTTATTTTATCGACCCCCGTAAGGATGAAAGGCAAAGCCAACCTCGGCGGGATTTGAACTCAGATCATAAAGGGACGTAACTATGCTGGAAAGCATGGCGTCCGACCCTCTACCGATACTGCCAATAATAATTCTTGCGAAACAGATTTAGGTCTGTCTGGGTATCAAAGGCTGTTGCCCGATATAGGTTTGTTATTTTTATTGATTTATTACTTTAAATCGAGTCAGGCAAACCAAATTGTTTTAAGTTAGTATTTTTTCAACCTAACTAACTTGGTCATTTGCAATTGGAACACATGTATACAATTATATTACACGGCTCAGAAAGATTCCCTTCTTTCAGCTATTTAATTGTAAAAGACTATTTTGAGTTTCTAACTCAATCTATGATATATATATATATATATATATATATATATATATAGTTTTAATATAGAAGAGATTCTACAGGACTAGAACTGTTTCATTCTTTAGAAATCATCAGGAATCTCATTCTAAAGAATGAAACAGTTCTAGTCCTGTAGAATCTCTTCTATATTAAAACTTTTATACTCTGCTATGTATTGAGTACCTTATTAACTGTGGTTACCTCCAATTCAACCCGGAATAACGTATATATATATATATATGCAAAGTTTTATTTAAATTGTTGGGTTACAACGAGTAAATATTTATAACTGATATAAAAGCACTCAACAAGTATTTGGAGTATATTTACGATATTAAATAAATGGAAACTATATTTATAAAACCATATTTATTTCATTATATATATTTCAGGGATATCATATTAAAAATATGGTATGCCTTCATCAGACAAAATACAATATAAACAGTCTTATAAATAGATAGATTTGACATACCTTACACTTCAACTTCCATTTAAAAAGTTGATTTGGTAGTGAAAAATGTTAGGGACAGTTATAGAGAGAGAAAAAAAAAAAAAAAAAAAAAAAAAAAAAGAAAGAAAGAAAGCGAAGAAAAAAGAAGAAATGCATGCAACGAAAAACAGAGAGAGATAGATATAGAGAGATAGATAGAGAGAAGAAATTCATGTAAAGAAAAACAGAGAGAGATAGATAGAGAGAGAAAATATAACTGTCCCTAACATTTTTCACGACCAAATCAACTTTTTAAATGGAAGTTGAAGTGTAAGGTATGTCAAATCTATCTATTTATAAGACTGTTTATATTGTATTTTGTCTGATGAAGGCATACCATATTTTTAATATGATATCCCTGAAATATATATAATGAAATAAATATAGTTTTATAAATATAGTTTCCATTTATTTAATATCGTATATATATATATATATATATTTAAATAAACGAGGTATCGTATAAGGTAATCCAAGTAGAGGTTATGAGTAAACTGTACAGTGCATGATTCTAAAGCTCATTCAGTATCACTGTTTAATGTCTATTTTCCATGCTTGCATAAGTATGTGGAGCTGTCACAAATGGACATGAGACAGGTCAGGTGGCCATATCATCTGTCTAGCTTGGTTTTCAATGTCTGGAGGACATTCCTAATGACAAACTGCCTTACAGCATGGACTGGGTTCATTCTTTGATGACACCAACAGTACCATCTTATAGAGGTGACTAAGGGCATTATAAATTTGGCAAAAGCATATGAGAGAGAGAGAGAGAGTGTGAGTGTGAGTGTGAGTGTGTAATGAAGGAATTGTGGCAAGGAACCAGATGGACCATAACGCACCAAAGTACTCAATACTTAGTGTAGTAGAGTGGGTAATAGGAACAAGTGTGACCCCGACGGCAGAGCTCAAGCCGTTTTGACGGCTAATTCTGGATATTTAATGTAGAAAGGCTTCTACAGGACTAGAACTGTTTCATTCCGGAGAAATCATCAGGGCTTCCTGATGATTAAATATTTATACTCTGCTTTGTATTGAGTACCTTACTTACTGTGGTTACCCCCGATTGAACCTGGGATAAACATATATATATATATAAAGTTAACACATAAACTTTATATATATAAATATAAAGTTAACACATCTTACGTTAACTATTTTTCCCATTTTGACGCTATAGTCACTTATATATATTATGGAATACTGTTGGCTTTTTGCTACAATATTTTCTATACCTTTCCTTTCATTTATATATATATATCATCATCATTTCATCATCATTTCATTTTACGTCCGCTTTTCCCTGCTTGCAAGGGTGGGACGGGAACTGATTCTGGCTTGATTTCTACAGCTGGATACCCTTCCTAACACCAACCTCATTTACAGTGAGTGCTGGGTGCTTTTTTGCCGTGGCACCTCCACGACCACTCTACAGCTGAGTAAACTGGAGCAATGTGAAATAAAGTGTCTTGCTCAAGGAAACAACATCACCCGGTCTGAGAATTGAACTCACAACCTTTTGATTGCAAGGCCAATGCTCTAACCACTAAGCCATGTGCCTCTATATATAGATAGATAGATAGATAGATAGATAGATAGATAAAGAGAGAGAGGGAGAGAGAATAGGAAGTAAGATTTGTAGCTTATTATGAAACTTTATTGTATATTACAACTGTGTTGATATCGATCAGCTCGGGTTTGATCTGGAGATTGGATCCAGACTCATAATTGACAACCCCTCAGATATGAGATTTTACATGGTTGGTCCCATCCAAACTGTTCACAAATGTCTCATATTCGTTTTATATATACGTTATATATAGTGAATAGTTAGTGCCCAAAGTCCGAGCCAGGTATTAACTTTTCACTATACACACTCTACTTTCCCAAGTATAAAGTAGTTAGCTCAAACATGGTCTTACTAGTCTAAACTGGTAACTCCCAATCTATATATATATATAGTAATAATAATAATAAATTTGAAGACTAAAATCCAAAGAGGTCTCAATAAGGATCAATATATATATCAAATATATAAGAACCGTAGAGCAATTAATCTGTTATTTTAATAAATATATATATAGAGAGATATATACCAATAATGAAAACCTTGTTTCCTCCTAACACAAGTGGTTCCACAAGTATATCACCATCAAAGACTTTGAAAGGGATCTGTGTCCTTAATAAAACCTCATAGAAGCCAATGGAACACAACCTTAGATAGACACAAGCATGGTTGTGTACTTAAGGAATTTATTCTACAACCCTAGGATCCTGGGTTCAGTCCCACAACAAGAAACCTTAGGCAAATGTCTACTATTTTTTCCTTGGTTTGACCAATGCCATGTCAGTGGATTTTGGTAGATGGAAACTGCAGAAGGTTGCTGTATGTGTGTATGTGTATGTGATCATTTGTGTATGTGTGTGTGTGTGTATGTGTATGTGATCATTTGTGTATGTGTGTGTGTGTGTATGTGTATGTGATCATTTGTGTATCTATGTGTTTACACATGTGAATGTGTATGTGTGTGTGTGTGTGTGTGTGTGTGTGTGAGCATGTGTGTATCTGTATGTGTTAACGCATGTGAGTGTGTATGTGTTTATACATGTGAATGTATGTGTATGTGTGTGTGTGAGCACGTGTGTATCTGTATGTGTTTACGAATGTGAGTGTGTATGTGTGTGTGAGCACGTGTGTATCTGTATGTGTTTATGCATGTGAGTGTATATGTGTGAGCATGTGTGTATGTGTGTGCATGTGTCTATGTGTGTGTGTGTGTGTGTGTGTGTATGTATATATATATATATATATATATATATATATATATATATACACAAGAGTGTTTATGTCAAACTTTACAACCTCTAACTTAGTGGTTCAACAAATTAAGATTGATAAAATAAGCCCCATACATTGATAAGATCAACTAAATTTATACAGTGCCCCAGCATGGCCATGGTCTACTGACTGAAATCAGTGAAAGAAATTCAGTGCTTTGTGATTGCCTCAAACAACTCGATTAGTACTGCTATATTGCAGCTACAACTTTGATTCATACCCAAAAAGCACCCAGCCCACACTGTAAATGAGGTTGTGTAGGTGTCACAGCAAAAACTACCTAGCCCACACTGTAAATGAGGTTGTGTAGGTGTCACGGCAAAAACTACCTAGCCCACACTGTAAATGAGGTTGTGTAGGTGTCACGGCAAAAACTACCTAGCCCACACTGTAAATGAGGTTGTGTAGGTGTCACGGCAAAAACTACCTAGCCCACACTGTAAATGAGGTTGTGTAGGCATCATGACAAAAACTACCCAGCCCACACTGTAAATGAGGTTGTGTAGGTGTCACAGCAAAAACTACCCAGCCCACACTGTAAATGAGGTTGTGTAGGTGTCACAGCAAAAACTACCCAGCCCACACTGTAAATGAGGTTGTGTAGGTGTCACAGCAAAAATTACCCAGCCCACACTCTAAATGAGGTTGTGTAGGTGTCATGGCAAAAAGCACCCAGTACTTACAGTAAATGAGGTTGGCACTAAGAAGGTCATCCAGCTGTAGAAACCAAGCCAAAATAGGTTCTGCACAAGCAAGACATGGTCATCTGACCTAATATTGCTTGCAACAGGATAACTCGTCTAACTCATGCCAGCATGGAAAAATAGACCTTAAACAGAGGATGATGATGAGATATATATATATATATATATATATATATATATACATACACGTGTGTATAATGGTAGCTATGGTGATTCCATAGGCGGTATGCCAAAATTAGCAGTCAATATTCATACAGAGCAGATTGTGAATAGTATAAAAAAACGAAAAATCAGTGATGCATCTGGACTCAGTTTATTGCGTGTTACAATTGTTTCACCAGCAGGCAGCTCGAGACATGGTCACTGTATGGATCTGGCTGATTCCACGGCTGCAGGTTCCTTCGGACACAGGCAATTTGTTCGGAGCAAATTTTCGTTTTTTTATACTATATATATATATTGAACATGCCTTACAACAAACAAGACAAACTTCTACAACGTTGGTGCCATGATAAATTACACGAAGTACACTCTATAATGTGTAACATGCCAAGTCAAGGTTCTGCCTGCTACTGGTACCATGTAACTCAGCACAACTCTGCTTCATGATCAAGTGGTCGACGACTAAACCAGCTCCCCCACCAGACCCTGGTCTTGGGAGGAGGGTAAGTAGAATTGCAGCAGCAGAAAAAGACAAGAGCTGTTAAAAGGGTGGATGAACTCCTCAGAGTTAACGGCCATCCACTCGAACTATGGTTTAAATAGCCTCACCAACCTGCAATTGGCCAAGCTTGGTGGTGAGTACAGCTACACCCCTGGCATGACCAAAACTAACCAGAAAGAGGTGGAAGTCAACCAGGGAGGGGCTCCCCCGACAGGAACGAGAAGGCCTTGAATTGGATTGCACACACTGTAACATAGTCGATATAAGGAAGGGCCATCCCAGCACAGAAAGCTTGCTAAACAAAATTTTGGGAGCATTCTTCAGTTGTGTCAAGGACATAACACCCTCACTAGTACTGGTGCTATGATAGATTACACCCAGTCCCCTCTGTAAACTGGTTGGTGTTAGGAAGAACAACCAGTCATAAAAAACGAGCAAAACAAAATGTTTAGAGGTCTTTTCAGTTTTGTCAAGGATATAACCTGTATAGTGCTGGTGCTATGATAGATTACACCCAGTACCCTCTGTAAACTGGTTGGTGTTAGGAAGAACAACCAGTCATAAAAAACGAGCAAAACAAAATGTTTAGAGGTCTTTTCAGTTTTGTCAAGGATATAACCTGTATAGTGCTGGTGCTATGATAGATTACACCCAGTACACTCTGTAAAGTGGTTGGTGTTAGGAAGAACAACCAGTCATAAAAAACGAGCAAAACAAAATGTTTAGAGGTCTTTTCAGTTTTGTCAAGGATATAACCTGTATAGTGCTGGTGCTATGATAGATTACACCCAGTACACTCTGTAAACTGGTTGGTGTTAGGAAGAACAACCAGTCATAAAAAACGAGCAAAACAAAATGTTTAGAGGTCTTTTCAGTTTTGTCAAGGATATAACCTGTATAGTGCTGGTGCTATGATAGATTACACCCAGTACACTCTGTAAACTGGTTGGTGTTAGGAAGAACAACCAGTCATAAAAAACGAGCAAAACAAAATGTTTAGAGGTCTTTTCAGTTTTGTCAAGGATATAACCTGTATAGTGCTGGTGCTATGATAGATTACACCCAGTACACTCTGTAAAGTGGTTGGTGTTAGGAAGAACAACAAGTCATAAAAAACGAGCAAAACAAAATGTTTAGAGGTCTTTTCAGTTTTGTCAAGGATATAACCTGTATAGTGCTGGTGCTATGATAGATTACACCCAGTACACTCTGTAAATTTATTGGTGTTAGACAGAGTAGATTACTGTCAAAATTATGCCAAATGTTCAATGTAAGAAAGTTATGACCGCCCCACCCCCAGCTACTAACCCACTCTCACTTCCCCTGACTCATATGAGAGGATATTAACCATTTCAGACCAGCTTCATTAAATATATATATATGTGTATGTATGTATGTGTGTGTGTGTATGTATATATATACATATATGTATATATATATACACACACACACACACATTCAGTTTATTCTGTTGGTATATCTCTCAATTTGACACCATCTGCTGAGGAGTCGAGGACATGGGAGACAGCTGCCAATGTATGTATAAAGGTCTGTGTGTATATATATATATATATATATATATATATATATACATATATGGGATCAGTGTAAGTATATTTATGTGCATGTGTTATCATTTTACATCATGCCCATATTTGCATGCGTTGGACCATATATAAATATATACATATATATATATACACACACACACACACACACACACACACACACACACACACACACATGTACATGTATATATGAATATATATATAGTTATGTATGTAATAAACAACATAAGATAATTATTTCATTTACCAAAGGTTTCATGAAGTCCGACGAGCGTGACTCAGACGTCTGACTTTGGTGGTGAGAATGAAAATTTATTTTAAATGGATGTCTATAAATTTTCATTCTGACGACCGAAGTCAGACGTTTGTGTCAGGCTCGTATGTCTTTGTGAAACCTTTGGTAAATGAAATAATTATCTTATGTTGTTTATTACATAACTAAAAAGCTCTGTAGCCTACATTGAGCACTCTCTTTTCCTTTACCTTTCCTACGGAAACACTTCATAGGCGATGACACACGACCGTGACTTCTGGCGTCACGCAGTAATACAGAGTACCCGACCTCCCATGGGTACAAGCTGAAGCATATAGACAATATTCCCCCACACCCCCTACTGCAAGGTGGTTGTGGAGGTGCCACTGCAAAAAAGCACCCAGCCCACATTGTAAAAGTGGACGTGTTGGCGCCACGAAAAAGTACCCAGCACTCACTGTAAATGAGGTTGATGTTAGGAAGGGCATCCAGCTGTAGAAATCAAGCCAAATCAGTTCCTGTATGAGCAAGGCATGGTCAGCCGACCAGACACTGCCCACAACGGGACAACCCGCCTAACCCATGCTAGCGTGGAAGAACGGACGTAAAACGGTGATGATGATGATGATGATATATATATATATATATATATATATATATGAAATTTTTCCGTAGGAAAGGTGTATATATATATATATCATTTCATCATCATCATTTCATTTTACATCCGCTTTTTCCCTGCTTGCAAGGGTGAGACGGGAACTGATTCTGGCTTGATTTCTACAGCTGGATGCCCTTCCTAACACCAACCTCATTTACAGTGAGTGCTGGGTGGTTGTTTGCCGTGGCACCTCCACGGCCACTTTGCAGTGGAATGATAGGGACCCCAGTCCCTATCATCTCATTTCTACAGCTGAGTAAACTGGAGCAATGTGAAATAAAGTGTCTTGTTCAAGGAAACAACACATCACCCGGTCTGAGAATTGAACTCACAACCTTTCGATTGCAAGGCCAATGCTCTAACCACTAAGCTATATATATATATATATATATATATATATACATACACACAAATTTAAATTTTGAAGACCAACACAATGCGTATGAAGAATGTTAAATTGCCAAGATAACAAAAGAATCTACCTCAGCAAATTTAACGATCCCAAATATTTTCAGATTTAAAAACCCTTTATCAAGGAAGTAACCCTATGAGAGACTTAAAAAATCGATCCGATTGACTTGTTTGTATGGGAGCAGATTTAAGTGAAATGTTAAGTGAAAAGATGTTAAAATTCCAAACGTACACGTTGTGAAATGTATGATGTATGTGTGATATGTGTATGTGTGTGAGTGAATGTTTGTATGTGTGTGAGTGAATGTTTGTATGTGTGTGAGTGAATATAAGTTTATGTAGTGAAAGATGTGTGCGAATATATATATATAATTGTTTCTACTTTTGGCAGAAGGCCAGCAATTACCCAGTGTATTACTGGTACCTTATTTTATATATATATAATAAAACGGGAAAAATGCGATATATGTATGTATGAGTGTGTGAGTCTAAGTGTGTTTGCCTGGTGAGGACATAGATTTAATTTGAAACAATGAAACTGGCCATTATGAGGTTGGAATACAGTCTTTTAAATTAGCCATTCTGGTGCACTTCTTTCCATTCGATTATTGATCCTAGGTTTTAATTGCTTGATTAAGAGAGCTTCCTTAATTCTCAGCGCGCCTATACTGTGTTCGGTAGCTAAGATTGTGGAGGTAATGTTGTCCCGGTCTCCACATTTGATGATGTTTGCGGAAGGAAAAGGAGTTGGTGTTAACATGCTCTTTAATATAGAGATGTAACAGTCGAATAGTGCTGCCTATGTAAAATAGATTGCACGTGTTACATTCCAGCCTGTATACTACATAGGTACGTAGGCAACAATTAGTGTTGCGGATAGGGCAATTGGCTAGGGTTGCCTTGTGGAAAGGCATCTTCGCATGGAAGAAGGTCCAGAGTGAGCTAGTTTGAAATTGAGGCCCTCTCTTCTGATAGTTTTGCATATGGCGTTGGTGGTTTCCTCGCTGAGATGTGGGATCTAGAAGAAGCAACTGTTGTTGGTGTTGGTCTGGGTTCTGGGTCTGGGGTTTCGTCGTTGGGTGGAGAAGGAAGCTGGGTAGCCGTTAATTTCTAATACCTTATGGAACCGTCTGATATGGATGGCTCTATTAGCAGTGTTGCTGCATCGGTTGCATATGCGAGCCATTTCTTTTAGAGCTGTTGGGGGGGGGGGGGCAGATTTGTAATGAACAAACAGTTCACTGCTGTCCGCTTTGCAGTAGAAATTGGTGTGGATTTCACCGCTACCAGAGATGTTCAGCCTGAAATCAAGTAAAGCAAGGGACCCAGAGTCGGTAGGATGTTCGATACTGAGAATTAAGGAAGCCCTCTTAATCAAGCAATTAAAACCTAGGATCAATAATCGAATGGAAAGAAGTGCACCAGAATGGCTAATTTAAAAGACTGTATTCCAACCTCATAATGGCCAGTTTCCTTCTTTCAAATTAAATCTATGTCCTCACTAGGCAAACACACTTAGACTCACACACAGACATACATATATAGCATTTTTCCCCGTTTTATTATATATATATATATATAAATTCAGATATTATTATATATATATAAAGTCAGATATTCAAAACAACAAACAGCGAAAGACGCGTTCCGGACTCGTCCGACAGACAACCTTTTCCCACACCCCGGAAAAAAACCCCAGTTGATGGATGTGAATCCGAAATATATAGGGACTATTAAATCTCTCCCAAGGTAACTCTCTCTTGTGTTGTTATTTTTATTTTTATCCTTTATACTCTTCCCTTCATTCTACACATCTTACACATCCTATACACACCACGCATCTCAACGTACACCCACTTACATCTCTCTCTCCACCACCGGACCTTGTTACCCGGAGATTTACCCATTTGCATTGTCGAGGCTTCCAAACGACTTAAAGATATTTACTTATTGTTCCACAATGCTTCAAGCAAACTTCAATACTCTCTTATATATATATATATATATATATATATATATATATTCGCACACATCTTTCACTACATAAACTTATATTCATGTGCACACACATACAAACATTCACTCACACACATACACATATCACACATACATCATACATTTCACAACGTGCACGTTTGGAATTTTAACGTCATTTCACTTAACATTTCACTTAAATCTGCTCCCATACAAACAAGTCTATTTGATCAATTTTTAAGCCTGTTATAGAGTTACTCCCTTGATAAAAGGTTTTTAAGCCTGAAAAGATTTGGGATTGTTAAATTTGCTGAGGTAGATTCTTTTGTTATCTTGGCAATTTAACATTCTCCATAACACATTGTGTTGGTCTTCAAAATTTAAATTTGTGTTTCCTATCAAACAATACTTCAAGCAAGCTACAAAACTGATATATATATATATATATATATATATATATATATAGTCACTTATATATTATGAAATACTGTTGGCTTCATGCTTACAATAATTTCTATACTTTCATTTATATAATATATATATATATATATATACATGGACATGTATAAATATAAATATATATTAGATATGTACATGTGTGTGTGTGTGTCCAAGTGTTATGAGACTATATGTGTGCATATGCAAATGTGTTTTGTGTGTGGGAGTATATACGTGTGTGTGGGGGGGGGGAGTGTACATGTACAAAGTGTTTTGTGTGTATACATACATGTGTGTGTGTGTGTATGTGTGTCCAAGTGTTATGAGACTATATGTGTGCATATGCAAATGTGTTGTTTTGTGTGTGGGAGTATATACGTGTGTGTGTGTGTGTGTGTGTGTGTGTGTGTGAGTGTACATGTGCAAAGTGTTTTGTGTGTATACATACATGTGTGTGTGTGTATGTGTGTCCAAGTGTTATGAGACTATATGTGTGCATATGCAAATGTGTTTTATATGTGTATATACCTGTTTGTATATATATATATATATACATGTGTTGTTATGGGTGTGAGCATGTGCAAATGTATTTTGTGTGTATATATATGTGTGTATGTGTATATATGTGTGTGGATGTGTGTATATATACATGTGTTGTTATGGGTGTGAGCATGTGCAAATGTATTTTGTGTGTGTATATATGTGTGTATGTGTATATATGTGTGGATGTGTGTATATATACATGTGTTGTGTGGGTGGGTGCATGTGCAAATGTATGTGTACACACACACACACACACGCAAATGTCTTGTGTTGTGTATATATAGGTGTGTGTGTGTGTGTGTGTGTGTGTGTGTGTGTGTGTGTGTGTGTGTGTGTGTGTGTGTGTGTGTGACTGTCTCTTGTAGTTAGAACTACCATTTACATGTGGTTTACATCAATTATGAGGTAGAGGGGGAGGGAGGGAGAGAGGGCAAGGAAGGAAAAGGATAGAGTGGGAGGAAGGAGAAGAGAGAGAAAGGGTTAGACTGTGTGTGTGTGTGTGTGAGAAAGAGAGGGTTAGACAGTGTGTGTGTGTATGTGAGAGCGGGGGGGGGGTTAGACGTGTGTGAGAGAGAGAGGGGGGTAGACAGTGTGTATGAGAGAAAGGGTTAGAAAGAGAGGGGAGAGGGGTTAGAGAGAGGGGAGAGGGGTTAGAGAGAGAGGGAGGAGGGGTTAGAGAGAGGGGGAGGGAGTTGAGAGGGGGAGGGGTTAGAGAGAGGGGGGTTAGAGAGAGAGAGAGGGGGAGGGGTTAGAGCGAGAGAGGGGGGGGGGGGTTAGACAGTGTGTGAGAGAGAGAGAGAAACCAACCCCTCCACCACCATCTTGATACTGTCAACAGATAAGTGAGTCAAGGAGATGATATAGTGGTGGCAGGGTTGGGAAAGAGAGGAGGGGGGGGGGGTGAAAGGGCTCCCACAGATGGCGGTGGAGGTGAATGTGGGGGGGGGGTCCTAAAGGTGGCAGTGGGTAAGGTGGGTGAGGGAGGACAGTGCTCCCACAGATGGCAGTGGTGGAGATGGGGGTGGTTGTGCTGCCCTGGTGGTGGTGGTGGTGGCTGAGGGGAGAATAGGGCTCCCACAGATGGCTGTGGTGGTGGTGGTGCTGCTGATGCTAGGGGAGGGGCGCAGAAACAACAGGCAGTAGAAAATAATAACCTCTTTTTTTTCTCCTCCATTTCTTCCTCTGGACACCTCACCTACCCCCTCCCCCTCACCTACCCCTCCACCACCAACCTCAACCTCACAGACTTTTTACAATCCACCCACACCATTATTTAGCTAGACACCAGCAGCAGCAACCTTCTTTCTCTGCCTGTCTGTCTCTGTCTGTCCTTGTCTCTCTCTGTCTGTCCTTGTCTCACTATCTCTGTCTGTGTCTCTCTGTCTGTCTGTGTCTATCTCTCTGTCTCACTATCTATCTATCTAACAGCCTGCCTGTCTATCTATCTATTACTGGGGTGTAGTGCCTCAGAGTGGAGAGAGAGAGAGGCACTGCACCCCAGTAAATTTACTGAAAGGTGAGTGAATGTGGTAAAAATGGCCCCAGTGATTGGACCTTCTCTGTATATAAACCTGTAGGTTGAAGAGGAGAACAAAAGGAAGAAAGGAGCACTTGCACAACACACTCCTGGAGTTGAGGGTTGTTCTATCTACAGGGTATTAAACAACCCATTTGTGGTGCTTCCCTCCTATTGGCAAATAAAGAAATCTATCTATCCCACTGTCTCTCTCTGTCTGTCTGTCTCTCACTATCTATCTATCTGTTTGTGTCTATCTCTCTGTCTATCTATCTAACTGCCTGTCTATCTATATAACTCTCTCTCTATCTATCTCTGTCTATACAACTCTCTATCTATCGATATCTATCTATCTGTCTACCTTTGTGTGATAGCTATGGCGAAAGAGGTTGTATGGTGGACAAGGTTAAAAGGGCTGAGGTCAGACACCTTTCTCTCCGGCCAACAACTGATTCTTTTTTTCAAATACCACTTTGGAAGAAGAATCAGGATGGAGAGAGAGGTGCTGTACCCCAGCAAGTTTTATAAAAGGTGGGTGAAAGTGGCAAAGATGACCCGAGTGGTTGGGCCTTCTCTCTATATCAGCCTGTAGGTTGAGGAAAAAGAGGAAGAGAGGAAGGGAGTACTCACTCTTGGTGCCCCTGGAGATGAGGGTTGTACATTTTCTCGGGGGTATGTGTTACCCATATGTAATGTCTCCCCCTATTGGGGAAAATTGATTGATTTTGAGATTGTATTTGTGATAGTATTTTACACGTTTTTATTGTATGTAAACTTCCCCCCTTTGTATTTGTCCCCTTCTTTTGTACCCCTGTGGCTAATAAAGAAACATATCTATCTATCTGTCTGTCTGTCTGTCTGTCTCTCTCTCTTTATCTCTGCTTCACTGTCTATCTATCCTCTCTCTCCCTCCCTCCATCTCACTGTCTGTCTCTCACTCTCTGCTTCCCTGTCTATATATCTAACTCTCTCTCTCTCCCTCTATCTCACTGTCTATCTATCCTCTCTCTCCCTCCCTCCCTCCATCTCACTGTCTGTCTCTCACTCTCTCTGCTTCCCTGTCTATGGTGGACGAGATTGAGAGGACTGAGGACAGATGCCTTTCTCTCTGGACAACAACTCATTCCCTTCTTTAGGTATCACTTTAGAAGGAGAATCAGAGTGGAGAGAGAGGCACTGCACCCCAGTAAATTTACTGAAAGGTGGGTGAATGTAGCAAAAATGGCCCCAGTGATTGGGCCTTCTCTGTATATAAACCTGTAGGTTAAAGAAGAGAGCAAAAGGAAGAAAGGATCACTTGCACAACACGCTCCTGAAGTTGAGGGTTGTTCTATCGACGGGGTATTAAACAACCCATTTGTAGGGCCACCCCCATCTCATCTTTCATCAAGTGAAACTCAACCAATATGAGTGTGGTTTGAGTGGCAGCAACTTAACCCTTTATCATTTAAACCAGCCATATTGGGTCAGAATTCTCTCACATCTTTCTGTTCAAACCAGCCGTAAGTGGCTGCTCATACTGATGTTAAGATATTGTTCTCAAAATAAATAATATTAAAATCTTGTAGATTCGATATTATGTGAGATAATTATGTGGGGTAATGCCTTTACCACAAAATTATAATAATATATATATAGCAATGTAAATGCTAAAGGGTTAACCCTTTCATTACCATATTTCTAATGAAAGACACCATCTGTGGTTTTCAAATTAATTTTGAAAATATCAAAGTATTTAAAGGGCTATAGTAATGTAAGTTATTAAGTTGGTGTTGGGAACATATCTTAACAAAGGTTCTTACATAAAATTATGATGGGAGTTTTTTAGATAAATATAAACACTTTAACCATTTCCTTACCATATTTCTAATGAAAGACACTGACTATGATTTTGAAATAATCAAGAATTTGGAGGGATTTAGTAATATAACTAACTTTTTCATTATTAAGTTTGTGTTAGGAACATAACTTAACAAAGGTTCTTATAGAAAATTATGAAGGAGATTTTTAGATAAATATAAACTCTTTAAAACAAACTATTTTGTATCATAGAACCAGATGGGGGTTGCCTCAAGTGGGTTGATATCAAATAGTTAATATCAGGAATATTTGGAACATAACTTAAAGGTTCTTACATAAAATCATGAAGGAAGGTTTTTGATAAATAGAAACACTTTAATCCTTTCTTTACCATATTTCTAATGAAAAACCCTGTCTATGGTTTTTCAAATACTTTTGAAATTAATCAAAAACTAACTTTCTTATTGTGATTCAAACATATTTTTAACTATTAATAAAAATGCAGATAATATCAACACCCTATACCATTGCTACCCAAGTGATAAATGATTAGACAGAGTGGGTGAACACTCAAATAATAGACAGACCATCACCATCACTACCACAATGATATATGTCTGGACAATAGAGAACACTCTCCATTCTCTGACATGCAGAAACCTAAGTACAAGATGCCTCATGGTCCCAACAGACAAAAAAAAATGGAGAAAATTTGACCCTAAAGAACAGCAAGGAAGGCAGTTTGAAATAGCCATTCCAGCTTACAGCACTTGGTCCTGTAGGTGGCCAAATCCATCCCAATAGTAGAAAATAGGGAAGTGATTCAAGGATCTACTCTCGACAGTCACAGCTAATGCTTGGAGCACAGCCTAACAAAGATTCTTACATGCATCTATGATGCTTAGTATTATAGAACCAAGGGCAGTTTTAGGCAGTTTGGTATCAAGGGTTAAAGGTTAATACCTAAAGTGTGTCCAAAGCCGAAAGGCTCGTCAGGCATAAATATAACCTAGTTTCATGTGGTATTAACCCTTTAGCATTTAAACCGACCGTATTTGGCCAGAATTCTCTCACCTCTTTCTGTTCAAACCGGCCATAACCGGCCATATTGTTCTCAAAATAAATAATATTAAAATTTCATAGATTCGATATTATGTGAGGTAAGGCTTTTACCATGAAAATCTAATAGTATATATAGAGTAATGTGAATGCTAATGAGTTAACCCTTTAGCATTTAAACCAGCCATATCCGGCCAGAATTCTCTCACCTCTTTCTGTTCAAACCGGCCATAACCGACTGCTTATACTTATGTTAAGGTATTGTTCTCAAAATGAATATTATCAAAATTTCATAGATTTGATATTCATCATCATCATCATCATCGTCATACGTCCATTTTTCCACGCTAGCATGGGTCTGGATGGGAATTGTCCCACTTGAGGCAAGATTGGTTGTTTTGCTCAGGACTGTCTGGCGGGTTTTCTACGGCTGGATGCCCTTCCTAACACCAACCACGTTTACAGTGTGGACTGGGAGGTTTTTACCGTGTTACCTACACGGCCACATTACAGCGTGGACTGTGTGTTTTATTGTCGTGACACCTACACGTCTGGCGGGTTTTCTACGGCTGGGTGCCCTTCCCAACACCAACCACGTTTACAGTGTGTACTGGGAGGCTTTTACCGTGTTACCTACACGGCCACATTACAGCGTGGACTGTGTTTTTTTTTTGTCGTGACACCTACACGACCTCGTTTGTTTCGGACTGGATGTTGTGGTACCAATATAACTTCACATTTAAGGGGGTGGTGTGGATGGGGTGGGGGTAGTGGGACAGGGGTGTATTTTGTTAGAGGTGCCTACTGACTGTAGGTTTCGCTTTGTACTTAGGCAAGGCGGGTCTTCTGTATAACTGTGTAGCGCCAAAGATCTCAGGCCAGTGACATTGTCTTGGAGAGGTGTAAGTGTGTGAGGTCAGAATTTATCAAGTCGTCCCAGGTTTTTCTGGGTCTGCCTACTCCGTGGCTACCGTCTATTTTTATCGCCCTGCACTTTTTTATACAGCTGTCGTCTTTCATGCGCATCACGTGACCGTACCAACGTAGTCTTCTCTCGAGTAAACAACATCTGATCCCTCTTATTCCTAATTTCTCCCTTAGTTCGTTTATGCTTTGCCGTTCACGTATATTACTATTACACATCCAACGGAGCATGCAAGCTTCGTTTCTCTCCAGTCTGCATATATCCTCTGCACACAATGCCCAGGTCTCACTGCCATGTAACATTGCTGTTCGTATGCAGGCATCATACAACCTGCCTTTCATTTTTAGAGAGAACCCTTTAGCGGCCAATAGTGGTATAAGCTCTCTGAACTTTTTCCATCCCGTTCTGATTCTAGCTACTGTACTTTCAGAGCACCCTCCCCCATTGCTGATTTTGTCACCCAGGTAACGGAAGCTGTTCACTATTTCTATAGAACTATCTGTGCAATGGAATGAGCTAGTATTCTGTGGGCACTTGCTGCTACTTATTGCACCAGAGCACCGGCCACATATAAAATCTATATTCTTAGTTAGCTTACCTGTGATCCTACTACATCTTTTATGCACCCATACTTTGCATTTGGGACATAAAATGGAGTTTCTGCCTACTCCTTTCCTACACACTGAGCATGGCCATTTCCCGGATGGGACCGGTGCCCTATTTTCCTTCCTACTAACTAGAACTTTAGTCTTAGACAAGTTAACTTTAAGGCCTTTTGAGTCTAGGCCATGCTTCCATGTTTGGAATTTCTTCTCTAGTTCCGCCATTGATTCAGCTACGAGCGTTAGATCATCTGCATATAGGAGTTCCCATGGGCAGCCGGTCTTGAATTCCTCTGTTATAGCCTGAAGGGCAATAATAAATAGTAGGGGGCTAAGGACGGAGCCCTGATGAACACCAACTTTTACGCTAAACTCTTCACTATATTCGTTGTTAATTCTAACTTTGCAGACTGTTTCTTTATACATGGCTTGTATAGCTCTCACAAGCCATTCATCAACACCTAGTTTTCTAAGGCCCATCAGATAATCGAGCGGGGTACTCTGTCAAAGGCTTTCTTCAAGTCAACAAAGGCTAAGTATAGGGGTTTACTTTTAGCTAGGTACTTCTCCTGTAGTTGTCGTACAATGAAGAGAGCGTCTGTTGTACTTTTACCTGACACAAACCCGAACTGCATTTCGTCTAGATCAATTCGCTCTCTGATTAGTTGCGCTATTACTTTTTCTGTGACCTTCATGACCTGGTCAATTAATTTAATGCCTCTATAGTTTCCCCTATCTAGGGCATCACCTTTACCCTTGTAGCAGTTAATGATGATGCTGCTGCGCCAGTCCTTCGGAACGACCCCATTCTGTATGACTTGGTTTACTATACCTTCAACTTGCACTGCTGGTCCCTCTATTGGGTCGATGTGGGGGAGACTGTCTTTCTCCCAATTATTCTCCTCATTTAGTAGCCTTTCGTAGTGACACTTCCAAGCTACCTTCTTATCAGCGTCAGTGATGGCAAGTACACCATCATCATTAAGGACACACTTCTCCCCGACAATATCACTGTTTTCCTTGACACATTGGCTAGCAATCCTGAACACCTCACGTTTTTGGTCCTCGCGTTGTAGAACATGCTTGAACTTTCTTTCCTCTGCTTCCCTTCTTGCGAAGTACACTTGTCTCCTACCTTCCCTCCTGGCCACTTGATAGTCTTCTCTACTTCCCCCATCCCGCCATGCTTTCCAAGCCTGCTTTTTGGCCTTGATTGACCCCTCCACCTTACTGTTCCACCACCAAATTACTCTCCTCCTGCCTATAGGTCTGCTCCAGCCACAGGTTTCATCTGTCGCCTTCAGCAGGTTAGCTTTCAGGAATTCCCACTGTTCCTCTATATTGTACGACTCTAATTACCCTTCCTTACTATCAAAAGCATCAAGTAATATGCTTTTAAATTTATTACTGGCTGTGGGGTCTTTTAACTTCCATATTTTTCTCCTGAGGATAGTCCTCTTCTGTTGTCAATATGTGAGATAATTGAGGTAAAGCGTTTACCGTGAAAATACAATAGTATATATAGAGTAATGTAGATAAGGAAGGGTTAAGCAACTGAGTACAAGACCCTCTCCTAGACAGTACCAGATAATTAAAAGAAAAGCTAGATGATTGGTATGCATAGCGCACAAAGGTGTGCATAGTTCGCAAAAGAGGTTTGCCAATATCTCGTGACATGAAGATCAAAGTTGTGAGGCCTTCTGCGTCAGTGAAAACCAGGATGTCATTGAGGAAAAGTGTGTTCAAAATGACACCAGTGCACTTAGCATCACTGGCACTGAAATGAAAGAAGCCTGGAAATCGTATTACAAGAGGTTACTAAACGTGTGGGAGGTGGTATGGGGATATAGAACGCCAGAAGTCTCCACCACTACAGCAGGTGTTTGAAACATAACAACATAACATAAAGCTATAGTATTTATATTACTCTATATCTACTGTTATAGTTTTCCAGTAAAGGCTTTACCTCACATAATATCGAATCTATGAGATTTTGATATTTTTATTTTGAGAACAATACCATAACATCAGTATGAGCAACCAGTTATGGCCGGTTTGGACAGAAAGAGGTGAGAGAATTCTGGCTGGATATGGCTGGTTTAACTGCTAAAGGGTTAAAATAAATAGCCTAGTATCATAGACCCAAAGGTGGTTTCAGATGGTTTGGTACCAAAAGAATTAAAAGGTTAAAATAAAACCTAAAATTTGTCCAAAATCAAGAGGCTTAAGCTTAAACCAGTTTCATGTGACATTAAGCAACACAAAGTATACAACCTTCTCTTGCACAAGACACTAGTCCATTGCAGTGTTAACTCCCAACTGCCTGGTACTAGAGATGGTGTTGGTGTAAGTAAGTAATTTCATCCGAGTGGACTGAAGCAATGTCAAATGAAATGTTTTGCCCAGAACACAACACACCAACCTGGCTGGCAATTGAACCCACAATATTACAATTGAGAAACCAACACCCTACCTAACTATTAGGCCACATGCCACCACTGATTGGCAGTATGACCCCACACCCCACACCCACACCAAAGTATGGCTTCAGACATTGGATTGTGGCCATGTTGGGGAACCACATTCTTGTATTCTTTTACTGGTTTCAGTCCTTAAACTGTGGCCATGATGGGGCACCACATTCTTTTGCTAGTTTCAGTCACTAGACTGTGGCCATGCTGGGGCACCACCTTTTTTTCTTTTATAGGTTTCAGTCATTTTACTGTGGCCATACTGGAGCACCATATTCTTATATTCTTTGCACTATACACCCAGCTAATGTAGACAGGTAACCTGAGTACCCCAATCTAGGTAGACACTCAACACTATGAACCCTTATGTAGGTATTTTACACTATATATCCTGCTAATGTAGACAAGATACCTGTGTACCGTACTATAAATATAGGTACACTACAATATGTACCCTAATGTAGATACTTAACACTATATACCTGTATACCCTAATATAAATACACTTAACCTGTATACCCTAATATATAGGTAACCTATGTACCCTAATATAAATATAGGTACACTACAATATGTACCCTAATGTAGATACTTAACACTATATACCTGTATACCCTAATATAAATACACTTAACCTGTATATCCTAATATATAGGTAACCTATGTACCCTAATATAAATATAGGTACACTACAATATGTACCCTAATGTAGATACTTAACACTATATACCTGTATACCCTAATATAAATACACTTAACCTGTATACCCTAATATAAATACACTTAACCTGTATATCCTAATATATAGGTAACCTATGTACCCTAATATAAATATAGGTACACTACAATATGTACCCTAATGTAGATACTTAACACTATATACCTGTATACCCTAATATAAATACACTTAACCTGTATACCCTAATATAAATACACTTAACCTGTATATCCTAATATATAGGTAACCTATGTACCCTAATATAAATATAGGTACACTACAATATGTACCCTAATGTAGATACTTAACACTATATACCTGTATACCCTAATATAAATACACTTAACCTGTATACCCTAATATATAGGTAACCTATGTACCCTAATATAAATATAGGTACACTACAATATGTACCCTAATGTAGATACTTAACACTATATACCTGTATACCCTAATATAAATACACTTAACCTGTATACCCTAATATAAATACACTTAACCTGTATATCCTAATATATAGGTAACCTATGTACCCTAATATAAATATAGGTACACTACAATATGTACCCTAATGTAGATACTTAACACTATATACCTGTATACCCTAATATAAATACACTTAACCTGTATACCCTAATATAAATACACTTAACCTGTATATCCTAATATATAGGTAACCTATGTACCCTAATATAAATATAGGTACACTACAATATGTACCCTAATGTAGATACTTAACACTATATACCTGTATACCCTAATATAAATACACTTAACCTGTATACCCTAATATATAGGTAACCTATGTACCCTAATATAAATATAGGTACACTACAATATGTACCCTAATGTAGATACTTAACACTATATACCTGTATACCCTAATATAAATACACTTAACCTGTATACCCTAATATAAATACACTTAACCTGTATACCCTAATATATAGGTAACCTATGTACCCTAATATAAATATAGGTACACTACAATATGTACCCTAATGTAAGTACTTTACACTATATACCCTGCTAATGTAGACAGGTATCCTGTGTACCCCAATATAGGCAGGTTCTCTACAATGTGCACCCCACTGTACGTAGGTATTCTACGCTATGTACCCTTCCACCCAAAATGAAATGTGGGTGCACAAGAGATGCAGTACCATAACAGACAAGTTGACAAAGAAGGACTTTGTATGTAACAAAATTACAGGTGGAACTAAAAGTAAGAAACCTTCTCCTTTACCCTCTCATCCCAGGGAGGGCCAAGGAGCAGAGTCATCAAACATACCTTCTAGCAAGACCTGTGTCAAAAACAACAGTCTCCAATTTATGTGGCTGGATCCCCAGGTGAGACCAGCCGAGTTCATGGATGTTATCCAAACATCTTGCTCAAGGTCTAGTTGGTTTTACTTGCTACGTGTGCAACTTGCAACCTGCGCAACTTACGCAACTTGTGCATTTGCAATGTGCGCAACTTGCAACGTGTGCAACTTGCAACATGCGCAACTTGCAATGTGTGCAACTTGCAAAACTTGCAACCTGCGCAACTTACGCAACTTGTGCATTTGCAACGTGCGCAACTTGCAACATGCGCAACTTGCAACTTGCGTAACTTCTAACATCAGTAACTTGCAACTTCTAACATCAGTAACTTGCAACTTGTAACATCGATAAGTTGCAACTTGTAACATCGATAACTTGCAACTTGTAACATCGGTAACTTGCAACTTGTAACATCGGTAACTTGCAACTTGTAACATCGGTAACTTGCAACTTGTAACATCGGTAACTTGCAACTTGTAACATCGGTAACTTGCAACTTGTAACATCGGTAACTTGCAACTTGTAACATCTGTTCAAGGATGCTTTCCTGAGATATTCTACCCACATGCCCGCCTGTAGTATCAGAGCTGTGATCTCTCAATTCAGAGAAGTAGCAGCTCTGCCTAGAGTGACTCTCTTATCTCCGAATTACACACTATCAAGTAAGATTAGTCCAAAGACCCTTTGGAGTAACCCCACTTATATTTGCAATTGTATTCTTTTGGTTATTACCAAAAATTCCCATTGGCA
>OZ024763.1:15236210-15251210 GCA_964016885.1 Eledone cirrhosa
TGTTATGGTTTAACGCATTTAATGCATGAATATCCTTCATCAGTAATCAAAACGTAATCAGCCAATAAACACACACGCACATATATATATATATATATACACATATAGGACTAATACTGTTTCATTCGTTTTAAATCATATATATGATAGGGGGCTAATTTGATTTGAAAATAACACACCACCACACAGCAAGGAGTGCCACGGTCCTTTATGACTTTCTCTGTATATCTTCCAACCAATTGCATGTGTGTGTGTGTGTGTGTGTGTGTTTGTATTTGCCTGTGTATATATATATATGTTGTGTGTTTGCCTGTGTGTGTGTATATATATATATATATATATATATATTTGTGTTTGCCTGTGTATATATATATATATTTGTTTGTGTTTGCTTGTATATATATATATTTGTTTGTGTTTGCTTGTATATATATATATTTGTTTGTGTTTGTCTGTATATATATATATATTTGTTTGTGTTTGCCTGTATATATATATATATATATATATATATATATATATTTGTTTGTATTTGCCTGTATATATATATATATATATATTTGTTAATTCGCCTGTATATATATATATATATATATATATATATATATGTTTATTTGCCTGTATATATATATATATTTGTTTGTATTTGCCTGTATATATATATATATATATATATATATATTTATATATATATATATATATATATATATATTTATATATATATTATATATACACAATCTATATATATATATATATATATTTGTGTTTGCCCGTGTGTATATATATATATATTTGTTTGTATTTGCCTGTATATATATATATATATATATATATATATGTTTGTGTTTGCCCGTGTGTATATATATTTGTTTGTGTTTGCCTGTGTGTGTATATATATATTTGTTTGTCTTTATCTGTATATCTGTCTGTCAGTATGTGTATGCAAACATGTGCCTTGATTAAAAGTGCTTTAAATTGTCACAAAGTGGTGTGTATATATGTGAGTGAGTGTCTGTATGTTTGTGTGTGCTGAGAAAATGTATTCTTTTTGTTCTTCAGTTTAGCTTAGTTCAGTTTTAAAAGGAAATAAAAATAAAAAAAAGTTGTCAGTAGTCATGAGGGAGTTTATTTTTGAAACAATGGTTGAGTTTGTAGAAGGCAAACTTCGTATATTATATGGCACACACACACACGGGGGTAAAATAGAGATAGTGTGAACATTGCGTTCGTGATAACCAACACTACACTGGTCATATTATATATAACATATTATCTAACTTTGTATGAGTGTGTTTATATATTTTTATACACACACTCATATATATATATATGAGTAAATATATACATTATCTAACTTTGAATGACTGTATGTGTGTGTGTGTGTATAATTGTTTCTACTTTTGGCACAAGGCCAGCAATTATCCAGTACATTACTGGTACTTTATTTTATCGACCCTGTAAGGATGAAAGGCAAAGTTTGACCTCGGCGGGATTTGAACTCAGAATACGTCCCTTTCCATTCTGAGTTCAAATCCCGCCGAGGTCAACTTTGCCTTTCATCCTTACGGAGTCGATAAAATAAAGTACCAGTAATGTACTGGATAATTGCTGGCCTTGTGCCAAAAGTAGAAACAATTATACACACACACACACACACACATACAGTCACTCAATGTATATATTTACTCATATATATATATACGAGTGTGTGTATAAATATATATAAACACACTCATACAAAGTTAGATGTTAGATAATATATGTATGTATACATATATATATATATATATATAAGAATTAAAATACTAGAGTGTGTTGGAGTTAAACATCCTCTTCGTATTATAGAAATGACAGTAAAAGTATAGCTCAATGTAATTAAACAGAGCCGAAGAATATATATGCATTTTGTACGAGTGTGTGTATATATATATACACACTAGTACACAATTAGATAATGCATATACATATATATAGACGTGCTGGAGCAGAGGGCAACAGAACTCCGAACAATTACCAACTTTACCGAGTAGTAAAATTTATTACACAAACAACAAAATATATAAATAAAGTCAGCAAGACCTTTTCTTTCACACCGTACTTCCTACGATCAGATGGGTTCGTGTGTGTGTAGAGAGAGAGAGAGAGAGAGAGAGCTCAGTCGTCGGGGTCCTCAATTTTTTCATTATATGTGTGTGTGTAAATGAAGTATTTCCGTCGGGAAGGTACAGGAAAAAAGAGTGCTCTATATATATATATAACGGATGAAATGTGGTAAGGAACCAGGTGGACCATAACGCACCAAAGTACTCAATACTTAGGGTAGTAGAGTGGGTAATAGGAACGAGTAGGACCCCGACGGCTGAGCTCAAGCCGTTTCGACGACTAATTCTGGACCTATATATATATATATATATATTTTAATTTATAATAAATTGGAGTGAAAGCAACTGGTGCGCGTTTCTTATTGGCAACATGACCCTCCCAAAGTATAACAATATCGGTTTCAACACACGTTTTCAGATAAAGAATTTTGCTAAACAAATTCAGAAACGAAATATATATATATATAAAGGTACAAGAAAAAAAGAGTACTCTCTTTCTCTCTCTATATATATATAAAATTGAGGACCCTGATGGTTGAATGTGGGCTGGAAAGTTCAGAAGCTAACTATGAAGGAGTAATGCTAGGGTTGTGAAAACTTGCATGCTTTAATTTCAACTCTTATTAACAACTACATTGTTTCTTTCCACGAACTATGCTGAAAAATTAACCTCATTTGGTCATTCCATGAGAGTATCTTGGTCAGCCTACGAAGTTTTCAGTTGACCTCCGTGTGTATGTGTATATATATATATATATATATATATATATATATATATATATATGCAGAGGTTATATTTAATTTGTTGGGATTCAACAAGCTTAAAAAATGTTATAACTGATATAAAGCACTCAACAATTTAGTGGGGCAGGACTAGAACTGTTTCATTCGAAGGAAATCATCAGGAAAGCCCAATATATATATATATATATATAAGAACTCATATATATATATATATATATATATATATCTTCCCGTTATCTTTGAACTGCAAACAAATGTTTAAAGACTTCCTAAGTTCCGTCACCTCCACCACCACCATTATTACTGATAACACTACTACTATAACTTCTACTATCACCACTGTAGTTATTATTACTTATACTACCACCACAACTACTAGTACCACTGCCGCTACTTAGTAGTAGTACAAGTACCACTACTTTACAGCTACTAATACTGCCACCACTACTGCAACTACTACTAATACTACCACAGAGGACGGGGAAGACTTTGTTCTGTTGGCAATTTGCTTTGATTGGTCGGTGGGGTAAGCGGTGTTGCTATAAATGTCATGATGATGATGATGATAGTAAATTTGTGCGTGTGTGTTGCGCGTGTAACAGAGTGCGCGCGAGGTTTCTTCTTACGCCTAGCCATGGTGGTGGTTTTGCAGAGAAACAGAGTGAGATGGCGGTGGTGTAAAAGAAAAGGTTGTGCTGTGGTGGTGGTGGTGTGGAAAAGGTTGTGTTATGATGAAGGTTGTGGTGGTGTAGAGAGAGAGATATATATAGCGAGGTGGTGATGGTGCAGGAAGATAAAATGAGGTAGTAGTGCGAAGAAAAAGATGATGTGGGGGTGTATTAGAAAAGGTTATGGTGATGGTGGTGTAGAGAGAGATAACGTGTGACGATAGTGTAGTGAGACAGAGATAGAATGTGTGTAATTATGGTGTGGGCGGGGAATATAAACTTTCGACAAGAGATGACAGCAGATAAAAGAAGAAAGGAAGAGACAACTGTAAATTAATTTGGATGGCGGCAGCGACTTGTATTGGTGCTGGAAGTAAGGATACACCAAATAAACACAAACGACTGTGTCTATGGCTGTTTATGTCTATGTTTATCTAGTATGTCAGTGTGTTTGTCTGTATATGTGTACTACATCTGTGATTGTGTCAATATATATATACTATGTGTCTGTATATATGTACTGTGTTTGTGTACAATATATGTACTATGTGTGTTTACGTACTGTTTGTATGTGTACTACGTCTATATGTGTGTCTATGTACTATATCTGTGTTATGTCTGTGTCTACGTGTGTCCATCTGTAATATCTATATTTGTGTCCGTGTCGCTGGTTTTAACTGCTTGTATGTTTACATGTCTGTGTGTCCGTGTCTTTGGTATTACCTATACTTATGTCTAGTTATTCTTGTCTATGTGTGTAGCTATGCCTGGCTTGTATGTCTATATATGTGTCTGAATTCGTGTCTGTGGCTATGTCTGTATATCTATATGTGTCTGTCTCTCTTCGTATTTGTGGCTATGCCTGCTTGTATGTTTGTATATCTGTATGTGTCTGTCTGTTCGTATTTGTGGCTATACCTGCTTGTATGTTTGTATATCTGTATGTGTCTGTTCGTATTTGTGGCTATGCCTGCTTGTATGTTTGTATATCTATATGTGTCTGTCTCTGTTCGTATTTGTGGCTATGCCTGCTTGTATGTTTGTATGTCTGTTCATATCTGTGGCTATGCCTGCTTGTATGTCAGTATATTTATGTGTCTGTATGTGTTCGTATCTGTGGCTACGGCGAGAATATATCCTGATTACTTTGTCAGTATTCGTACAACATAACTGACGACTCTCTGGGTAAAATACTTCCGCATTACATTGCATTCTCTACATGATCTGACTTATCTAATAACAGGACTGGGACTCGGGTGTCGTAACAATTTGGGTGGAGGTGGCGACGACGACGAAATAAATACAAGAACCGTAACAGCTGAGCCTGTGTGTGGTTGTTAAAAGAGGGGTTTAGACGCGCCAAATATATTAATTTTTTTTTTTCACAAATACTTTACTCCTTATACAAAATCTCTTAATGTCATGAAAAGCCATTGGTACTATGTAAAAATAATTGAGCTGTATCTAATAAAAACAAAACACACTTAAAGGGGACAGAAAAGGAAGAGAAAATGAAAAGGGGAAAAAGAAAGAAGTATCGGGTAACAAAAGAAAGAGAGAAGGACAGACACTACATCCTCGTCTGAGCAGTACGTTTCAAACATACAATAACAGTTTGGGAATTAAATTAATATGAAACACTGGAGTAAGGGAGATCACTCTCTCCTAACATATGGTGAAAAGTCAAGTCACGCACACAGCTACATACACACACACATATACACACCTACACTTACATAGATACATACTTATACATCCACATACACACAAACATATGAGAGAAAGAAAGAGATAAAAAAGAGAAAAACAGACAAAGAAAGAGAGATTGAGACAGACAGACAAAGAAAGAGAGAGACGGATAGGGAGAGAAAGAAAGACAAAGAGACAGGTATTGAGAGATAGAGAGAAAGGCAGACAAAGAAAGAGACCGAGAGAAAGAATAAGGAGAGAGAGAAGTGTGTCCCAGTGGCTCCCTCTGTGGTGCTCCATAATATTTTCTGGGTCGATTTCGATTTTCGATAATAAATAAACGAATATTGATGTAAAAAAAATTGTCGGCTTCCATTCTTGTTATTGTTGTTCTTTTTCCGTCTTATATTGTTTGTTTACACTCTCGTGTCCCCTTGATTTACGTTTCGCAACGACTTTTTTTAGCCGTTGCTCGCACCAACCGGAGGTATATGGTCTTTAAAGCGATGAAATACCAATGATGGTTGGAAGATCACTGATGAGGGACTAACTTTATTCATATATATATATATATATATATATATAAGTATGTACACGTACATATATATTATATTTAAGTAACAGCCGTACTAAGAGTGGGAAATGAAATTTCGTTTCATTTTTTCCGTTTATATATATATATATATATGATGGCTGCAAACTCTGTTAAGAGTATTGCAATCGCTTGTCAGATTCAAATGTATGACGCTCGGATATGGCTTTTCAAGCCTGCTAGAGACTTGCACTCCTTCGCACATTGATGACAACTATGCATCTTCCTAGCCTCAGGTTTCCTGTGAAACTTCACAATACCGTGAAGATCATAGTTCACTTATTCTCTTTGAAATATGGCTGCGACTGTGGCTCTCGATACCAGATTTGCTCAAGCCAATTTTTCCACACTCAGTGCACTTCAATTCAAGGGAAACACCGATCGTTTCGAGAGATACACCAGGGCATTGTTTACGCACATGATATATATATATATATATATATATATATATATATATATATTATATATACATACACACACGCATATATATATATGTCTGAAGGAAATACGAGACAGTCCCTGGAACTCATTAATTAAACTTGTTGCTGATTCGTTGAAACACCGCTAAACTTCAACAATATATGTGGATGTTATTCACGTCAGGTACTACTTTTCCTTTTACACCGCTTCAGATGGCGCTAGATTCAATATATTTCGCGAAATTGATTGTTGTCAACTGTTTGGGACATAGTTTTGTAATAATAGAAAACTTCCGGTAATTTCCGTGAGTGTAAACGATTTCTTTTTCAAAATGTTATAAATCCTACCTAATGTACACCTTCGAAAATGTATCTCTGCAAAATATGCATTATCAAGAATGTTTAGAGAAAACATAGGTGACAGGAACACAAAACAGTTGTTAAGTCGTTTTATAAATACAGTGGCGGACTGGGTCTAAAAATATTGTTTGCCAGGAGATAAAGGGGGAGGGCACCCACATACAGAAGGATATTTAATTTTTATAATGAATAAATAACATTTTCAAAAAAATGACATTTCATAGCACGTTTATGACACAAATATTTCACCTCAACTTTAATATCACACAAAAATACATCAAAACAGAAACAGATGCCATGAAATTCAAAATGTCCCCGAGTAAATCCCCTACAGCCAGATACGTCTAAGAAAATAACTCTCTACTCTAGTGGTCCAAAACATGACAGGTGCGAATCACTGTCCGAAACACTTTGACAGGTTGTGCTAAGTTAGACATGGCTTGCGTCAATACTGGCCAAAACCTATGAAAGTTACTAAACTTAAACATATATACATATATATATATATATAATGAGGGTAATAATAAATATTAGCCGGTTACAAGTATGAAAATAACTCAATGTAAAATAACAATCAAAGAGTTTTTAAAACATATATATATAGTAATAATAATAAATTTGAAGACTAAAATCCAAAGAGGGCTCGATAAGGATAAATATATATCAAATATATAAGAACCGTAGAGCAAATATTTATTAAAATAACAGATTAAAGTTTAAGCATAGAAGATCCCGTTAAGGGTGAAAGCAGCGATTCTTTGCTTAAACTTTAATCTGTTATTTTAATAAATATATATATATATATTATTCAAAATATTAATAAATGAAGACATTCACATAATCAAAATATATGTTTTATTATATATATTTCGAAGGTACTGTGCTGTTTTTTCAGTACTGGAATTGAACCATCAAGACCGTTGAGGTATGTCATACATCAATTCATGTATTTTATCTGACGAGGACGTACTGAAAAAACAGCACAGTACCTTCGAAATATATATAATAAAACATATATTTTGGTTATGTGAATCTCTTCATTTATTAATATTTTGAATAATATCAATAACTCCAGAAAACTTCCTAGTAGAGTGCTTTTAATCTATTGTAAAACTATATTCATTGAGTAATCAATGAACCATATTAATCTTTGGTTCTATATATATATACGCACAGTGGCGGACTGGGTCTAAAAATATTGGTTGCCAGGAGATAAAGGGGGCCCACCCACATATAGAATGCTATCATTTAATTTTTATAATGAATAAATAACATTTTCAAAAAATACATAAGTGAAAACAAAACAGTGCAATCAAATTTTTGCGGGAAAAAATGTGTATTTTAAAACTAATTATCGTGTATATATACTGTACGTATTACTGGCAGTATACAGTAATACTAAATGTTAATATAGAATGTTATAATTGAATTTTTAAATAATTGTGAATGTATAGTATACTGTTATTTAGAGTATGCAAGTTGTCATTCTTACCTTCTCCAATATCAAATACCTTGTGAAATATATACATCCAGAGACTTTCAATCATGACTGTCACACTCAATATATATATGAGACTGTGTGTACTTGTAAATGTGTGTGTGTATGTATGTATATATATATATACATACACTATAAAAGCTTCACGGCACAGGCATTGCTTTATATCTGGAGATCTCTCTGCCCTTGTCACATGGTACCAGCACTATGTGTCAATAATTGTCACATGTGTAGTGTTTGTACCAGAGTTTTCAAGTCGCTGACTGGACTAAAAAGTCACACACATTCAACGCATCGGTAGGGGTTCTCCTACATGGATATAAAGTAGTGGCCGTACTCGAAAACGAGTTGGCAGCCACCATATATATATACATACTCCACTAATTTGTTGAGTGCTTTATATCAGTTATAAAAATTGTTTAAGCTTGTTGAATCTCAACAAATTAAATATAACCTCTGCATATATATATATATAAGCAGAAGGGATATTCAATTTGTTGGTAATTCAACAAATATAAATGTTTATAACTGATTCAGAGCACCCGACAAGTTTTCTGGAGTATAATATTCAATGATATTATTAAATAAATGGAAACTATATTTATAAAACCATATTTATTCTATTGTATATATTTCAAGGGTACCAAAACTTTGGTACGCTTTCATCAGATAAAATAGAAAGTTTGTTTTATAAATTTTGACATAACCAAGAAAAAGATACCTTAACGGTTCAAGTTTTCCTTGGATAGTGAAGGAATAAGAGAAGAAAAGTCAGATATTTCAAATTATTAAGACATACATATATCCTAATTATTTAAATTCTGCATAGCGTCTAAAATAACGTTTTTTCAGCCCTATACCTCAACCTCATTTGCATACTCATCTTAATAATTTGAAATATCTGACTTTTCTTCTCTTATCCCTTCACTATCCAAGGAAAACTTGAACCGTTAAGGTATCTTTTTCTTGATTATGTCAAAATTTATAAAACAAACTTTGTATTTTATCTGATGAAAGTGTACCAAAGTTTTGGTACCCTTGAAATATATATAATAGAATAAATATGGTTTTATAAATATAGTTTCCATTTATTTAATATCATTGTATATATATATATATATAAATGTGTGTATATATATATAGTCCTGTATATATAGGAAAAAGTATGACCCCGACGGCAGAGCTCAAGCCGTTTCGACGGCTATTTCTGGACTATATATATATATACACACATTTACCAGTATATTATATATATGCGTATGTATGTGTGTCCATCTGGGACCTCGTTTGCCTTAAAAATGTGAGGGGGACAAACCAACATTTGTTGATTCTTAAAGGAGCATGTTAGTATTGCTTAGGGTGCCTTCCTGGACCCTATCACATAAGTAAAATTTACGCTAATTAAATTTTATATAATCAAATATATAAATCCTGACCATGGCTACTTTCTCCACCCTCCCTCTAATTTTATGTTATATTATAGACTAAATATACACATCTTGACCACTGGTACTTTCTCCATCCATTCTTCACTGTTTTATGTTATATTATAGACTAAATATACACATCTTGACCACTGCTACTTTCTCCATCCATTCTTCACTGTTTTATGTTATATTATAGACTAAATATACACATCTTGACCACTGCTATTTTCTCCATCCATTCTTCACTGTTTTATGTTATATTATAGACTAAATATACACATCTTGACCACTGCTATTTTCTCCATCCATTCTTCACTGTTTTATGTTATATTATAGACTAAATATACACATCTTGACCACTGCTATTTTCTCCATCCATTCTTCACTGTTTTATGTTATATTATAGACTAAATATACACATCTTGACCACTGCTATTTTCTCCATCCATTCTTCACTGTTTTATGTTATATTATAGACTAAATATACACATCTTGACCACTGCTATTTTCTCCATCCATTCTTCACTGTTTTATGTTATATTATAGACTAAATATACACATCTTGACCACTGCTATTTTCTCCATCCATTCTTCACTGTTTTATGTTATATTATAGACTAAATATACACATCTTGACCACTGCTATTTTCTCCATCCATTCTTCACTGTTTTATGTTATATTATAGACTAAATATACACATCTTGACCACTGCTATTTTCTCCATCCATTCTTCACTGTTTTATGTTATATTATAGACTAAATATACACATCTTGACCACTGCTACTTTCTCCATCCATTCTTCACTGTTTTATGTTATATTATAGACTAAATATACACATCTTGACCACTGCTACTTTCTCCATCCATTCTTCACTGTTTTATGTTATATTATAGACTAAATATACACATCTTGACCACTGCTACTTTCTCCATCCATTCTTCACTGTTTTATGTTATATTATAGACTAAATATACACATCTTGACCACTGCTACTTTCTCCATCCATTCTTCACTGTTTTATGTTATATTATAGACTAAATATACACATCTTGACCACTGCTACTTTCTCCATCCATTCTTCAGTTTTATGTTATATTATAGACTAAATATACACATCTTGACCACTGCTACTTTCTCCATCCATTCTTCACTGTTTTATGTTATATTATAGACTAAATATACACATCTTGACCACTGCTACTTTCTCCATCCATTCTTCACTGTTTTATGTTATATTATAGACTAAATATACACATCTTGACCACTGCTACTTTCTCCATCCATTCTTCACTGTTTTATGTTATATTATAGACTAAATATACACATCTTGACCACTGCTACTTTCTCCATCCATTCTTCACTGTTTTATGTTATATTATAGACTAAATATACACATCTTGACCACTGCTACTTTCTCCATCCATTCTTCACTGTTTTATGTTATATTATAGACTAAATATACACATCTTGACCACTGCTACTTTCTCCATCCATTCTTCACTGTTTTATGTTATATTATAGACTAAATATACACATCTTGACCACTGCTACTTTCTCCATCCATTCACTGTTTTATGTTATATTATAGACTAAATATACACATCTTGACCACTGCTACTTTCTCCATCCATTCTTCACTGTTTTATGTTATATTATAGACTAAATATACACATCTTGACCACTGCTACTTTCTCCATCCATTCTTCACTGTTTTATGTTATATTATAGACTAAATATACACATCTTGACCACTGCTACTTTCTCCATCCATTCTTCACTGTTTTATGTTATATTATAGACTAAATATACACATCTTGACCATGGCTACTTTCTCCATCCATTCTTCACTGTTTTATGTTATATTATACACACCTTGACCACTGCTACTTTCTCCATCCATTCTTCACTGTTTTATGTTATATTATAGACTAAATATACACATCTTGACCACTGCTACTTTCTCCATCCATTCTTCACTGTTTTATGTTATATTATAGACTAAATATACACATCTTGACCACTGCTACTTTCTCCATCCATTCTTCACTGTTTTATGTTATATTATAGACTAAATATACACATCTTGACCACTGCTACTTTCTCCATCCATTCTTCACTGTTTTATGTTATATTATAGACTAAATATACACATCTTGACCATGGCTACTTTCTCCATCCATTCTTCACTGTTTTATGTTATATTATACACACCTTGACCACTGCTACTTTCTCCATCCATTCTTCACTGTTTTATGTTATATTATAGACTAAATATACACATCTTGACCACTGCTACTTTCTCCATCCATTCACTGTTTTGTTATATTATAGACTAAATATACACATCTTGACCACTGCTACTTTCTCCATCCATTCACTGTTTTATGTTATATTATAGACTAAATATACACATCTTGACCACTGCTACTTTCTCCATCCATTCTTCACTGTTTTATGTTATATTATAGACTAAATATACACATCTTGACCACTGCTATTTTCTCCATCCATTCTTCACTGTTTTATGTTATATTATAGACTAAATATACACATCTTGACCACTGCTACTTTCTCCATCCATTCTTCACTGTTTTATGTTATATTATAGACTAAATATACACATCTTGACCACTGCTACTTTCTCCATCCATTCTTCACTGTTTTATGTTATATTATAGACTAAATATACACATCTTGACCACTGCTACTTTCTCCATCCATTCTTCACTGTTTTATGTTATATTATAGACTAAATATACACATCTTGACCACTGCTACTTTCTCCATCCTTTCTTCACTGTTTTATGTTATATTATAGACTAAATATACACATCTTGACCACTGCTACTTTCTCCATCCATTCTTCACTGTTTTATGTTATATTATACACATCTTGACCACTGCTACTTTCTCCAACCTTTCTTCACTGTTTTATGTTATATTATAGACTAAATATACACATCTTGACCACTGCTACTTTCTCCATCCATTCTTCACTGTTTTATGTTATATTATACACATCTTGACCACTGCTACTTTCTCCAACCTTTCTTCACTGTTTTATGTTATATTATAGACTAAATATACACATCTTGACCATGGCTACTTTCTCCATCCATTCTTCACTGTTTTATGTTATATTATAGACTAAATATACACATCTTGACCACTGCTATTTTCTCCATCCATTCTTCACTGTTTTATGTTATATTATAGACTAAATATACACATCTTGACCACTGCTACTTTCTCCATCCATTCTTCACTGTTTTATGTTATATTATAGACTAAATATACACATCTTGACCACTGCTACTTTCTCCAACCTTTCTTCACTGTTTTATGTTATATTATAGACTAAATATACACATCTTGACCACTGCTACTTTCTCCATCCTTTCTTCACTGTTTTGTTATATTATAGACTAAATATACACATCTTGACCACTGCTATTTTCTCCATCCATTCTTCACTGTTTTATGTTATATTATAGACTAAATATACACATCTTGACCACTGCTACTTTCTCCATCCATTCTTCACTGTTTTATGTTATATTATAGACTAAATCTACACATCTTGACCACTGCTACTTTCTCCATCCATTCTTCACTGTTTTATGTTATATTATAGACTAAATATACACATCTTGACCACTGCTACTTTCTCCATCCATTCTTCACTGTTTTATGTTATATTATAGACTAAATATACACATCTTGACCACTGCTACTTTCTCCATCCTTTCTTCACTGTTTTATGTTATATTATACACATCTTGACCACTGCTACTTTCTCCATCCATTCTTCACTGTTTTATGTTATATTATAGACTAAATATACACATCTTGACCACTGCTACTTTCTCCATCCTTTCTTCACTGTTTTATGTTATATTATACACATCTTGACCACTGCTACTTTCTCCATCCATTCTTCACTGTTTTATGTTATATTATAGACTAAATATACACATCTTGACCACTGCTACTTTCTCCATCCATTCTTCACTGTTTTATGTTATATTATAGACTAAATATACACATCTTGACCACTGCTACTTTCTCCAACCTTTCTTCACTGTTTTATGTTATATTATAGACTAAATATACACATCTTGACCACTGCTACTTTCTCCATCCTTTCTTCACTGTTTTATGTTATATTATAGACTAAATATACACATCTTGACCACTGCTATTTTCTCCATCCATTCTTCACTGTTTTATGTTATATTATAGACTAAATATACACATCTTGACCACTGCTACTTTCTCCATCCATTCTTCACTGTTTTATGTTATATTATAGACTAAATATACACATCTTGACCACTGCTACTTTCTCCATCCATTCTTCACTGTTTTATGTTATATTATAGACTAAATATACACATCTTGACCACTGCTACTTTCTCCATCCATTCTTCACTGTTTTATGTTATATTATAGACTAAATATACACATCTTGACCACTGCTACTTTCTCCATCCATTCTTCACTGTTTTATGTTATATTATAGACTAAATATACACATCTTGACCACTGCTACTTACTCCAACCTTTCTTCACTGTTTTATGTTATATTATAGACTAAATATACACATCTTGACCACTGCTACTTTCTCCATCCATTCACTGTTTTATGTTATATTATAGACTAAATATACACATCTTGACCACTGCTACTTTCTCCATCCATTCTTCACTGTTTTATGTTATATTATAGACTAAATATACACATCTTGACCACTGCTACTTTCTCCATCCATTCACTGTTTTATGTTATATTATAGACTAAATATACACATCTTGACCACTGCTACTTTCTCCAACCTTTCTTCACTGTTTTATGTTATATTATAGACTAAATATACACATCTTGACCACTGCTACTTTCTCCATCCTTTCTTCACTGTTTTATGTTATATTATAGACTAAATATACACATCTTGACCACTGCTATTTTCTCCATCCATTCTTCACTGTTTTATGTTATATTATAGACTAAATATACACATCTTGACCACTGCTACTTTCTCCATCCTTTCTTCACTGTTTTATGTTATATTATAGACTAAATATACACATCTTGACCACTGCTACTTTCTCCATCCTTTCTTCACTGTTTTATGTTATATTATAGACTAAATATACACATCTTGACCACTGCTACTTTCTCCATCCATTCTTCACTGTTTTATGTTATATTATAGACTAAATATACACATCTTGACCACTGCTACTTTCTCCATCCATTCTTCACTGTTTTATGTTATATTATAGACTAAATATACACATCTTGACCACTGCTACTTTCTCCAACCTTTCTTCACTGTTTTATGTTATATTATAGACTAAATATACACATCTTGACCACTGCTACTTTCTCCATCCTTTCTTCACTGTTTTATGTTATATTATAGACTAAATATACACATCTTGACCACTGCTACTTTCTCCATCCTTTCTTCACTGTTTTATGTTATATTATAGAC
>OZ024763.1:15256210-15286210 GCA_964016885.1 Eledone cirrhosa
ACTATTATATTTTCATGGTAAAGGCTTTACCTCACATAATATCTCACATAACATTCACATTACTCTATATTTACTATTATATTTTCACAGTAAAGGTTTTACCTCACATAATATCTCACATAACATTCACATTACTCTATATTTACTATTGTATTTTCATGGTAAAGGCTTTACCTCACCTAATATCTCACATAACATTCACATTACTCTATATATACTATTATATTTTCATGGTAAAGGCTTTACCTCACCTAATATCTCACATAACATTCACATTACTCTATATATACTATTGTATTTTCATGGTAAAGGCTTTACCTCACCTAATATCTCACATAACATTCACATTACTCTATATATACTATTATATTTTCATGGTAAAGGCTTTACCTCACATAATATCTCACATAACATTCACATTACTCTATATATACTATTATATTTTCATGGTAAAGGCTTTACCTCACATAATATCTCACATAACATTCACATTACTCTATATTTACTATTATATTTTCACAGTAAAGGTTTTACCTCACATAATATCTCACATAACATTCACATTACTCTATATTTACTATTATATTTTCACAGTAAAGGTTTTACCTCACATAATATCTCGCATAACATTTACATTACTCTATATTTACTATTATATTTTCATGGTAAAGGCTTTACCTCACCTAATATCTCAGATAACATTCACATTACTCTATATTTACTATTATATTTTCACAGTAAAGGTTTTACCTCACATAATATCTCACATAACATTCACATTACTCTATATATACTATTATATTTTCATGGTAAAGGCTTTACCTCACATAATATCTCACATAACATTCACATTACTCTATATATACTATTATATTTTCATGGTAAAGGCTTTACCTCACCTAATATCTCAGATAACATTCACATTACTCTATATTTACTATTATATTTTCACAGTAAAGGTTTTACCTCACATAATATCTCACATAACATTCACATTACTCTATATTTACTATTATATTTTCACAGTAAAGGTTTTACCTCACATAATATCTCGCATAACATTTACATTACTCTATATTTACTATTATATTTTCATGGTAAAGGCTTTACCTCACATAATTATCTCACATAACATTTACATTACTCTATATATACTATTATATTTTCATGGTAAAGGCTTTACCTCACCTAATATTTCACATTACTCTATATATACTATTATATTTTCATGGTAAAGGCTTTACCTCACCTAATATTTCACATTACTCTATATTTACTATTATATTTTCATGGTAAAGGCTTTACCTCACCTAATATCTCACATAACATTCACATTACTTTATATATACTATTATATTTTCATGGTAAAGGCATTACCTCACATAATTATCTCACATAATATCGAATCTATGAGATTTTGAAAATATTTATTTTGACAACAATACCTTAACATCAGTTTGAGCGACCAGTTACAGCCAGTTTCAACAGAGAGAGGTAGAGAATTCTGGCCGGTTTGAACACTAAAGGGTTAAAACCTGGAGAGGGTTGGGCTCAACCAGATTTAAAAGTGCATTAGACATGCCATATGATGGTGCCTCTATGACTCCACAAGGAGTTATGGAGGAAGGAAGGGCATCGAGCTGTAGAAACCATTCCAAAACCAAGAGGTATGTAAGCAAGACATGACTCGTGCTTCGTCTAGAACTGTAACTCTGATTAAGTTCTGAATTGGGTTGTGACAACCCAGCTAACCCTTGCTAGCATGGGAAAATGGATGTTAAATAATGATGATGATGATGATGATGGTGATGGTGATGATTGTGATGGTGATGATGATGGTGGTGGTTGTGATGTTGATGATGGTGGTAGTAGTGATGATGCTTATAATGGTGGTGATGATGGTAATGTTAGTGATGTTGATGATGATGGTGGTTGTGATGGTGATGATGATGAATGGTGGTTGTGATGGTGATGGTAGTGATGAGGCTGATGGTGGTGATTATTGTGGATTGGCAGTATCAGTAGAGGGTCGGACACCATGCTTTGACGCACAGAGTTACGGCCCTTGCCATTCTGAGTTTAAATCCTGCCGAGGTTAACTTTGCCTTTCATCCTTAAGGGGTCGATAAAATAAAGTACCAGTAATGTACTGGGTAATTGCTGGCCTTGTGCCAAAAGTAGAAACAATTATTATTATTATTTTTGTTTAAATATTTTAGTTGATGATGGAACAGGTGTGATATCTTGCTGTGTTTGGAGAGGACAGGGCAAAAAGGAAGGTAAGTTATTTTCAAAATTATTTGAAATATGGTCAGGGCAGGATTTATAGTGGGGATGGGCGCTATATCAGCGGGAGGGGGGGCTCCCCATAACCTGAAATCCCGTGGGGCCCCACTAACCTGAACCTCCCTCCCCAGTTCTAAATCCAGCCCTAAATATGGTAACGAAAGTGTTAATAACTTTACTAGTTCTCTGCCATATATCCAAGTACCCTTGGGTCCCAAATAATAGAGGGAGGTTGAAATAATCGGGGGGGGGGGGAATAAACAGGGGCTTGTAATAAGTGTGGGAGGTGGAATAAGTGGGGGGAATAAATGCGGGAGTTGAAGTAAGTGGGGGTAGGGGTGGAAAATCAGTAATTTTTTTGTTTTTCTCCACTGGTTTTTTTTTAAAAGTCGTTTTAGTTTATATATTGAGACCCCCAAGCCATCCTATTTAGTTTATAAAGTATGGGATTTCTAGTAATGTACTTGTTTTGTCATGTATAATATTTTTTTAAATGTCACACGAGGATGTTGAGAATGGCTCTCAGCATTTCTTGGAAACAAGCTGACAAATAAGGAACTATACAGATCACTACCACCAGCCTCAAACAAAGTTGCCTTCAGACAAATGAAACTGGCTGGGCACTGCATCTGTCATCCAGAAGAGACAACAACATCGCAACTTGTGTTCTGGAAACTGTCGGTCGGACAAAGAAGCGTGGGAAGACAGGCCGTCTCATTCATTGATTCCCTGCTGGGAGATGCCAACATTGATAACATCGATGGACTGAGAAATGTCATGCTCGACCGGGATGATTGGAGAAGGTGTGATGAATCTTTCATCATCATCATCATCATCATCATTTAACGTCTATCTTCTACGCTAGCATGGGTGAGATGGGAGTTGTCCCAATTTGAGGCAAGCTTGGTCGGGTGACCGTGTCTCGCTCGTATAGGACTGTCTATCAGGTTTTCTACGGCTGGATGCCCTTCCTAACACCAACCACGTCTACAGTGTGGACTGGGAACTTTTTACCGTGTTACCTACACGGCCACATTACAGCGTGGACTGTCTGGCGGGTTTTCTACGGCTGGATGCCCTTCCTAACACCAACCACGTCTACAGTGTGGACTGGGAACTTTTTACCGTGTTACCTACACGGCCACATTACAGCGTGGACTGTCTGGCGGGTTTTCTACGGCTGGATGCCCTTCCTAACACCAACCACGTCTACAGTGTGGACTGGGAACTTTTTACCGTGTTACCTACACGGCCACATTACAGCGTGGACTGTGTGTTTTTTTTTTTTGTCGTGACACCTACACGATCTCGATCTCATTATCTCATTTATTTGGGCTGGATGTTGTGGTACCAACTTTACAGAGAAAGGGTGGTGTTGGTGTGAGTGGGAGGATGAAGTAGGGGTAGTGGATTGGGGTGTATATTTGGTTGCAAGTGTAAACTCGGCCGAAGAAGAAGAAGTAATGTCTAAAGAAAATTAAATGTCGCAGGAATGCTACAACTTAAAATAAAATTTCACTGGAGATCATCTATCCATCCATCCATATCCAGTTTTGGTCTTTAGGGTGCTGCGGTTGTCCTGTACTCCGTGGTAGGCAACACCAGGCAATGTCTCACAGCCGCTCTCCATGAATTTCTGTCCATTAGCAAAATTTAATAAGCGGGGTGTAGTGTGGAATAAGAGAAGGGGAGAAGGAAAATGTCTGGAAAATTAATAAGGGGAAGGAGAAAAAGTCTGGAAAAGTGTTGTGAGGAGGGGGGGGTGTCTGGAAAATTGATAAGGGGAAGGAGAAAAAGTCTGGAAAAGTGTTGTGAGGAGGGGGGGGTCTGGAAAATTGATAAGGGGAAGGAGAAAAAGTCTGGAAAAGTGTTGTGAGGAGGGGGGTGTCTGGAAAATTGATAAGGGGAAGGAGAAAAAGTCTGGAAAAGTGTTGTGAGGAGGGGGGGGGGGGTCTGGAAAATTGATAAGGGGAAGGAGAAAAAGTCTGGAAAATTGATAAGGGGAAGGAGAAAAAGTCTGGAAAATTGATAAGGGGAAGGAGAAAAAGTCTGGAAAATTGATAAGGGGAAGGAGAAAAAGTCTGGAAAAGTGTTGTGAGGAGGGGGGGTCTGGAAAATTGATAAGGGGAAGGAGAAAAAGTCTGGAAAAGTGTTGTGAGGAGGGGGGGTCTGGAAAATTGATAAGGGGAAGGAGAAAAAGTCTGGAAAATTGATAAGGGGAAGGAGAAAAAGTCTGGAAAATTGATAAGGGGAAGGAGAAAAAGTCTGGAAAAGTGTTGTGAGGAGGGGGGGGGTCTGGAAAATTGATAAGGGGAAGGAGAAAAAGTCTGGAAAATTGATAAGGGGAAGGAGAAAAAGTCTGGAAAATTGATAAGGGGAAGGAGAAAAAGTCTGGAAAAGTGTTGTGAGGAGGGGGGGGTCTGGAAAATTGATAAGGGGAAGGAGAAAAAGTCTGGAAAATTGATAAGGGGAAGGAGAAAAGTCTGGAAAATTGATAAGGGGAAGGAGAAAAAGTCTGGAAAAGTGTTGTGAGGAGGGGGGGGTCTGGAAAATTGATAAGGGGAAGGAGAAAAAGTCTGGAAAATTGATAAGGGGAAGGAGAAAAGTCTGGAAAATTGATAAGGGGAAGGAGAAAAAGTCTGGAAAAGTGTTGTGAGGAGGGGGGGGGTCTGGAAAATTGATAAGGGGAAGGAGAAAAAGTCTGGAAAATTGATAAGGGGAGGGAGAAAATGTCTGGAAAAGTGTTGTGAGGAGGGGGGGGTCTGGAAAATTGGTATGGGGGGGGGGGTCTGGAAAATTGATAGGGGGGGGGAAGTGTCTGGAAAATTGATAAGGGGAGGGGGAAGTGTCTGGAAAATTGATATGGGGAGGGGGAAAATGTCTGGAAAATTGATATGGGGAGTGAGAAAATGTCTGGAAAATTGATAAGGGGAGGGGGAAGTGTCTGGAAAATTGATAAGGGGAGGGTGGGCATTAATTGAAACCTGTGTGTATTGAACTACAGGAGTGTCTTTTATTTATTTTTTCATTCTCAGACGAAAACTTTTGGTGTTGTGTTCCTGAAAGTCTCCGCTCCCTAGCTGGTTCCCCGGATCAAGTGTTTAGTATCGGAGACATGGTAAATATCCGAGGTAAGATAAAGACCTATAAAGGTACCAACGAAATAATGGGTAAATATATCGGTATCCTTTTAAATGGTTGTATATTCTGTTACTGGTCTCCATCATTGGACTGTGGCCATGCTGGAGCACCACATTCTTTTATTCTTTTACTAGTCTCCGTCATTGGATTGTGGCCATGCTGGAGCACCACATTCTTTTATTCATTTACTGGTCTCCATCATTGGATTGTGGCCATGCTGGAGCACCACATTCTTTTATTCATTTACTGGTCTCCATCATTGGATTGTGGCCATGCTGGAGCACCACATTCTTTTACTGGTTTCAGCCACTAGACTATAGCCATGCTGGGGCACCACATTCTTTTATTCATTTACTGGTCTCCGTCATTGGACTGTGGCCATGCTGGAGCACCACATTCTTTTACTGGTTTCAGCCACTAGACTATAGCCATGCTGGGGCACCACGTTCTTTTATTCATTTACTTGTCTCCATCATTGAACTGTGGCCATACTGGAGCACCATATTCTTTTACTGGTCTCCATCAGTTGACTGTGGCCATGCTGGAGCACCACCATTCTTTTATGAGAATTTCAAAGCCTCACCATCAAAACATAATGAGTTCACTCTCTGCCCCGGCTTATACACAGAATTTGGATTTTTGCCCATTTTTGGAGACAAAATAGTGGTCGGCTTATATTTGTGTATATACGGTAATATATTTATTAAATCCCTCCAAATTCTTTGATTAATCTCGAAATTGTTTAAAAATCACAGGCAGAGTCTTTCATATTTCTGTTGTCATCTGAAGTTCAGAAGAAGCTGCAAGATAGCAAGCAAAAAGAACAGAGGTAAAACTTCTGCCAGCCAAACAACAACTCTTTTCCGATTACACTTTAAATACCTATACACAGATCCTCTCTCTTGAGAATGGATTTTAAATCTGAAAATATTTGAGATCAATAAAATTGCTACGGTTAAATTCTATTGTTCTCACTCTTTTCTCAATCTTATTCTCTATAACTCCTATTACCTTGGCACTTTTAATCTTAAGACAATGACACTGGATCGAGATCTTTGGCGCCATGCAGTAGTACAGAAGACCCAGCTGCCTTTGCATACAAACCTACAGTCAGTAGGCCCCTCTTAACCCAATGTACACCCCACCCCCATTCTCCCTTTCCCCTTCCGTCCACTGTGTCGATGACACAACAGTCCACACTGTAAGGTGGCCGTGTAGGAGACACGGTAAAAAGGCTCCCAGTCCACACTGTAAATGTGATTGGTGTTAGGAAGGGCATCCAGCTGTAAAAAACCTGCCAAAGACACTTCCGTACAAGCGAGACACGGTCTCCTGATGGAACAAAACCGTCTAACCCATGCTAGCGTGTAAGATGGACGTTAAACGATGATGATGATTTAAATTTGTATTTCTTATTCCACAATGCTTCAAGCAAACTACAACACTTTGTTAATTCTATTTAAAGTCCTTGACACCATTGAGGCTGTTTTTTTAACACAATGCTTTGATGTTCTTGTGAGATAAATATAGCTTTGACAAGTAGAATAAACTATAGTCTGGTAGTTTTACAATTCTGGTTCTAAAGTTATGAACGTTTTTTCGATTTTAAGAGAAAATAAGAGAAACCAGAGTCATAAGTCGTGTATTTTATCATTTATTGAAGTTATCTTCATGACTACTGCCTGAAGTATCACTTTCACCACCACTGACTTCAACTTCAAACTCTTCATCGTCTTCAATGACTATAATATTCTCATAAAGCTTGTTCAGATGAGAATAACCCCTTGTTAATGCATCCTTGGACTGTTTTGCTCTCCAGATTCTGAAATGATACATACAGTCATGTCAGCACTTGCTCAAAGGTGGTGTTTTTGGTGTGCTGTCTTCCCACTTCTCCCTTGAGCTCAATTGGCTGCGAATCAGAATGATGCGGTGCAGAAAAGATGTTCTCAGGACCTCTTTCTCTTGCCATGGAACAAACGACTGGAAAGACGTGTAGTTTGTTGTACTCTCCCTCAGCTTTTTCCATAATACGTTCTTCAGATTTCCTGCTTTGAATGAAATCTCTCGTTCTCAACATATCGCCTACCTTTAAGCCTTCTTCCTCGATCCTTTTGGTGTCATCTTCTGCTCCGAAATTTCTCTAGTCTCAACAAATTTGGTCCAGATTTCACTGCAAAGTTTATTACTCCGACCAAGGACTTTTGCAGTATGGTTCATGGCATCTGCATTCTTCTTTATTTGCCCAGGTCTCTTATTACTATGCAGCACATGTTCAGGATGAAATTTGGCTTGTGCAGAGAGAATATCTAACTTCTCCTCCTTGGTAAGGCTCCTAGGTCAATTTTTGTTCACGAAACTCCACAGATTCGAGAAATGGTTTATCCAGAACCTTATGCTTCTTCTTGGGGATGTAAGAAAAACATTTCCCTATCTTTTTGTTTCTTCTCGGCTCCAAAACACGATCTTCAACTTAGTCCTTTTCTTCATTTCTTGCCATAACTTATGGCGGGGAGAGAAAAATAATTAACAGTGTAAAAGAAAGCCCTCAACGAGCTCTATTTAACGATATAATGGTTTTAAACAGTAAAAACTAACTGAGTAAAACACAAAATAGGCCTCAATGGTGTCGCGGACTGATAGTTTGTGAAAATCAGCTGAAGAGGTTTGCCTTAACACTTGCCTTTCCAGCACCAGTGACCAGCGGATCTGAGGAAATCACACGGATGTGTCATACTGTATATTTGTATAAGACAGTCTATGACCAACCATTTCTGTTGTCGCCTGAAGTTCTGAGGAAGCTGAGAAATAACAAGCAAAACTCACAGGTAAAACTTCTTTGGTAATCTTTTTTAACCCTTTAACATTTACATTACTCTATATATATACTAGTGTATTTTCAGGGTAAAGACTTTATATCACATAGCATTTACATTACTCTATATATACTATTGTATGTTCATGGTAAAGGCTTTATCTCACATAGTTATCTCACATAGCATTTACATTACTCTATATATACTATTGTATTTTTGTGGTAAAGGCTTTATCTCATATAATTATCTACTAATATAATAGCCATGTGTATTTGTCCGTCACACACTAGAGATGACTGAGGAAGGAAGGGGTGTCTAATACACACACATCTATGTGATGACTGAGGAAGGGGGACGAGAAACTATAGAAGTCCAGCGTTCTAAGATTTGTCACAGCTGTGTTTTTGTATGTTTGTATCACTTGTGTGAGTGAGCACGAAGAAACCAACCAACCTTCAAACAAACACCTCTTTTTTATATTATGTATAAATATTGCAAATAGCCGTCATTTTTGACAGCACGAGCCGACTAGTCTCACATAATATTGACTATGAGATTTTGATGTGATTTATTTTGAGAACAATACCTTAACATCAGTATGAGTGGCCAGTTACAGCCTGTTTGAACAGAAAGAGGTAAGAGAATTCTAGCCGGATACAGCTGGTTTAAATGTTGGGATAAATTTCAGTTGCCAGATACTTTCTACAACGATCTGGTACATCTATTGTGGTACCATACCATCCAGTTGTCTGGTCTGGTACATCAGTTGTGGTACCACACCATCCAGTTGTCTGGTACATCTGAAAATACCAATGGAAACATTGTTTCTTTGGTCTGATCTGATGATCAGCTCCTTTCTTCTGCCAGGAGTTGTGACTAACAGATAGTATCAGCAATGGAAAGACCAATGGAAACATTGTTTCCTTAGTCTGATCTGATCATCAGCTCTTTTCTACTGCCAGGAGTTGTGACTAACAGATATTATCAGCAATGGAAAGACCAATGGAAACATTGTTTCCTTGGTCTGATCTGATGATCAGCTCCTTTCTTCTTCCAGGAGTTGTGACTAATAGATATTATCAGCAATGGAAATACCAATGGAAACATTGTTTCCTTGGTCTGATCTGATGATCAGCTCCTTTCTTCTTCCAGAAGTTGTAACTAACAGATAGTATCAGCAATGGAAAGACCAATGGAAACATTGTTTCCTTGGTCTGATCTGATGATCAGCTCCTTTCTTCTGCCAGGTGTTGTGACTAATAGATATTATCAGCAATGGAAAGACCAATGGAAACATTGTTTCCTTGGTCTGATCTGATGATCAGCACCTTTCTTCTGCCAGGAGTTGTGACCAACAGATAGTATCAGCAATGGAAAGACCAATGGAAACATTGTTTCTTTGGTCTGATCTGATGATCAGCTCTTTTCTTCTTCCAGGAGCTGTGACTAACAGACAGTATCAGCAATGGAAAGACCAATGGAAACATTGTTTCCTTGGTCTGATCTGATGATCAGCTCCTTTCTTCTGCCAGGTGTTGTGACTAATAGATATTATCAGCAATGGAAAGACCAATGGAAACATTGTTTCCTTGGTCTGATCTGATGATCAGCACCTTTCTTCTGCCAGGAGTTGTGACTAACAGATAGTATCAGCAATGGAAAGACCAATGGAAACATTGTTTCCTTGGTCTGAGCTGATGATCAGCTCCTTTCTTCTTCCAGGAGTTGTGACTAATAGATATTATCAGCAATGGAAATACCAATGGAAACATTGTTTCCTTGGTCTGATCTGATGATCAGCTCTTTTCTTCTTCCAGGAGCTGTGACTAATAGATATTATCAACAATGGAAAGACCAATGGAAACATTGTTTCTTTAGTCTGATCTGATGATTAGCTCCTTTTTTTTTTTGTCGTCGTTTCAGGAGCTTGCTATGGCGGAAGTTAGGAAACTTCTGGAACATTATCTAAGCAGAATAACCATCTTCAACATTGAATCCATCAAATCTGATGAAGACATTCGACACAGCATTGAACACATTCTTGAAACTGTTAAGGTATGTTGGGTACAATTTATTCTTTTACTGGCTTCAGTCATTGGATTGTGGCCATGTTGGGGCACCACCTTATTCTATTCTTTCACTGGTTTCAGTCTTTAGACAGCCATGTTGGGGCACCACATTCTTTTATGTTTTTACTGGTTTCAGTCATTGGACTGTGGCCATGCTGGGACATCACATTCTTTCATTCTTTTACTGGTTTCAGTCATTGGACTGTGGCCAGGCTGGGGCACCACGTTCTTTTATTCTTTTACTGGTTTCAATCACTAGATTGTGGTCATGCTGGGGCACCACATTCTTTCATTCTTTTACTGGTTTCAGTCATTGGACTGTGGCCAGGCTGGGGCACCACATTCTTTTATTCTTCTACTGGCTTTCAATTAATGTTATTGATGATGTTGATGATGATATAGCAGAAATTGTTGGGCTGGTTGTGCTGGTCAATTGTCACTCTGACCTGATCATTAGCTGTTTATGTTTGGTTGAAATGATCACTGTTGTTGACGAGACTGATGCGGGGGAAAAGGGCTTTCTCTAAAGCCTTGGTATGGATCAGAGGTTCTCAAGCATTTGGGGCCACTGCCCCCTTTTACGACCATGTAATACCCTCAGCGTCCCCCACCCCTATTTCCAGAGAGACCTACCTACACGCAAATTGTAAATAATATGTAATAACTAAAATCGTTAATTTATATATAACTAGCAGAATGGCCCGGCGTTGCTCGGGATTTGCTCTAGGGCTCTTATATATTTGATATATATTTATCCTTATCGAGCCTCGTGAAATAAATGTTTTTTTATATTTTGTTATTGTGTATGCAAAAATATCTGTACACGAATATATAATTTTATGTATATATATATATATATATATATATATATATATATATATATATTAAAATAATAGATTAAAGTTTAAGCAAAGAATCACTGCTTTCACCCTTAACGGGATCTTCTGAAACTAAAACAAAATCAATCTGTGAACGCAGAAGTAAATATTTTGAAAAACGTTACACACTATATATATATATATATATATACACACACAGCATCATAATGTTGTAATGCAGACAGCCAGACATACTGACAGATATTATAAGGGCGCAACGTTATATCTATGTGTCTATCTAAAAAGAAAGACTAAGAATTATAGAGAGATCGCTAAATCGCCTAATGCGGTCCCTAGGGCATTGAAAATTTGAAATTTGTTTTTTGCTCAAAACACTCACAGGACCTTGAAAACAATCGGTTGGGTGGTTCTCGAGTTTTAGGGAGCTGACAGACATTCTCTGTTTTAAATATATAGAAGATTTCTACTTTAGGCACAAGGCCAGCAATTTGAGGGGAGGGGAAAGTTGCTAAATTGACCCCAGTGCATTACTGGTGCTTTGTTTTATAGACCCTGTAAGGATGAAAGGCAAAGCTAATCGCAGCGGGATTTGAACTCAGACCGTAAAGGGCCATATCTCTATGCTGCAAAGTATGGTGTCCAATACTCTACCAATACTGCCAATCCATTGCCCTGTTAATTTATATATAAAGAATAATATAATATATACTATGTATAAATAAATATTATATATTTTTTATTTTACTATATTTATATATATGTATCATTTGATATTTAATATACTATTATATCATATATACCACCCCTTATGCCCCAGTGACACCCTAGACAATCTCCATGCTCCCAGGGGTTGGGGGTGATTGCACCCACTTTTGGAACCTCTGGTATAGATCAACAATGAAACAAAACTGCTAATTATGTATTTTTATTTCTACCATGGAATCTGACTAAACCGTATGGTAAAGAATGATACAAACATGAATATGCAAAAGCTTGGAAAAACAAGTATGTTTTCATTGACATGTTGGCAAAATGTATAATTCTCGGAGGGGAGTATTTTCTTGAGATGTACATATGTGTAGGTGAAGTGGAACTTATGAGAAAAGTGTATTAGAGAGAAAAGAGATTAACCTCTTCGGTGCCATAGATGAGATAACTCATCCAACAGTCAAAGTTAACCGTGACAGGATTTGAACTTAGTAAAGGGTCGTAAGTATGCTGGAAAGCATGGCGTCCGACCCCCCACCCCCCCTCCCCACCCCCTCACCGATACTGCCAATTCATCACCCTTGTTGTTAATATTAATGATGATGTAGGTAACACGGTAAAAACCTCCCAGTCCACACTGTAAACGTGGTTGGTGTTAGAAAGGGCATCCAGCCGTAGAAAACCTGCCAGACAGTCCTATACGAGCGAGACATGGTCACCCGACCAATCTTGCCTCAAGTCTAAACCCATGCTAGCGTGGAAGATAGATGTTAAACGATGATGATGATGTGTTGATGTTGTTTTTGTTGTCCTTGTTGATGATGCAGTTGTTGACATTGATGATAATGCTGTTGATGTATTGGTGGTTGTGTTGTTAATGCTGTTGACATTGATGATGTTGATGTTGTTGCTGTTGCTGTTAATATTGAAGGTGTTGATGATGATGTTGATACTTTTCCTCCCCCCAGCCCTTGGCACCCCTGGAGACTACATTGGAGACGATCCTGAAACAAATGGCATTTCAAGGGTTAATATTTACCCACTTCAACCAGGCCAACACCAGCTACGAGGTAGGTTTCCTCATTCTTATTTAACCCTTAATATACTCAAATAAATTTCACAGAAAATATCTCAAATCAGGTTTGTTAATTCAAATATTTATAGTATCTTTACTAGTGGACAGATTGTTGTGAAAATTTGCTGTAAAGACTTCAATATTATTAACCATCTAGGCAGTGGATTGGCAGTATCGGTAGAGGGTCGGATGCCATGCTTTCCAGCATAGTTACGTCCCTTTACGATCGGAGTTCAAATCCCGCCGAGGTTGACTTTGCCTTTCATCCTTACGGGGTTGATAAAATAAAGTACCAGTAATGCACTGGGTAATTTGCTGGCCTTGTGCCTAAAGTAGAAACAAATATTATTAACCATCTAGCCCACAACAACTCTGAGCACCATTTTGAATTCCATGTGTCTAACACATGTGGACATGCCTACAAAGTCAGAAAACAATACTTTCAGAAACATTTTTTCATGCTCAGAGTTGCTGAAGCATGGAACAAACTACCTGCATCTATTGTTAACTGTCGAGACATTACATCCTTTAAAACCTACATGGAACAAACTACCTGCATCTGTTGTTAGCTGTCAAGACACTACATCCTTTAAAACCTCCATGGAACAAACTACCTGCATCAGTTGCTAGCTGTCAAGACACTACATCCTTTAAAACCTCCATGGAACAAACTACCTGCATCCGTTGTTAGCTGTCGAGACACTACATCCTTTAAAACCTCCATGGAACAAACTACCTGCTTCTGTTGTTAACTGTCGAGACATTACATCCTTTAAAACCTATGGAACAAACTACCTGCTTCTGTTGTTAGCTGTCGAGACACTGCATCCTTTAAAACCTCCATGGAACAAACTACCTGCATCAGTTGCTAGCTGTCGAGACACTGCATCCTTTAAAACCTCCATGGAACAAACTACCTGCATCTGTTGTTAGCTGTTGAGACACTGCATCCTTTAAAACCTCCATGGAACAAACTACCTGCATCAGTTGTTAGCTGTCGAGACACTGCATCTTTTAAAACCTCCATGGAACAAACTACCTGCATTTGTTGTTAGCTGTCAAGACACTGCATCCTTTAAAACCTCCATGGAACAAACTACCTGCATCAGTTGTTAGCTGTCGGGACACTGCATCCTTTAAAACCTCCATGCTTTCTGAAATTTACCAACACTACACCTGATATCCCCCTCCATATACACGCACACATGTATTTCATGACTCATACACTGCTTGTTTTCCTGACATTTGAAGATTATTCTATGTACTTTACATGCACCTTTGATGAGTTGTAGTGCACCTGAGCACTGTACACAATAATTTCATTATTATCATTATTATATTTTATGTGATACAGTCATGGTGCTGTTTTGTACTTTACAAGAATGTCTTGATAATGTTGTTTCATGTGGCTTATTAATTCAAATATTTATAGTATCTCTACTAGGAGACAGATTATTATGAAAATTTGTTGTAAGGCTCTACCTCACATAATATCGAATCTATTTTTTATATTATCTATTTTGAGAATAATACCTTGACATCAGTATGTGTGGCCGGTTTGAACAGAAAGAGGTGAGAGAATTCTGGCCGGATATAGCTGGTTTAATGCCCATCACATGTATACTTAAGATCCTGTCAAATGTATACTTGTGGTTATCATCTGTTACATGTATACATAAGGCCCTGTCATATGTATAGACGATTCTCATCTGTTGTATATAATAGAACAACGACAAGGATGAGTGGCCCTATCACATGTATACTTAATACCCCATCACATGGGTTCTTAAGGCCCCATTACATGTACATTGGAGGTTCTCATCTTGTTGAAATAATACAACAGTGACTAGAATGAGGGGGCCTCTCACATGTATACTTAAGGCCCTGTCATATGTATACTTGTAGTTCTCATTTTGTCTATATGATGTAAACAGTAACTAGAATGTGAGGCCATGTCAAATGTCTACTTAAGGCCCTATCACATGTATACTTAAGGCCTCATCACATGTATAGTTAAGGCCCTGTCACATTCATATTTAAGGCCCCATCACATATATACTTAAGGCCCTGTCATGTATACTTGTAGCCCTCATCTTGTCTAAAATCCAACAGTAACTAGAATGAGAAGCCCTGTCACGTGCACATTTAAGGCCCTGTCACGTGCACATTTAAGGCCCTGTCACGTGCACATTTAAGGCCCTGTCACGTGCACATTTAAGGCCGTCTCATGCATATTTAAGGCCGTCACATACATATTTAAGGTTCTGTCACGTGCATATTTAAGGCCGTCACATGCATATTTAAGCGTCTGTCATATACATATTTAAGGCCCTGTCACATGCATATTTAAGGTTCTGTCACATGCATATTTAAGGTTGTCACATGTATACTTAAGGCCCTATCACATGTATACTGGAGTTTCTCATCAGTGACTAGAATGAGAGGCCCCATCACATGTATAACTTGCTGATTGATTCTGTGAGTTAATATTGATTTTGTTGTATCTTGCAGTCCCTATTGAACCCCAGAGCTAATCTGAAATCAACCATAGTGGATATTATCAAACGACATGGACATAAAGGTAGTAATGGTTGTTGTTGTTATTGTACTAGTTGTAGTAGTAGTAGTAGTTGTACTAGTTGTTGTAGTTGTTGTTATTGTACTAGTTGTTGTTGTTGTTGTTGAAAGTGGAGATGAGGAGGAAGATTTAACTGCTATTTCCAGCAGGTACATCTGGTCTCTTCCCATCCTCATTATGTTAGTGGTTCCTGAGTCTTCATCTGTCCATTACTCAGAAGCTGGCCACTGAGCCACAGCTCATGAAGCCATTGACCACTTGAAAGATTGTCACCAGGAGTTGCAATCTACTCAGGTTTTAAAATCAGAGTGACACTTCTCCTAGACAGGCTGACAACCAAGGCTAGCAAGCTCTGCCTACACTATTGGATGATCATTGGCTCTCCTAAGTCCCTACTCCCTTTCACGGGTTTTGTTTCTCATCCGTAGGCACATGGCTTAGTGGTTAGAGCATTGGGCTTGCAATCAAAAGGTTGTGAGTTCATTTCTCAGACCGGGTGATGTGTTGTTTCCTTGAGCATGACACTTTATTTCACATTGCTCTAGTTTACTCAGCTGTAGAAATGAGAAGATAGGACAGGGGTCCCTATCATTCCACTGCAAAGTGATCATGTAGGTGTCACAACAAAAAGCACCCAGCCCACACTGTAAAGTGGTCATGTAGGTGTCACAACAAAAAGCACCCAGCCCACACTGTAAAGTGGTCATGTAGGTGTCACAACAAAAAGCACCCAGCCCACACTGTAAAGTGATCATGTAGGTGTCACAACAAAAAGCACCCAGCCCACACTGTAAAGTGATCATGTAGGTGTCACAACAAAAAGCACCCAGCCCACACTGTAAAGTGGTCATGTAGGTGTCACAACAAAAAGCACACAGCCCACACTGTAAAGTGGTTGTGTAGGTGTCACAACAAAAAGCACCCAGCCCACACTGTAAATGAGGTGGCGTGAGGAAGGGCATCTAGCTATAGAAACCAAGTCAGAATCAGTCCTGTATGAGCAAGACATGGTCACCTGACCTTACATTGCCCACAACAGGACAACCCGTCTAAGCCATTTTAGCATGGAAAATGGACATAAACATCCAACCCACATTGTAAAGGGGTTGTGTAGGTGTCATGTAAAAAGTACCCAGCCCACACTGTAAAGTGGTCGTGTAAAAGTCACGGCAAAAAGCACCTGATCCAACTTGCCTCTAAATGGGACAAACCTGTTTAATCCATGCTAGCATGGAAGATGGACATTAAACGATGATGATTATTATATATATATATATATTATATATATATAAATGTAGAAATAGCCGTCAAAACGGTTTGAGCTCTGCCGTCGGGGTCATACTTTTTCCTATTTCCCACTCGACTACCCTGGTGCGTTATGGTCCATCTGGTTCCTTACCACAATTCCTTTGTTATATATATATATAGTAATAATAATAAATTTGAAGACTAAAATCCAAAGAGGGCTCGATAAGGATAAATATATATCAAATATATAAGAACCGTAGAGCAAATATTTATTCCGCGTTCACAGATTGACTTTGTTAGTTTCAGAAGATCCCGTTAAGGGTGAAAGCAGTGATTTTTTGCTTAAACTTTAATCTGTTATTTTAATAAATATATATATATATATATATATATACATATATATATATATATATATACATATATATATATATATACATATATATATATATATATATACACATTTAGGTTTGTTGGTTCACCATTGGATAGAGCTGATTATTCTGTATGGTCAACCTCGATGTAATATTAGGGAGAGTACTCAACGTAATGCAACTCACCCGTCTTCATTTGTGTTGTTGGTGGTGCAAGTATGGAGTTAATTATTATAAAATAACAGGAGGCTGGACTGGTGAAATTCCTTAAAGGTTTATTATACTATGAACATTTCAATGATCGGGTTCAGTATGAATCCGGTGACATCAGGTATTCGAAATTTAACAAAGGAATATAATCCATGGGGCTGAAAAGGCAGAGACAAGAAGGTGGCCACACATTTACCAGTTTCTAGTTCGATCGGCCTTATTTTATAATATATATATATATATATAAAGCATAAACGAACTAAGGAAAAAATTAGAGATAAGAGGGATCAGATGTTGTTTACTCGAGAGAAGGCTACGTTGGTATGGACACGTGATGCGCATGAAAGTCGATAGCTGTATAACAAAGTGCAGGGCAATAAAGATAGACGGTAGTCACGGAATAGGCAGACCTAGAAAAACCTGGGACGAGCTGATAAACTCCGACATCACACACTTACACCTCTCCAAGACAATGTCACTGGACCGAGACCTTTGGCGGTACTCAGTAACAGAGAAGACCCGCCTTACCTAAATATATAGTAAAACCTACTCCAGCCAGTAGGCATCTCTAACAAAATACACCCCGTCCCACCCCCACCCCGTTCTATGTAAAGTTATGTTGGTGCCGCGCCATCGAGGCCGAAACAAATGAGATCGTGTAGGTGTCACGACAAAAAAACACACAGTCCACGCTGTAATGTGGCCGTGTAGGCAACACGGTAAAAACCTCCCAGGCCCACACTGTAAATGTGGTTGGTGTTAGGAAGGGCATCCAACTGTAGAAAACCTGCCAGACAGTCCTATGCGAGCAAGACAATCACTCTTGCCTCAAGTGGGACTACCCCCGTCCAAACCCATGCAAGCGTGGAACACGGACGTTAAACGTTGATGATGATGATGATGATATATATATATATATCAAATGTAAGTTTACAATCCAATCAAAAAGGAGAGATTAGAGATTAGTTTGTGAGAATTATAAGCCAGTAGGAAAGAGGACAGTGTACTCAATACATATAATATGCAAGAAATATAAGCCATGCAATACATATATAAGCAGAACATAAATATAAAATTATAGTAGGAGAATAAACAACCAAAATTCTTGATAGAATATTTATTTGTTTACTATTGTTTCAGAGGACAAATCACAATTCGATCCATAAGAACGAGACCTATTAATATTTGAATCAATAGGCCTAGGTGATATATAAATCAAACTTTGTCTGAACATATTTCGATTTTAATATTCTTATTCTTTCAGTCATTTCCCTAGAATCCCGACCATAGGTAAGGGTTGGCACAAACACCGAATTGAAGATACCTACCTCCATTTTTCTGATTACCAAATGCTGAAGCTGGCGCATTACTGCACCAGCTCTGGCAGTTGTTGCACTTAATTCAGCATCCTGCTTTCCATCACTTGTGAACATGGCTTGAAATACTTGAACTTCTCTGCCTGTTTCAGTGGAACTCCATGCACTGAGCAGGCTTCCTTGAGATATCATCATCATCATCTTCGTTTAACGTCCATTTTCAACGCTAGCATGGGTTAGACGGGAGTTGTCCCACTTGAGGCAAGGCTGGCCGGGTGACCGTCTCGCTCGCATAGGACTGTCTGGCAGGTTTTCTACGGCTGGATGCCCTTCCTAACAGCAACCACATTTACAGTGTGGAACTGGGAACTTTTTACCGTGTTACCTACACGGCCACATTAGTGTGGACTGTGTGTGTGTTTTGTCGTGACACCTCCACGATCTCGATCTCATTTTCTCGTGCTGTTGGTGGGAGTGGGAGGATAGGGTAGGGGTAGTAGATTGGGGTGTATATTTGGTTAAGAGGTGCCTACTGACTGTAGGTTTCACTTTGTACATAGGCAAGGCGGGTCTTCTGTATTACTGTGTAGCACCAAAGATCTCGGTCCAGAGACATTGTCTAAGAGAGATGTAGGTGTGTGAGGTCGGAATTTATAATATATGTTTATATATATATCTATCTATATACACCCTTGCAAGCAGGGAAAAGCGGACGTAAAATGATGATACACTCATGTATTCATTACACCATAATGTATATTTATACACAAGAATGTATATTTATACACAAGAATGTATATGTATTACTTTCTAATCACAAGGTTCTGGGTTCTAATCCTACATTTGTCCCTGGAAAATGTTACTCATGCATTTAACCCTGTATGTCATCTGCCCATATATGCTGAACATTTATATAATTATATTCTAGAAATATATTATTAAAATATCATTTTCATCTTTAACCCAGCCATATCTGGCCAGAAATGTCTCACCTCTTTCTGTGCAAAATCGGCTATAACTTGCCCCTCATACTGACGTTAAGGTATTGTTCTAAAGATAAATAATATCAAAATCTCATAGATTCGATATTATGTGAGATAATTATGTAAGATAAAGTGTTTACTACCAAAATACAATAGTATAAATATTGAGTAATGTGATGCTAAAGGGTTAATCATTTCTATATGTCAGTAATCAATATAAACTATAGGGTTTCTCTTATGTAAATAACTAATTTATGAAAATATGAATTTCTAAACTCGGAGATGATTCTTGTTGTATCCAGTTATCCTGGTAAATTCGATATATCAAACCTAGTCTCTAAAAAATTGTTGGTACTGTTGCTCTGGTCGCTGAAATAAAATTGCGTGTGTGCAAAATCAGATCAATTTTACAATCAAGGGGACGTAAATCTGTAAACATACAGAACGACACCAAGTCCCCTAATTGGGCGCTCTACCAGGTAAAAATATCTCGAACAAAAGGAATTAATAAAAGACGACAATAAAACATCAATGTATCCGCCATAATTACATTCACAACTTTATAATAAAATATTGATAAGGAAAAATAACGAAGTAAAGGTAAGATTAAACCCTAAACTTCGTGAAACTCCGTTAAAAGTATTCGTTGTTGCCTTGGCAGACGATAGTTACGTATGTATATATATATATAAATATATATATATAAACATGTAAACATATGTATATATTTATGTATGCATGAATGTATATATAAATTATTTTCTTATGTACAAAAGTATTTTTCTAATATTGTGTCGTCTGGTTAGCTTCCATTTATTCACGACATAACTCTCAATTTACTCCCCTTCATTTATTCACTGTCTCACTCTCTCTTTCTTTCTCCACACAGCTTCTACTTTCTCTCTTTTTGCCGGTACCTTTCCACACACAATCTCTCTCTCTTTGTCGCTGTTTCCCTTAATTTTTGTCTCCCCCTCTCTCTTGCTCTGCACTTTCTACTTCCCTCTCTTTGTCGCTGTTTCCCTTTATTTTTGTCTCCCCCTCTCTCTTACTCTGCACTTTCTACTTCCCTCTCTCTCTCTCTCTTTTTTCATTTTTCTCTGCCTTACCTCATATACACTCAAGATTACTCTTTCTCTCGCTGTTTCTCTCCTATAGTCTCTATGTCTCCCCCTCTCTCTCACTCTGCATGCTCTACTTCCATCTCTTTCTCTCTCTCTAACCCTTCTTTCTCTTTTTGCCACCCACCTCGCAGAGGAAAGAAAGAGAGAGTAAGTGAGACAGTAAGTAAATGAAGGGGAGTGAGTTGAGAGTTATGTCGTGAATAAATGGAAGAAAACCAATATGAAATATTTAACAAGATATTAGACAAATATTTTTGTACATAAGACAATAATTTATATATACTTTCATGCATACATAAATATATACATATGTTTACATGTATATATATATATATAACGGATGAAATGTGGTAAGGAACCAGGTGGACCATAACGCACCAAAGTACTCAATACTTAGGGTAGTAGAGTGGGTAATAGGAACGAGTAGGACCCCGACGGCTGAGCTGAAGCCGTTTCGACGGCTAATTCTGGAATTAGTCCAGAATTAGCTGTCGAAACGGCTTGAGCTCAGCCGTCGGGGTCCTACTCGTTCCTATATATTTATATATATACACACATACGTAACTATCGTCTGCCAAGGCAACAACGAATACTTTTAACGGAGTTTCACGAAGTTTAGGGTTTAATCTTACCTTTACTTCATTATTTTCCCTTTTCAATGTTTTATTATAAAGTTACGAATACATTGATGTTTTATTGTCGTCTTTTATTAATTTATTCATTTTGTTCGAGATATTTTTACCTGGTAGAGCGCCCAAGTAGGGCACTTGGTGTCAGTCTGTATGTTTACAGATTTACGTCCCCTTGATTGTAAAATTGATCTGATTTTGCACACACGCAATAGTATTGAAGGTATTTAATTTTTAGAGACTAGGTTTGATATATAGACGATCGTTACAAGTGTGTGTGTTTGTGAGTGTACGTAAGTATATTTGTGTGTGTGTGTGATGAACGAACTAGACGTTTCTGTTAGAATCGTCTAACTTCGTGAAACCTTGGGTAATGAAATAATTATATTGTGTTGTTTATTATATAATTAAATGTGTGTGTGTATGTATATATATATATATATATGAAAAAATGAATTCTCTTTGTGGTCGCTCGGTCTTAGAAAGAGCAGTCAAATGTTTTTTAAACCTCATCCTTGGGAAGTCTCGTCTTTCTCAACAGATCTTTTAATTGGTTGACAAACAAAATGACTGAAATTAACGTACATATGGCTGAGTATTCCATAGGCATATGAACGCAATGCAATTTTTTAGCCGACTTAGTAGACTGACAGACAACAGACGATAATTGCTTAATAAATTTGTTTGTTTTTTTTCTTCTTTAAATTGTTATTATTATATATGTGTGTATGTGTCTGTGTGAGCGTGTTCGTGTGTATGTACATATGTATACATTTATACATATGTGTATGTAAATATAAACGTGTTTAGGAGATTAGTATCGGTGTACATATATGCATTATCAGAAATGACAATAAATGCCGGTGTGTGTTGTGACAAGGTTTTACTTCACAGAAGTCAAATGGATTAATATAAATAAATGGTTACCCGTTGGTCACAACTCCTAGGCTGAAGTGTGTGGAGAAGAACAGAGATCTTCTCTTGGAGGTGTTAACATCTTCTTAGGCTGCCGGTGACATTCTTCTTGAGTGGCGAAGGAAATAAGGGAGGAATTCTTCTTCTTGATAGCGAAGGAAATGAGAGAGGGGTCATCTCATGACAAGGTCGCAGGTGTTGTTAACACTTTGGGATTCAGAAGGGGAGAGAGTGAGATCGCCCTGAACTGTCCCTTTTATAGGGTCCGGCCGGAAGTGACAAAAAGGGTTCTGGCACCCCAACGGGAAGTAACTCCAGCTACTTCCTGTCTAGAGAGCTGTGATGTGATTGTCTTAACAAGGGAGGCAACTCTTGCTACATGTGCAAACACCGATAAATTCACACAAATACACACACATACATTCACACAAATACACATACATTCACACAAATACACACATATATTCACACAATCACTCACACAGAGTGTAGCAAAACTTGGAACTCTGTTTGCTGTTTTTGCTGTAGTTTTTTTTACCATACCCTTCCTTCTTTTTAACTCATTCATCTTATAAGTGGACTGTCACATAGACAGACACCAAACAACAAAAGATGTATTTCGTTATTAGCCACAAGGGCGCACAAGAAAAGGGGACAAAACAAAGACATGCCAGGGATTTTACATACAATCGTGTAAAAATATGAAACAAGCAAATATAACAATCGAAATCAAATGGGTTGTTTAATACCCCGTCGATAGAACAACCCTCAACTTCAGGAGTGTGTTGTGCAAGTGCTTCTTTCTTCCTTTTGCTCTCCTTCAACCTACAGGTTTATATACAGAGAAGGCCCAATCACTCGGGCCATTTTTGCCACATTCACCCACCTTTCAGTAAATTTACTGGGGTGCAGTGCCTTTCCACTCTGATTCTCCTTCTAAAGTGGTACCTAAAGAAGGGAGTGAGTTGTTGTCCGGAGAGAAAAGCATCTGTCCTCAAAAAGGATAACCTTATAAAAGACCAGTTAAGCCTGGAGAGGTCAAAAGTTTAAAGTCTGTCTCAAGCCCAGAGGCTCATCAAGTTAGTGCTTATCTCAGTTTCTAGGTGTAAAGTGACTGAGAGTACAAGACTTCTCCACTCCATCACAGGGTTCAAGTCAGTCTTGAGCCCAGAGTCTCACCAGGCTAGTGCTTATCCCAGTTTCTAGGTGTAAAGTGACTGAGAGTACAAGACTTCTCCACTCCATCACAGGGTTCAAGTCAGTCTTGAGCCCAGAGTCTCACCAGGCTAGTGCTTATCCCAGTTTCTAGGTGTTAAGTGACTGAGAGTACAAAACTTCCCCTAGACATGACACCACTCCATTGCAGGGTTCAAGTCAGTCTTGAGCCCAGAGGCTCTCCAGGCTAGTGCTTATCCCAGTTTCTAGGTGTTAAGTGACAGAGTACAAAACTTCCCCTAGACATGACACCACTCCATTGCAGGGTTCAAGTCAGTCTCAAGCTCAGAGGCTCACCAGGTTGGTGCTTATCCCAGTTTGTAGGTGTTAAGTGACTGAGAGTACAAAACTTCCCCCGGACAGGACACCAGTCCACCACAGGGTTAAACACCCTCACCTATTGTTGCTGGTACTCATTTTCAGCTAAGTATACTAGAGCAACATGAAATGAATCATTTTGCTAAAGAACACAACACAGGACCTAGTCTAGGAATCAAACCCTCGACATTATGATTGTAAGTCCAACATCCTTGCCACTAGTCCACGTACTCCCACGGTAAAATTTCATTTCATTTTATGTTGTATTTTTTTTTGTTTTGTTATTTTTACATATCCCATACGAGCGAGACAACCAATCTTGCCTCAAGTGGGACAATTCCCGTCTAAACCCATGCCAGCGTGGAAGATAGACGTTAAACGATGATGATGATGATGATGATCTTAAAATTGATAATAAAATGTAGTTTGCTTGAAGCATTGTATATAATATATCACGTTGAAAGAGGTAAAAGGCTAAACAATGCAAAATAGACTATAAGATGAGGTAACGAAAAGTAAGTCACCTGGTAATCTTTGTTTTGTTTTTCAGGGTTTAAGGAACTTTCAGAGGATAATATTCCAATTTCCTTTCTTTGGGATTAAATTTTGATTTAAATTTTTCTAGGTCGTTTTCAAGCGTTTTTTGGTGGTTATTTCACTGATCACAAGAATGATGTCAACTGCTAATGTAGTATTCTGTGAAAACGAGTTTCTTTTTTGTATGAAATGCTGTTTAGTTTGTGTGCATGTGGGTGTTCTTTTATGTATTTCTTTTTTTCTTTCCTTCTGATAGAATCTGGTTGTTCATTGACGACTCTGGAACTCTCCCTGAGGAAGACTCCACCCTACACCAAAATACCAGCAGCAGCAATTCACTATTGCATTAACCAATTAGAAACTAGTAGCGATCTTATTAGAATCACAGACACTTCTTTCATGTTGTCCTGAAACTGTTCTCACAAACTACTGGCATGTGTTGCTGTTATTGTTGTTGTTTAACCCTTTAGCATTTAAACTGGCTGTATCAGGTAAAGAGTTTACCATGAAAATATAATAATAAATATAGAGTAATGTAAATGGTAAAGGGTTAATAAAGATTAATTACTGGATTAATTCCCTACTTTAAAGGTTACATTATCATCACCATCATCATCTCTAAAATTGTCAAGAAGGCCGAAGGTGTCTTGGCTATTTTGTGTTCTGCCGTCGGGGTCGTGACTCTTTTCCTATATATATATATATATATATATATATATATATAATTTTCATTCATTTTACGTCTGCTTTTTCCTGCTTGCAAGGGTGGGACGGGAACTGATTCTGGCTTGATTTCTACAGCTGGATGCCCTTCCTAACACCAACCTCATTTACAGTGAGTGCTGGGTGCTTTTTTTCCATGGCACCTCCACGACCACTTTGCAGTGGAATGATAGGGACCCCAGCTGAGTAAACTGGATATATAAATAAATTTAATTCCAAAGAGAAAAAACCAGAACATTTTTCTATGAGTGTTCATTATACTCTGAAGAAGGGAATTTTAACTCCCAAAATATTAGGATGAAAAAAAATAACAGCCACAAAAAGAAACAAAAAAAAACAGGTAATTACTAGGTAACTTACCATCCATTTTGCATTGTTTAGCCACTGTATATCACTTTCCACATTATATATATACAGGGTGCGAACGATATTTGTTCGCAAGATTACTGTCTAGGAAAAAATAACACAGTAGTTTTATTTTTTAAGATATATTTATCAAACTTGGGTCAGTTTGTCTTCATGACTTGTTCTTTCGATCTCATTCGATAAACCCGCCATTGGCTTTGATGACGGGCTCAAGGTGGCCTCGGAACCGGCTACAGGCCTTCGTCACTGTCCCCCGACTTAGGCCCCTAAAGGCACTTGTGATCCTGGCCTTCAGATCGTCTTTCGTGTTGCAGTTAGATCTGTTGGTGTCTCCTTCCACTGCGCCCCACACAAAGAAGTCGAGGGGGTTGCAGTCAGGCAAGCTGGGAGGCCAGCTGTCAGGTGACATGTGGTCGACGAAGTTCTCTGACAGCCAGGCTTGGGTCTTTCGGCTGGTATGGCAGGGCGCTGAATCTTGCTGCCACACGTACGGCCTACCTGGTCGATCCAGGGCTTTACTACCTCACTCAGAACGCGGATGTAGCCATCGGTGTTCAGCTTGAGGCCCTCAGGGAAGAAGTGAGGTGGCATGACGTCACCTTGGCTGCTGGCGACACCTAAGACCAATGTTGTGGCTGGAAACTTTGTCTGCATGACTCTGCGCACGTCTTTGGATGAGACACCATGCTGAAGCATATGTACTGTATGCTCCATCCCCCAGCCCACACTGTAAAGTGGACATGTAAAAGACACGACAAAAAGCACACAACGTGGTTGGCATTAGGAAGGGCAACCAGCGAGACACAGTCACCCGACCCAACTTGCCTCTAAATGGGACCTGTCTAACCCATGCTGGCATGGAAGATAGACGATAATCGATGGTGATATATATCATCATCATCACTGTTTAATGTCCATTTTTACACACTAGCATGGATTAGACTAGTTGTCCTGTTGTGAGACAAGCCAGATCAGGTGACCGTGTCTTGCTCATACAGAACTGGTTTGGGCCTGGTTTCTACAGATGGATGCACTTCCACATTCAAAATAGTAGGTGCACAGGATAAAGACAATTAGAAAAACTGATAGTCCCATCTCTTCAGTCAACCTCTGGAAATCACTACAGTTTTGGTGCATTAAGGTTGGTATCATTCATTCCAGTGCACATCGGGATATAACAAAACAGGTAGAGTCAAGTTATATTTTTAGGCGAATTACACAAATATAGGGGAAAAGAATCACAAGAGCATCAACTGACAAAGAAGGAAGAGAACAGAGCATGAAGGCTTAGCCAAAGGGGGAAAAAATATAGAAAGAAGACAAATAGTAAAACAGAAGAGAATTAAAAACTGTACAAAAAAGGGAGACTAGAGGAAGACAGACTGGGTGATGTGATATCTATTATAAGATAGTTTCTCTAAAAGCTAGCATTGCTAAGTCTTCAGAATATAAATTCAAAACAGGGATCACACAGGACAAAGAGTCCTTATTCTCTTGTTTTACTATTTTTCTCCTTTGGCTAAGCCATCACATACCGTTCTCTCTGTTCAACAGTTGACGCACTTGGAATACTTTTTCCTCTATCATCATCTCCATTTTTCCATGCTAGCATGGGTTAGACAAATTATCCTGTTGTGGGCAATGCTAGGTCAGGTGACCATGTCTTGCTCATACAGAACTGATTTAGGCTTGGTTTCTACAGCTGGATGTCCTTCCTAACACCAACCTCATTTACAGTGAGTACTGAGTGCTTTTTGTCGTGACACCTACACAACCACTTTACAGTGTGGTCTGGGCGCTTTTTGTCGTGACACCAACACAACCACTTTACTGTGTGGGCTGGGTGCTTTCTGTCATGACACCTACACAACCACTTTACAGTGGGAGGGGTCATACTGTATATATGCTTCAGCTTCAGCCTGAACCCATGGGAAGTCGAGTCTTCTGAATGACTGCGTAATGCCAGAGATCTTGGTCCTGTGTCATCATCTTTGAGAGGTGCAATTGGGCAAGGTCAGCTCTATATTTGTGTAAGCCAGCTAAAGGCACAATTTGTCCCTACCTGTTTTAGTGAGGGCCATATTGCCTGGGTATAGTCTTTACATAGGTAGTGGTACATTCCTACCTGACAACTCATAACATTTCCAAATAAACCAACAAAGACAGATAAAATTGAATAAAAGATTTATTAATAATATTAATATCAATAATGGCATTCATTCATCATCATCATCATTATCACTGTTTAACATCTATGTTTTCCCCATTTTCCCCATGCTTGCATGGGTTAGACGGGTCATCCAGGTTATGTGACAAGTCTGGCCAGTTAACCGTGCCATATCTTGCTCAAACGGAACTGTAATAATTGTTTCTACTTTAGGCACAAGGCCAGCAATTACCCCAGAGCATTACTGGTACTTTATTTTATCGACCCCCGTAAGGATGAAAGGCAAAGTCAACCTCGGTGGGATTTGAACTCAGAATGGCAAGGGCCGTAACTCAATGCGTCAAAGCATGGCGTCCGACCCTCTACCGGTACTGCCAATCTAAATAATTGTTTCTACTTTAGGCACAAGGCCAGCAAACACCCAGTGCATTACTGGTACTTTATTTTATCGACCCCCGTAAGGATGAAAGGCAAAGTTAACCTCGGCGGAATTTGAACTCAGATCATACAGGGACGTAACTATGATATTATATGATTGAAAAGTTATTAAATATAACTGGAATAGTTTAAGGTTAGCATAAGCTGTATCCTGATTGGTAGAAGTATCGTGTGTGTGTCCATAATATAGATATGTATATATATATATATATATATACATACATATATGCATGCTATATATATATATATATATATGTATATACGCACATATATTTATATATATATACACACACACATATATATCATCATCATCATCCTCATCGTTTAACGTCTATCTTCCATGCTAGCATGGGTGTATATATATATATATATATATGTAATAAAAAAAAAAAAATAAATGCAGAGAAAATGTCTTGTGTGGAAAGACATGAACATCAAGAAAATTTGTGATGATTTATTCTGCTTCAAACTGTGATGATAAGTTTCCATCTGCAGGCCTCTCTTGGCCATTGTTCACAAATCCTCCGACCATGCCTTGTGCCAAATTGAACAGGTTAATCGGTGTGTTTCCATCCGTTATCAGGGTTGACTTGATGCCTAGAGCTTTCAATAATTTCATCTGGCTCTCCTGTCCAGATATGGCAATATCTCTGAGGGTGTTGGTACCAAGACTCTCGATCATTCTCTGGAACATGTTTATTTGAATCTGGGACATTTCTGAGGTCTTGTTCACCTCCAGGGCATTTTTCTCCGAGATGTACTTTATTTCGGCTTCCCGGGCTAGAGTGACTTGAGTCAATTTTGCCTCCTTTTAAGGAAAGAAAAAGAAATAAGGGTTTCTGATTTAGGCACAAGGCCAACAATTATTGGGGAAGGGAAAGTTGATTAAATCGACCCCAGTGTGTTATTGGTATATATTTTATCGACCCCGTAAGGACGAAAGGTAAATCTAACTTTGATGGGATTTGAACTCTGAATGTAAATCATGCCCAATGCTCTACTGAGAGTGCCAATCCCTAATAATGGTTTCTGATTTAGGCACAAGGCCAGTAATTTTTTTTTTGGGGGGGGGGGGGGGAGTAGATTAAATCAACCTCAGTGCATTACTGGTACTTTATTTATCGACACCAGAAGGATGAAAGGCAAAGTTAACCCCAATGGGATTTGAACTCAGAACATAAAGGGCTGTAGCTACATGTCACAAATCGTGTTGTCCGATACTGCCAACCCACTACCCTAATAATGATAATAATAATAATATAAGCCCTTTAAATACTAGTCTATCCTAAACCACCTCTATTAAAGTGTTCAAATTTGAATTGAAACCAATGTTTCCATTGGTATTTCCATTGCTGATACTGTCTGTTGGTCACAACATCTGGCAGAAGAAAGGAGTTGATCATCAGATCAGACTAAAGAAACAATGTTTCCATTCATCTTTCCATTGCTGATACTATCTGTTGGTCACAACATCTGGCAGAAGAAAGGAGCTGATCATCAGATCAGACTAAAGAAACAATGTTTCCATTCATCTTTCCATTGCTGATACTATCTGTTGGTCACAACATCTGGCAGAAGAAAGGAGCTGATCATCAGATCAGACTAAAGAAACAATGTTTCCATTCATCTTTCCATTGCTGATACTATCTGTTGGTCACAACATCTGGCAGAAGAAAGGAGCTGATCATCAGATCAGACTAAAGAAACAATGTTTCCATTCATCTTTCCATTGCTGATACTATCTGTTGGTCACAACATCTGGCAGAAGAAAGGAGCTGATCATCAGATCAGACTAAAGAAACAATGTTTCCATTCATCTTTCCATTGCTGATACTATCTGTTGGTCACAACATCTGGCAGAAGAAAGGAGCTGATCATCAGATCAGACTAAAGAAACAATGTTTCCATTCATCTTTCCATTGCTGATA
>OZ024763.1:15296210-15311210 GCA_964016885.1 Eledone cirrhosa
ACCCCAACCACTACCACCTCTACCACCACAACTACCATCACACCACCACCATCACACCCCGACCACCACCATCACATCAACACCATACACCCCAACCACCATCACACCCCAACCACCACCACCACCATCACACCCTTACTACCACCACTACCACCATCACATCAACACCACACCACCACCATCACACCCAAACCAACCACCACTATCACATCAACACCACACCACCACCCCACCACAACCACCACCATCACATCAACACCACACCACCACCATCACACCCAAACCAACCACCACTATCACATCAACACCACACCACCACCCCACCACAACCACCACCATCACATCAACACCACACCACCACCATCACACCCAAACCAACCACCACTATCACATCAACACCACACCACCACCCCACCACAACCACCACCATCACATCAACACCGCACCACCACCACCATCAAATCAGTTGTGGTCTTCATCAGTTTCCATTAATAGACATACTGACCAGTTGTAAGACAGCTGTATTTGTAGTCGTGCATGGTCGGATGTCTCCACGGTGATAATGTCCGTACAGAAATCGGGACCAAGTAGCAGACAAAGGGAGCGAATCGCGTTTGGTCTCTTTGGCTTTCCTCCGGATAAACGCAGCTGGGTAAATTGTTCGTCAGGCTGGAGCATTATAAGATCTGGGCCGAAGATCACCCTGCCAAAAAAAATTACTTAATTATTAGATCAGAAATGCTCAAGGCAGACTGGTTACTATAACGACATCACAATCACACACGTGTATTACAGACACGTAGGCCAGTTAATCTTTAATGAGCTGTTGCCGACAAATTGCTGGAGGGACTGGTTTCAGCCGGTTTAAACGGAAATTCGGAAACATTTTTTCACGCTCAGAGTTGCTGAAGCATGGAACAAACTACCTGCATCAGTTGTTGGCTGTCGAGACACTGCACCCTTTAAGGCCTCCATGGAACAAACTACCTGCATCAGTTGTTGGCTGTCGAGACACTGCACCCTTTAAGGCCTCCATGGAACAAACTACCTGCATCAGTTGTTGGCTGTCGAGACACTGCATCCTTTAAGGCCTCCATGCTTCCCAAGATCTGCCAACACTACAGCTAACACATACACACATGTACTTCCCTGACATTTGTGTATTATTCTATGTACTATACATACATCTTTGACGAGTTGTAGTGCACCTGAGCACTTTACACAATAATTTCATTATTATTTTTTAAGAGAATTCTGGCCAGATATGGCTGGTTTAAATGCTAAAGAGATAAACCTAGAGATGTAAGCTTTAACTACAACTAAAATGAAGAAGAAGAAAAGGGAGGAGGAGGAGAAAAAAAAGAAGAAGAAGAAGGAAAAGAAAGAGAAGAGGAAGAACAACAACAGGAACAATAGTTCTATAATATGGAAGAACAAAAGTGCAACAATTTCTAGTGTACCTTGCTTTTTTCTGTTTGTAATCATAGATTTGCACAGCTGCATTGTGAGGGACCCTGTATGTGACAGCATGGGTCTTATTCCTTTTCTTCTGATGGCTTGAGTCTGTGGACTTAGCTCTCGTTCCTCGCTCAGCCAGGGGATCACACTCAAGGCTCAACAGCTCCTCCACAGCAGATGGTAATTCCTTCTGCCAAAGTTCTTCATTTTCGTCCAATATATATGACATAGCACTCACCAATCTCACCTGTTAGTAGACAAGTTATCAAAGATCAATCAAAGTTTGGAAATGTCTTAAACAAAAAATCAACCAATCAATGAATATTTAGGGTTCGATTTTACTTAAACCTCGGGTTAAACAATACCTTGTGAGTGAAATTTGAGACAGAAACTGTGCAGAAGCCCATTGTATGTGTATAAATTAGGTGCAAGAGGGATCAGATGCAGTATGCTCAAGAGGAGATTGCGTTGGTATGGTCATGTCATGCGTTTGAAGGATGTAGGCTGTATTAACAGGTGCAGGGCGATCCCAATTGATGGAAGCTATGGGGTAGGAAGACCCAGGAAGACCTGGACGAGGGGATAAAAGCTGACCTTGCGCACCTGAACCTCTCAAAGACAATGACACAGGATCGAGATCTTTGGCATTATGCAGTAATACAGAAGACATGCCTTCCCATGCACACAGACTCAAACATACATCTAGTAGGCACCTCTTAACCACTATACCCCCACCTACCCACTCCTGTCCACACCACCTATAAACTGTTAACAAAACAGATCCATTCCACACTATAATGTGGTCATGGAGGTGTCACGACAAAAGGCACCCAGTCCACACTGTAAGGTGGTCAAGGAGGTATCACGACAAAAAGCACCCAGTCCACACTGTAAGGTGGTCAAGGAGGTATCACGACAAAAAGCACCCAGTCCACACTGTAAGGTGGTCAAGGAGGTATCACGACAAAAAACACCCAGTCCACACTATAATGTAGTCATGGAGGTATCACGACAAAAAGCACCCTGTCTACACTGTAAAGTGGTCAAGGAGGTATCACGACAAAAAGCACCCTGTCTACACTGTAAAGTGGTCAAGGAGGTATCACGACAAAAAGCACCCTGTCTACACTGTAAAGTGGTCAAGGAGGTATCACGACAAAAAGCACCCAGTCCACACTGTAAAGTGGTTGTGTAGGTGTCATGTTAAAAAGCACCCAGTCAACACTGTAAAGTGGTCAAGGAGGTATCACGACAAAAAGCACCCAGTCCACACTGTAAAGTGGTTGTGTAGGTGTCATGTTAAAAAACACCCAGTCCACACTGTAAAGTGGTCATGGAGGTATCACGACAAAAAGCACCCAGTCCACACGGTAAAGTGGTCAAGGAGGTATCACGACAAAAAACACCCAGTCCACACTATAATGTGGTCATGTAGGTGTCACGACAAAAAGGACCGGGCCTACACTGTAAAGTGGTCATGTAGGATGCTTCTTGCTGTGACACCTACACAACCACTTTACAGTGTGGGCTGGGTGCTTTTTGTCGTGTTGCTATCACGACCACTTTACAGTGTGGGTTGGGTGCTTTTTGTCGTGTTGCTATCATGACCACTTTACAGTGTTGCCTGGAGGCTTCACTGGATGTATAGTTCAGCTTGTCCTCATGGAAGATGTTTTGGAGTGGGTGGAGTGGGCTGGAACATACTATGCTTCATCTTCAGCCGGTGTCCACCAACAAAAATTAATTTGCTAACATTAACCTATTCAGTACCATAGCCGAGATAACTCGTCCTATCATACACACACAATACATATATGACACAGTCACACATAAAGATACTCAATACATATATAACACACACAACATATATATAACACACACATACACACAGCCTATATATAACATACACACACAACATATATAACACACAACATATATATAACACACACACTACACTCCAACAGTCACACACAACACAACACTCACAAACAATACAACACTCACAACACAACATAACCAACACACACAACACAACACTCACAACCAACACACACAACACAACCAACACACAACACAACCAACACAAAACTCACAACGCAACACAACCAACACACACAACACAACACAACCAACACAACCAACACACACAACACAACACAACCAACACACACAACACAACACAACCAACACAACCAACACACAACACAACCAACCCACACAACCAACACACACAACACAACACACAACACAACACAACCAACACACACAACACAACACAACCAACACACACAACACAACACACAACAATCACAACACAACCAACACACACAACACAACCAACACACACAACACAACACACAATCACAACACAACCAACACACAACACAACAATCACAACAATCACAACACAACCAACACACAACACAACCAACACTCACAACACAACCAACACACATACCTTCCCAGTCTTTATATTCCTCACATACAGCCCTTCGTTTTCATCCAATGCAATGGACTCGTTAGTTCGGAGAATTTCAACCTCGACAGGTGGGACATAGTCAACTGGACCACTAATCATCCATCGATCTCCAGGTTGACGAATTAAATCCTGAAAAAAAAAAAAAAAAACGAATTCTTACTTTTGTAGTAAAAGTGTTGAACCTTACAAAAAGGGCTAAAGACCCCCTTTGGTCACGAATGACCATGGGATAAGACTCTCTGGGTGGGTTACCTGAGGTCTCTGCTCCCACAACCCCCTCACAAACAGGTAGAAGAGAAGCAGTTTTAATAAAATAATTTGTATTGAAAATTGAAAGATTTAAAAAAACAATTTGTATTTACAACTGAAGGATTTAACCCTTTAGCATTTACACCGTCTATATCTGGCCAGAATTCTCTCACCTCTTTCTGTTCAAACCAGCTGTAACCAGCCACTCATACTGATGTTAAGGTATTGTTCTCAAAATATATAACATCAATATCTCATAGAGTCGATATTATGTGAGATAATTATGTAATGTAAAGCCTTTACTATGAAAATACAATAGTAAATATAGGGTAATGTAAACACTAAAGGGTTAACAAAGCAATTGTACTTAAAATTGAAGGATTTAATAAAGCAATTTATACTTAAAATTGAAGGATTTAATAAAGCAATTTGTACTTAAAATTGAAGGATTTAATAAAGCAATTTGTACTTAAAATTGAAGGATTTAATAAAGCAATTTGTACTTAAAATTGAAGGATTTAATAAAGCAATTTGTACTTAAAATTGAAGGATTTAATAAAGCAATTTGTACTTAAAATTGAAGGATTTAATAAAGCAATTTGTACTTAAAATTGAAGGATTTAATAAAGCAATTTGTACTTAAAATTGAAGGATTTAATAAAGCAATTTGTACTTAAAATTGAAGGATTTAATAAAGCAATTTGTACTTAAAATTGAAGGATTTAATAAAGCAATTTGTACTTAAAATTGAAGGATTTAATAAAGCAATTTGTACTTAAAATTGAAGGATTTAATAAAGCAATTTGTACTTAAAATTGAAGGATTTAATAAAGCAATTTGTACTTAAAATTGAAGGATTTAATAAAGCAATTTGTACTTAAAATTGAAGGATTTAATAAAGCAATTTGTACTTAAAATTGAAGGATTTAATAAAGCAATTTGTACTTAAAATTGAAGGATTTAATAAAGCAATTTGTACTTAAAATTGAAGGATTTAATAAAGCAATTTGTACTTATGGCTGAAGGATTTAAGGATATAACAAAGCAGTTTGTACTTACACATGAATCATGGAAATTTTCATTAGCAGAGCAAATAAGGGCCTGTCCTTCATGTAGCACATAGTTGTTTTGAATTCCCTTAGGAAGTGCCTCTCCAGGTAATAAGAAAAAGGACTTTGGTCCCTGAAAAACAGCATAAGAAGGACCTTAATGCACAGGTTATTACTAGATAGTAGGGATCAATTCGTAATAGGGAAGAAAAAAATCTGGGGCAGGAGAGGAAGGAAGGCGGTAAGGGCTTTAAGGGAATTAGTGTTCCTTGAATTTTCTCATGGAACTCCCACATGTCATCACACTAGAGGCTGTCATGTGGTGAAGGTTAAACTATAGGCTATCTCATGTATATATACACACACACACACACATGTATATATACACACACACACATGTATATATACAAACACACATGTATATACACACACACACACATGTATATATATACACACACACATGTATATATACACACACACACATGTATATATACACACACACATGTATATATACATACACACACATGTATATACACACACACATGTATATATACAAACACACATGTATATACACACACACATGTATATACACACACATGTATATATATACACACATGTATACACACACACACACACATGTATATATACACACACATGTATATACACACACACACATGTATATATACACACAATGTGTATACACATACACACACGTATATATACACACACACATGTATATATACATACACACACATTTATATATATACACACATGTATATACACACACATGTATATATACATACACACACATGTATATACACACACATGTATATATACACACATACATGTATATACACACACACACACATGTATATATACACACAATGTATATACACATACACACACGTATATATACACACACACATGTATATATACACACACACACATTTATATATATATACACACATGTATATACACACACATGTATATATACATATACACACATGTATATACACACACGTATATATACACACATACATGTATATACACACACACACACGTATATATACACATACACGCATGTATATACACACACACACACATGTATATACACACACACACATGTATATACACACACACACACATGTATATACACACACACACATGTATATATACACACACACACATGTATATATACACACACACACATGTATATATACACACATACACATGTATATACACACACGCATGTATATACACACACACACATGTATATACACACACACATGTATATACACACACACACACATGTATATATACACACATACATGTATATACACACACACACGTATATATATACACATACACATATCATCATAGCTTAGTGGTTAAAGACTCAGGCTTACAATCGTGAGGTTGTGAGTTCGATTCTTGGACCAGGCTTGAGCAAGACACTTTATTTCACGTTGCTCCAGTCACTGGTGCCAAGCTGTATCGGCCATTGCCTAAGGACAACATCGGTGGCGTGGAGAGGGGGAAACAGGTATGGATGAGTGACTGCTAGTCTTCAACAAAACAACCTAGCCTGGATTTGTGCCTCGGAGGGAAACTTGCTAGGTAGAAATCACATGGTCTTTCATGACCGAAGGGGTCTTTACCCTTTTATATATTTATATATATATGTGTGTGTGTGTTATACTCTTTTACCTGTTCCAACCATCCGGCTGAGGCCATGATATACAGGGTGCGAACGATATTTGTTCGCAAGATTACTGTCTAGGAAAAAATAACACAGTAGTTTTATTTTTTAAGATATATTTATCAAATTTGGGTCAGTTTGTCTTCATGACTTGTTCTTTCGATCTCACTCGATAAACCCGCCATTGGCTTTGATGACGGCCTCAAAAGCGGCCTCGGAACCGACTACAGGCCTTCGTCACTGTCCCCCGACTTAGGCCCCTAAAGGCATTTGTGATCCTGGCCTTCAGATCGTCTTTCGTATTGCAGCTAGATCTGTTGGGGTCTCGTTCCACTGCGCCCCACACAAAGAAGTCGAGGGGGTTGCAGTCAGGCAAGCTGGGAGGCCAGATATCAGGTGAAGTGTGGTCGACGAAGTTCTCTGACAGCCAGGCTTGGGTCTTTCGGCTGGTATGGCAGGGCGCTGAGTCATGCTGCCACACGTACGGCCTACCTGCAGCTACCTGGTCGATGCAGGACTTTACTACCTCGCTCAGAACACGGATGTAGCCATCGGTGTTCAGCTTGAGGCCCTCAGGGAAGAAGTGAGGTGGCATGACGTCACCTTGACAGCTGACAACACCTAAGACCAATATTGTCGCTGGAAATTTTGTCAGCATGACTCTGGGCACGTCTTTGGATGAGACAGTGAGCCACTGTTGTTCAACAGAAGTCTGAAATTTCCTTATTTGTCCTCCCGGCACGGATTCCAAGAAGAACTCTGTGTCTCTTCCACAAATTTAGAGTTTCAAAATTATTCATAATCAATTATTCTGAAAATAAATAATGAAATATAGTCACTGTTTTTACGGAAGTAAAAAAAATTTGCATAAAATTAGCAGTTGAAAATTGCGAACAAATATCGTTCGCACCTGTATATAAATAAATATATATATATATAAATAAATATATATATATATATTATTTCTGAAGACAGCATATATATGTGATGGTATGTATATTCTCCTTGATAGTTTGTATAATTTTGTACATAGATCTTTTGAATATGCATACCAATTCTAACACATATATGTCCTAGAAACGATCGTAAAATAATGAACTTTTTTTGTTTAATATAAGGAACTGTTTCTTTGTTTATTCATTATTTTTTTAATATTTTATCTTGACTCTGTATTCCGTTTATCTTTCACCGAAAGTGATTTTTGAATGCATCTCTTCTTTTCATGATATCCGGATTACATTGAGTTCTTCATACGGATTGGACACTACCGTAAACTCTTGGTAGATTTATCTACATATATATATATATATATATAATTGAATATATGAGAGGGATGAACATAGATACAAGTATACATGTGTTCCAATTGTAAATGACCAAGTTATCTAGGTTGAAAAAAATACTAACTTAAAACAATATGGTTTGCCTGACTTGATTTAAAGTAATAAATCAATAAAAATAAATTGATCAATATATTGATTTATTACTTTAAATCGAGTCAGGCAAGCCATATTGTTTTAAGTTAGTATTTTTTTCAACCTAGATAACTTGGTCATTTACAATTGGAACACATGTATACTTGTATCTATGTTCATCCCTCTCATATATTCAATTATATTACATGGCTTGGAAAGATTCCATTCTTTGAGCTATTTAATTGTAAAAGACTATTTTGAGTTTCTAACTCAATGTATGATATATCATCATCATCATTTTATGTCCGCTTTTCCCTGCTTGCAAGGGTGGGATGGGTCTTATTTAGCACAGCATCTCTCCACTCGTCACGGTCCTTCGTCATCTCCACCGTGAGCTTCAATGATCTGAGGTCTGTTCTCACCAAAATAATGCAGAGTAAAAGATATGAAATGTGACTTACTTTTATGAGTTTCTTTTTTCCTAATTGAGGTTTACCATCATCACCAACAGGGTTTACAATAATACAGTACTGTGAGCTGGTTAGAGTAACAATCTTTTCAATACTTTTCACCTGAAAAATGCAATATTATGTTATACATATGTGTGTATATATATATATCATCATCATCATCGTTTAACGTCCATCTTCCACGCTAGCATGGGTTTAGACGGGAATTGTCCCACTTGAGGCAAGATTGGTCGTCTCGCTCGTATAGGACTGTCTGGCAGGTTTTCTACGGCTGGATGCCCTTCCTAACACCAACCACGTTTACAGTGTGGACTGGGAGGTTTTTACCGTGTTACCTACACGGCGACATTATAGCGTGGACTGTGTGTTTTTTGTTATGATACCTACACGACCTCATTTATTTAGGACTGGATGTTGTGGTACCAACATAACTTTACAGAGAAAGGGGAGGGCTTGATGTGGTGGGGTAGTTGGGGTAGTGGAATGGGGGTGTATATTTGATTAATAGGTGCCTACTGACTGTAGGTTTCACTTTGTACTTAGGCAAGGCAGGTCTTCTGTATTACTGCGTAGCGCCAAAGATCTCGGTCCAGTGACATTGTCTTGGAGAGGTGTAAGTGTGTAAGGTCGGAATTTATCAAATCGTCCCAAGTTTTTCTGGGTCTGCCTACTCCGTAACTTCCCTCAATTTTGATCGCCCTGCACTTTTTTTTTAATATATATATATGTATATATATATATATATATACTAGCCGAATTACCTGCGCCTTCCTGTGTTTCACATTTTTTTTTGTAAGAAAATGATGATTGATTTTAAATCAGTGCTATAATTTATGGAGAAAAACTCCATTAGGGTGTCTTAATATTATTGAAATTTGCTGAAATTTTGGGAATAGGCACCATATCTTGTGAATAGGTACATCTTGTGAATATCTTGTGAATAGGCACCATATCTTGTGAATAGGCACCATATCTTGTGAATATCTTGTGAATAGGCACCATATCTTGTCATTTACCTATGGTTTGAATTTCATATAAATCGAAGGGAAAACATTTTCAGCGGGAGTTTGTGCCCCCGGGGAACCCTTTGATTAAAATGAAATATACTTATCCAAGTACCCTGGGCAATGTAGTTTCAGAATATATATGGTTATGGGGTTCTATCTCCAAAACCATAGGAGTAGTTCGTGAACAAACAAACAGACAGGAACTACAACTTTATATATATATATATATATATATATATATATATATATATATATATATATATATATGTATATTTTGTATTTTGTCTGATGAAGGCATACCATAATTTAACTTGGTATCCTTGAAATATGTATAATGAAATAAATATGGTTTTATAAATATAGTTTCCATTTATTAATATCGTATATATATATATATATATAAGTAAAATATATATATATATATACTATAAGGATAAAGAACAAGAATTCAGTGTTGCATCATAACATATTTAATAATATATTACATATGTTTCACTATCGATCAGCTCGAGGCAAGACCTAATATGGATCGAACCTGACTCTGTAAGTATATGAGTTCGTCACACAGAATCAGAGACAAACTCATATACTAAGCATATCTGACGACCTTTCGATTACAGAGTCAGGTTCGACCTATATTAGGTCTTGCCTCGAGCTGATCGATAGTGAAACATATGTAATATATTATTAAATATGTTAAGATGCAACACTGAATTCTTGTTCCTTATCCTTATAGTATTATTCTCTGCTCTGCGCGAGCATCGAGTGCTCAACTGGCATACCGCCTACAGACGCATTTTTCATGCAACCATACAACAATATATATATATATATATATATATATATATATATATATATATATATATATATACACACACACACATTGGACCTGTTATTTTTCTCTAAAAGCATTTTTTCTGATTCCGCCCTGTGCATCCCTTCAATCTTTCTAATTTCTCATTCTTTCTTCTGTTGAAGGACTAGCATCCGAAACGTTAAGACCCTCTTCCTGCTATTTCAAGCGTTAAACTAATATATTCCTTCCATATACTGTACTGATTGTGTTGTTATTTCTGTTTACCTTTTACACACACACACACACACATATATATATATATATATATATATATATATATATATATTGAGATCGGTGTGGAAGTCGGACCTTCGTAAAGACCTGAAAATCCGCCTCTTCATTGCTGTTGTGGAGTCTGTGCTGCTGTACGGGTCTGAGACTTGGACACTGATCAAGAAACTCACTCAGATGGTGGATGGGTGCTACACGAGAATGCTGAGGATGGCTCTGAACATTAATCAGTATTCACTGAAAAACTCAGAACTGTATGGGAGCCTCCCAAAAGTCAGCTCAAAAGTGACACAGAGGAGACTGAGGTTAGCTGGACATGCTCACCGACATCCAGAGTTGATATTGCACTGAGTGCTCCTGTGGGAGCCCGTACATGGGCACGCTGGAAGAGGAAGACTGAGGTTAACGTATGTTGATGCCCTAAGGACAGACACTGGTCTGTTGGAGACGCAGGACATGGCAGCGATAATTCTCTCTCTCTCGTCTGCGACTTCACAGAACTTATGTTTACCGAATTCGCAGACCAGACCCCTTCTTCCTCCCGTTAGACCTGTGAGAAATTCCTTCCTTGCTCACATTTCAACCAGGTTTGATGGTCTTTATTCTCTTGTTCACGATTCCACCGAATTTATATTCATAGAAATCTGGGACTTGTTTCCTTCTTCATCACTTTCTGCTGCTTAAACCATTTTGTTTGCTTACCCTAGCGTCCCCTTTATTTACGTGTCCCAACGACTTTTTTTTAGCCGTTGCTCGCACCAACCTGAGGTATATGGCCTTTAATGCGACGAAATGCCTAGGACGGTTGGATGGCCACTGATGAAGGACTCACTTTTTCATATGTAACCCATTTGCAACGCCGCAGCTCCATTATTATCATATATATATATAATATATATATATATATATATATATATATATATATATATATATATAATATATACACAATATGTTGAAAAGGTAACACACTAGAGAGAGATAGTGCGCCATCAATAAAACCACCAGTGTATGGAATCTATAACCTATGAAAGGCAGGGTAGACACAAAAGACTAGAATACACAGCAAACCCCCAATTTTTCATATCAATTTATAGTTCAGCAGTGAATATACCTGCTGCAGGGAGTGTTTGAGGAGTCTGCCCTCCGCTGACCCTCTCGGGAATTAGTGGGAGAAGAAAAAGAAGGAGGAGGAGGAGAAGAAGACAAAGAAGAGAAAACATACCTCTTCATAAACGTCTGGAATGTAAGATTTTGTGTCATTGATGTCAATCAACCATTCCTCTCCAGCTTGTCGTAGTTTCTGAAACCGATCCTCAAAGTCTTGCAAGGCCTTCACTTTGAGGGCGGTCTGCAAAAGAGAATGGGGTCACACTGGTAGTCACACAAACTTGTACTGGTGATAAATATACCGTTACCTATAATTTTATCTATGTATGTATGTGTGTGTGTGTATGTATGTGTGTGTGTGTGTATATATGTATATATGTATGTCGCATGGTCGGGTCATTGGTGACTAAACCGGCAACCCTACCAAGTTAACTTGGTGAGGAGGAGGATTTTAGACACCCTGGTGGACAAAAAACAAATCCTGACAAAGGGCGGAAGAACTCATAAGAGTCAGCGGCCAACCAAAAATGTGTAAATATGTATATATATATATATGTAGCTACTGTCGCTCAAAGAGTGGGATTGGCTCTGTGCACAGTCTTTCTTCACTTAAAAAAAAAACCTTCATGCACAGGCATTGCATGATAGCATTAATTGATAATTATTGATAATGTCATATTGTGCAATGGCCATACTCGATAACAAGGGGGCAGCCATCATATATATATGTATGTATAATTGTATGTTTTTTGAAGCATCTCGAATTGCATATGAGAAAGTAAAAAGGGCTATCAGGAAGCACTCATCATCATCATCATCACCGTTTTATGTCCGTTCTTCCACGCTAGCATGGGTTAGACGGGTTGTCCTGTTGTGAGCAGTGTCCAGTTGGCTGACCTTGTCTTTCTTATATGGGCACTGATTCTGGCTTCATTTCTACAGCTGGATGCCCTTCCTAACACCAACCTCATTTACAGTGAGTGCTGGGTGCTTTTTTTTCCGTGGTGCCTACACGTCCACTTTACAGTGTGTGCTGGGTGCTTTTTTGCTGTGGCACCTTCACGACCACTTTGCAGTGGAATGATAGGGACCCCAGTCCTATCATCTCATTTCTACAGCTGAGTAAACTGGAGCAATGTGAAATAAAGTGTCTTGCTCAAGAAACAACACATCACCCTGTCCGAGAATGGACTCACAACCTTTCGATTGCAAGCGCAATGCTCTAACCACTAAGCCGGGTGCTTTCATTGATCTTACATTTCCAGACAGCAAAGGTCCTCCTATAGCGCTGACATGCAGCGTCTGTGCCGAGACTCTGCCTAAGCAAAGCTGGACTCGAAAGTCATCTTCGCAGTCATAAAGTAAGACCAGTGGTTGACTACCAGGCTGCTGTCAGAGATGCTACTCATCATGCCTGCCAAGCATGTGGTAGAGAGTGTAGATCAGCAGGAGGGCTCCAACGACATGCAAAAGTATATGAACTCCAACCATAGCCGACTATTCCCAGTGAATGTTTTGGTTGCCAACTCTGTGCAAGACATTTTAGATCATTGGCTGGGCTAAAAAGCCACATTCGATCACAGCACCATTAATTTCTTTTTTTATCAGCATGCAATGACCATACTCGATAATGAGGGGGGCAGTCATCATGTATGTATGGATGGATTTATGCGTGTTTGTGTGTGTGTATGGATGTGTTTATGAATGTATGGGTGGGTGGATTGTTGTATATATATATATATGTATGTGTGTCTGTATGTATGTATGTATATAGTATGTCAGGTCACCAGTTGGTGCTACTGGTAACATGTATCCCAGTACAACCTGTCTCATGGTCGGGTTGTTGGCGACTAAACTGGCAACCCCACCAAGATTTCTTGGTGAGGAGGGTGACTTTGGACATCCTGCAGGACTAAAAACAAAACCTGTCAAAGGGCAAAGGAGCTCTTAAGAGTCAATGGCCATCCAAAATCACCGGGAGAGATGACCCCTTAGCCTTTGTCAAGGCAGAATTCTAGGAGAAGGAAAACTCTGATATAACACCTGCAACCCTGATGGTATCCAATGATGTTGACTTGTTCTTCTTTTTGATAAATATCATCTTGGTTAAGAGAGTGGGACTGGCTTTGTGCAGTGCCTTTGCTCACTATAAAAGCTTCACGGCACAGGCATTGCTTTATATCTGGAGATCTCTCTGCACTTGTCCTCACATGGTACCATGGGCCCAGCACTATGTGTCAATAATTGTCACAGATGTAGTGTTTGTGCCAGAGTTTTCAAGTCGCTGGCTGGACTAAACAGTCACACTCGTTCAGCGCATCGGTAGGGGTTCTCCTACATCGATATAAAGTAGTAGCCATACTCGAAAACGAGTTGGCAGCCACCATATATTATGTATGTAAGTATATATTAGGTATGTGTGTGTGTGCGTGTGTGTATGTATGTAGGTGATGTTGGTGATGATAGTGGTGATGAAGTTGACAATGGTGAAGGTGGTGATGATAACTGAAATCTCTTACCATATCTGTGAGAATATATGCATCAATGATTTGGACAACCTCTTCATAGGCCTTTGGCAGGTAAGCTCCAGTAAATTTAACTAGCCATTCCTCCCCTGTCACGCGGTTTATGTTTTCACAGTCGACACACTCCCTACGAGCCTTTAAACGAAGAGCTTGATTTGGACGGATTACCTTGGCATTCACGGTCTGTACAACAGTCACCTCTTTCCTTGGTATGTACGTAGCTGAAACATATTTGACAGTGGTAAATAATACTTAACCTTTAACATGCTGAAATTTTTTTATGGATTGCTTTGTTACATCCTCTGTTTTTGTTTTTTACACGCAGAAATGCCCATTTGTACCGTACTGTATTGTCCTGCACTGTCCTTAATGTCTACTTTATGTAAACCCGTGTGGTTAATAAAGAAATCATTATATATTAAAGGGAGATTACTCTATCAGCGACATAATGCGCC
>OZ024763.1:15323710-15326210 GCA_964016885.1 Eledone cirrhosa
GTAATAATTCTTTACACACATCTCACTGTGTAACACACTTCTATTTGTGTAATATATTTGTATCTGAGCTCAGAAGAAAATTCTCTATTCTTCTTTGAGCTAATATTATTATTATTACTGTGAACTGTGGAATACTTTTAATTCCAAACCTAGTATATATATATAATGGAAAAATTTGAACAGGAACAAAACAGAGAGGCAGTACAACAAATGTTTATTAATTTCACGCTCTGGAGAGTGGGGTGTTGGTGGGGAACGACGTTTCGGGCATAAGCCCTTCCTCAGGTGAGAAGTGTGTGGGAACAGAGTTCAAAGGGTGTGTAGGGGAGTGGTGGAGAGACATATAGCGAAAGGAAACGGTATATATATATATAAGAATAAATCAAAAGATGGTTAGAAAAGTTCCATGTATTTTATTATGCGCATTTCAAAAACTAATATCATCCAAGGACGAAATTTGCGTTCTCATCAGATAAAATAGGGAGGCATGATATGAAGCTTAAAAAAGACACTTGTGAGTAAGGTAGTGTCTAAACAACATATTTTATGTTTTATTGTGCTACAATAAAACTCACCTCCTACATATATATATATATATATATAGTTTCTACTTTTGACACAAGACGACCGATTACCCCAGTGCATGACCGGTACTTTATTTTATCGACCCCCGTAATGATGAAAGGCAAAGTTAACCTCGGCGGGATTTGAACTCAGAATGGAAAGGGCCGTAACTCTATGCTAGAAAGCATGGCGTCCGACCCTCTACCGATACTGCCAATCCACCGCAATAATATAATAATATAATTGTTTCTACGTTAGGCACAAGGCCAACAATTACCCAGCACATTACTGGTACTTTATTTTATCGACCCCGTAAGGATGAAAGGCAAAGTTAACCTCGGCGGGATTTTGAACTCAGATCGTAAAGAGACGTAACTATGCTAGAAAGCATGGCGTCCAACCCTCTACCGATACTGCCAATTCACCATAATGTAATATAATATAGTGCATTATGGTACATTGTATATAGTATAGCGTATGATGTATCATAAAATATAAAATAGTAAATATTTTCAAGTGGGTCTATGTATAAGTAATCAATCCCAGATAAATGCATGTTGACATATAGCCAAAACGCATAATTTTCTTAGATCACAAAAGTACATATACTCACATATATAGATAGAGGTATAATTACATAGATACTCCATTAAAAACTTACATACGCATACATAGATATATACATACACATATACATACATACACGCACACATACATATATATATATACATACATATACATATATATATATATATACACAGACATACATATATATATATACATACACATACATGTACATACACATACACACACACATACACATATACACACATATATATATATATTCTCTTATCATACATACATAGATACATGTATACCCATGCAATTACAGGTGGGTATGTACCTTGATTCCCTTAGTCAGTAACGCATGAATAAATGGAAGCTAAAAAAATTAAAAGGTTGAAAAATTAACAGGAAGGCGTATAATTAGGAGAAGGGGATACTAACAAAAAGGTACGTCACATAGAACTATAGTGAGCTGCTATTTAGAATGTTTAATTAGGTTCATAGTACTTAAATTTTTTTCGTATACGGTGATTACAAGCTATAATCAGTTCTTATCTATATATATATATATATATATATGACGAATGCAAGAAAGTTTTCCAGGGAAGTTGGCCAGGATTTTTTTTAAATCTCCTCACCAAAGTTAACAAAGAACTTACTAGATTTACAAAACCAAATTGTAAAATCATATTATAAAATTAAATTAAATTGTTTAGAACTATAAGTAAAGTCATTCTTTTCCTTTTTGTTTAATATATATATATCATCATCATCATCGTTTAACGTCCATATTGTCCATATTCCACGCTTGCATGGGTTTGGACGGGAGTTTTCCCACTTGAGGCAAGAGTGGTTGTCTTGCTCGCATAGGACTGTCTGGCGGGTTTTCTACAGCTGGATGCCCTTCCTAACACCAACCACATTTACAGTGTATATATATATATATATATATATATATATAATTATTTGTCTCTCTGTCTGTTCCTATGCATTCTCAATTGGCTCCAACAAATCAAATTAAATTTTACCCCGGGAGTGTCAACATGTAATTTTTATTTTCATTTGGATTATAACAATATAGTCAATTATAGTAAACCACCACCACCACCACGACAACGTCACATTTTGTATATGAGTGTGTATGTGTCTGAGAGTGTATATGTGTTTGCGAGTTTGTTATGTACGTTAAGTCCCAGAGAATTAAACACACACACACATCTACTCATACATCTACTCATACATATACATATGTGTTGACAGACAAGTAATGGGGATGTAGAAATCAAGCCACAATCAGTTACCATATGAGCAAGACAAGGTCAGCCGGCCAGACACTGCCCACAACAGGACAACCTGTCTAACCCATGCT
>OZ024763.1:15331210-15373710 GCA_964016885.1 Eledone cirrhosa
ATTGCTGGCCTTGTAGCAAAAGTAGAAACAATTAATATTGTTAGTAGTAGTAGTATTAGAAGTAGTAGTATTAGTAGTAGTAGTTACCGAAATGGAGCTGTTGTGGCTGAAATGGTTGCTGTTTTGATGTTTCGTTCTGTTGATTTGATCCGGTTGTTGTTGATGTTGGTGGTGATGATGATGTTAGCGATGTCGTGTTTTATGTTACATTGGGGTATATACGTCTATCTCTCGCCTCAACATGTACACAAAATAACTCAGTCGATCAGAAACGGATGTAATATAATATATACACAGACATATATATATATATATATATATATATATATAAATATATAGCTGTTGCTAGCTATGGATGTATATATATATATTTATAGATGATGCAAACGTTGTAGAAGTTGAAAAGTGACGTCGGCAGACTAGAGTTACCTCCCCTTAGATTGACACGCCCCATTTAACGTCACCCAACAAACGGGTGCAGCCGTAATGAATCATTGATAAGATATAACATTTCTTTCTTTATTTTTTCTTTCCGTCTTTCTTTCTTTTTTTCTTCTCTTCTTTATTTTTTCTTACCTTCTTTCTTGTTTTTCCCCTTCTTTATTTTTTCTTTCCTTCTTTCTTTCTTTTTTCTTCTCTTCTTTATTTGTTCTTCCCTTATTTATTTTTCTTTCCTTCTTTATTTTTTCCCCCTTCTTTATTTTTTCTTTCTTTCTTTCTTTATTTATTTTTTTTCTTTCCTTCCTCTATTCCTTTCATTTCTTCTTTTTTTCCTTCATTCTTTCTTTGTCTTTCTTTCTGTCTGTTTTTCTCTACAACACAATGGTCAAATGCTTTCAGTGTCTCCCCTCAATCCCTAGGTCGCAGGTTCAATCCCACTGCATGACATCTTAGGTAAGTATCATTTACTGTAGCCTCAGGTTGACCAATGCCTTGGGAAAGAATTGGGGCAGACAGAGTCTGCTTGGATGTCCGTTGGAGGAACTTGTACCTGTAATTCAAAGGGCCGGTTTTGTTACACCATGCTTAACTGAATCTCCCCGAGAATTGCGTTATGGGTACGCGTGTCTGTGGAATGCTCAGTCACTTACACTATAATGCAAGATGGACGGTTTCTGTAATTCAATGTACCAGCCATGTCTCACACAATGTCACACTGAATCTCCCTGAGAACTATGTTAAGGGTACACACGTCTGTGGAATACTCATCCATTTGTACTATAGACGATGGACTGTACCTGTAATTCAAAGGGCTAGCCTTGTCACACTCAGAGCCCGGTTGAATCTCCCTGAGAACTATGTTAAAGGTGCACGTGTGAAATACATAGCCGGCTGTTCTGTTGATCAATCAATTGGTGCATTCATCGTCGAAAGCGACGGAGATCCATTTTAGTCAGCTTTTTTTCTTTTCTTTTCTTTTCTTTTCTTTTCTTTTCTTTTCTTTTCTTTTCTTTTCTTTTCTTTTCTTTTCTTTTCTTTTCTTTTCTTTTCTTTTCTTTTCTTTTCTTTTCTTTTCTTTTCTTTTCTTTTCTTTTCTTTTCTTTTCTTTTCTTTTCTTTTCTTTTCTTTTCTTTTCTTTTCTTTTCTTTTCTTTTCTTTTCTTTTCTTTTCTTTTCTTTTCTTTTCTTTTCTTTTCTTTTCTTTTCTTTTCTTTTCTTTTCTTTTCTTTTCTTTTCTTTTCTTTTCTTTTCTTTTCTTTTCTTTTCTTTTCTTTTCTTTTCTTTTCTTTTCTTTACACCAGTTCTTGTCTGGCAGGTTTATGATCAAAGTCCTTTCTGGTTAAAATGCTTGTCAATTTTGTCCATGTAAAGTGCACTAAAAACAACGATAAGCCCCTTATTTTCCTGCAGCAAATTGCATTTGCACAGAGGCCTTGAACGGAAGCCCCCTCACTTCATCCGATAACAAATTTTTATATGCACTTTACATGGACAAAATTGACAAGCATTTTAACCACTTATACCCTCATTTCCATACAGTCTACCTGCCTCGTATATTTTTCTCATATATATCTCCTCTCTCATTTTGCATCTATGTATTTTTTGTATTTTGTGTATTTTATATTTTTTGTTTTGATTCATGTGATAGAAATAATAACTATTTATTTGCCTAATTACTGTGTCATACTGTAATTTACCCTCCGATCTACTGTACAGTACTATCGTTCAATATATGGATAATACATCTGTAATATTGATCCCCCTTTCAAAACTTCTTACTATAATTTAAACATCTCCCTATTTATTAGTTATAATATGTATATATTTTTTTTACTTACTTCAATCAAGATTTTAACTTGAAATTTTTTTTTACTTCCAATTTTCAATCATAATTTCCACTGTGAAACCATAATACCTAGAAATAAGTGATGGTCAATTCTATTGTCCAGGCATAATTTAGGGGTAGTATTGGGACCTATTGAAACTCATAGTCTCCCACCCCACTAGGTTTTGGCCAACTGCCACTGGCAGGGTGGCTAGCAGTAAACTATAACTGTGTCATATTACAGACCTGGATGGGGTGATTGTTTGGTTGAGAGGGGGACCTGCCTAGGCGAGTTTCGTAGAACTTTGGGGTAGTGGATGGTCAACTTCCTTCGGACTTGCGCCTGCGCAGACCGGTGGGGGTGAATTGGGACTCACAGGGGAACGGGCGAAGGATTCAATAACACACGCTTTGTCCGTCCCCTTGTCGATTCAATTTGGATTGCCTCGGAAACATAACCTTATTATGTAAGAAGCTGTCTGATGATGTCACGGCACTGGACGCACCGAACCATGTGGCCACTGTCATTGAAATATGTATCACAGCATTATTAAAGTACTTTAACATCTGAAACTACTTCACATTTTCTTATTCTCTCTCTCTCTCTATATATATATATATATTTCTTTTATTTGCCACTAGGGCAATATATATATATATATACATCTTACGTTAACTATTTTTCCATTTTGGCGCTATAGTCACTTATATATTATGGAATACTGTTGGCTTTTTGCTACAATTTTTGCTATTTTCTATACCTTTTATTTATATATATATATATAAATGAAAGGTATAGAATATATATAATATATATATATATATAATATACCCTGCTGTAATGTGGCCGTGTAGGTAGCACGGTAAAAACCTCCCAGTCCACACTGTAAACGTGGTTGGTGTTGGGAAGGGCATCCAGCCGTAGAAAACCCGCCAGACAGTCCTATACGAGCAGGACAACCAATCTTGCCTCACGTGGGAAACCTCCCGTCCAAACCCATGCAAGCGTGGACGATGGACGTTAAACGATGATGATGATGATGATGATGATGATATATTATAAAATAACAGGAGGCTGGTCTGGTGTAATTCCTTAAAGGTTTATTATACTATGAACATTTCAATGACCGGGTGCAGTATGAATCCGGTGACATCATCAGGTATTCGAAACTTATCAAAGGAATATAATCCATAGTCAGTGAAGGCAGCTGTCCTGACTAGAAACTGCTAAATGTGTGGCCGCCCTCTTGTCACTCTGCCTTTTCAGCCTCATGGATTATATTCCTTTGATAAATTTGGAATTCCTGATGATGTCGCCGGATTCATACTGAACCCTGTCATTGAAATGATCATAGTATAATAAACCTTTAAGGAATTACACCAGTCCAGCTTCCTGTTATTTTATAATAATTAACTCCGTACTTGCACCACCAACAACACAAATGAAGACGGGTGAGTTGCATTACGTTGAGTGCTCTCCCTAATATTACATCGATGTTGACCATACAGAATGACCAGTTCTATCCAGTGGTGAACCAACAAACCTAAATGTATATATATATATATATATATATATATATATATATATCATCAACATCATCATCATCACCGTTTTACGTCCGTTCTTCCACGCTAGCATGGGTTAGACGGGTTGTCCTGTTGTGGGCAGTGTCTGGTCGGCTGACCATGCCTTGCTCATACAGGAACTGATCTGGCTTGATTTCTACAGCTGGATGCCCTTCCTAACACCAACCTCATTTACAGTGAGTGCTGGGTGCTTTTTCGTGGCGCCTACACGTCCACTTTACAGTGTGGGCTGGGTGCTTTTTTGCCGTGGCACCTCCACGACCACCTTGCAGTGGGGGGGGGGGCATATTGTCTATATGCTTCAGCTTGTACCCATGGGAGGTCAGGTACTCTGTATTACTGCGTGACGCCAGAAGTCACGGTCGTGTGTCATTGCCTTTGAGAGGTGTAATTGGGTAAGGTCGGCTTTTATCACCTCATCCCAGGTCATCTTGGGTCTCCCCACTCCGCGGTTTCCATCAACTTCTAGTGCTCTGCACCTTTTTATGCAGCTGTCATCCTTCATACGCATCACATGTCCATACCAGCGCAACCGCCTCTCCTGCACACAGCATTTGATTCCTCTTATGCTCAGTCTCTCTCTCAATTCATTTATGCTTTGTTGTTCACGTATATTACTGTTACACATCCATCGGAGCATGCAGGCTTCGTTTCTCTCTAATCTACGTAAGTCTTCCACCTTCAGCGCCCAGGTCTCACTACCATGCAACATTGCTGTTCGGATACACGCATCATACAGTCTGCCTTTCATTCTGAGGGAGAAGCCTTTTGCAGCTAGCAGTGGTAGTAGTTCCCTAAACTTCTTCCATCCCGTTCTTACCCTAGTTATTGTACTTTCTGAACACCCACCTCCGCTGCTACTTCGGTCACCTAGGTAGCAGAAGCTGTCTACTGCTTCTACAGAGCCCTCCCAGAGATTGGTGGTACTTGTTTCCTGTGGCTGTTTGCTGCTTGCTGTCTCAGCACAGCTGCTGCATGTGAAGCCTACATTCTTAATTAAGCTTCCTGAGATCCCGCTACATCTCTTGTGTACCCATTGTTTGCATTTGGGGCAGAGAATGGAGTTCCTACCTACACCTTTCCTACATACTGAGCAAGGCCATTTCCCTGAGGGGATCTGGGTTCTGTTTTCTCGTCTACTTACAAGGACCTTAGTCTTTGTCATGTTGACTTTGCGACCCTTTCTTTCTAGTCCCTGCTTCCAAGTTTGGAATTTATTCTCTAGTTCTACCATAGATTCATTCAGCTATGAGTGCGAGGTCATCAGCATACAGGAGTTCCCATGGGCATCCGGTCTTAAACTCCTCCGTTATTGCCTGCAGGACTATGATGAACAGGAGTGGGGGGGGGGCTAAGAACAGAGCCCTGGTGGACCCCAACCTGTACGCTAAATTCCTCGCTATACTCATTGCTAATCCTAACTTTGCTGACTGCTCCCCTATACATGGCTTGTACCGCTTTCACAAGCCATTCATCTACTCCTAGTTTTCTAAGAGCCCACCAGATTACAGCACGTGGAACTCTGTCAAAGGCTTTCTCAAGGTTGACAAATGCCAAGTAGAGTGGCTTACTTTTAGCTAGGTACTTTTCCTGTAACTGCCTCACAAGGAAGAGGGCATCAGTGGTGCCTCTTCCTGGTACAAACCCAAATTGCATCTCGTCTATTTTCACCCGGTCCCTAATCAACTGTGCTATAACTCTTTCTGTTACTTTCATGACCTGGTCCATCAACTTTATACCTCTATAGTTTCCTCTATCTAGTGCATCGCCTTTACCTTTGTAGCAGTTGACAATGATGCTACTGCACCAATCTTTTGGTATGACACCTTCTAGTATTACCTGGTTAACAATACGTGTGGTTATAGTGTGACCTACAGACCCAGATGCCTTCAGCATCTCGGCAGCTATACCCGATGAACCAGTTGCCTTCCCCATCTTCATATCTTTAATTGCCTTACTTACTACGCTGCTGCTGACTTGTACTGCTGGCCCCTCTATAGGGTCTACTTGGGGTAGGGTCTCTTCTTCCCATGCATTCTCCTCATTTAGTAATCTATCATAATGACTCTTCCATGCATCTTTCTTCTCAGCACTTGTGAGGGCAAGCTCACCTTTATCATTCCGGATACACTTCTCTCCAATGACTCACAACTATCTCTGACACACTGCCTCGCAATCTTGAATACCTCCTGTTTCTGGTCCTCACGTTGCAAAACATGCTTGAATTTTCTATCCTCTGCTTCCCTCCTAGCTAAGTATACTTGTCGCCTAGCTTCCCTCTTGGTCTCTATGTAATGTACCCTGCTCCCCTCGTTCTTCCATTCTTTCCATGCCTGTCTCTTGGCCTTAACTGCTTCATCTACCTTATTGTTCCACCACCAAGTCACTCTCCTCCTGCTTGAGGTCTTACTCCAGCCACAGACCTCATCCATCGCCTCTAGTAAATTATTTTTTAGGAACTCCCAGTTCTCTTCTACATTAAATGTCTCTATCTGTTCTTCTTTACTGTCGTAGGCGTTGAGTAAAATATCTTTAAATCTGTTACTGGTTGAGGGGACTTTCAGCTTCCAGATCTTTCTTCTCCAGGTTGGCCTCTGTTTCCGGGTTCGTCTAGTTCTGACCGTGAGGTCGCTGACAACTAAGCTATGTTGGGATGTACATTCCTCACTAGGGAAGGCTTTTGTGTTTACGACCGTCCATCTGTCACGTCCTCTGATGAGGATAAAATCTATCTGACTAGAGTGCTCCCCTGATCTATAGGTGATCAGGTGGTTGTCGGGTTTTTTAAAGTTTGTGTTACATATAGACATGTCATTGGCGTCGCAGAATTCTAGAAGTCTGAATCCTTCCTCATTCCTTGTGCCAACCCCATGGCCTCCATGTACTCTATTGAAGCCGTCGCAGTGTTTACCTACGTGTCCGTTAAAATATCCTGCGATGAGTAGGAAGTCATTGTCGTCTGTTAGAGCAGTAGTGTGCATTAGGGACTCGTAAAACCTATCCTTAAGTTCGTCTGGCAGCCCCGATTGGGGTGCGTAAGCTGATATTATTGTGGTAATTGTTTTATTCAGGACTAGTCTGAGTTTAATGATTATATATATATATATTTATTAAAATAACAGATTAAAGTTTAAGCAAAGAATCGCTGCTTTCACCCTTAAAATCGCTGCTTTCACCTTTAAACTTTAATCTGTTATTTTAATAAATATTTGCTCTACGGTTCTTATATATTTGATATATATTTATCCTTATCGAGCCCTCTTTGGATTTTAGTCTTCAAATTTATTATTATTACTATATATATATATATATATATATATATACATTTATATATTTAGGTTTGTCTCTTATTTTCAGCCCCATGGATTTTATCTGTTATATTCCTTTGTTATATTTTGAATACCTGATGATGTCACCGGATTCATACTGAACCCGGTCATTGAAATGATCATAATATAATAAACCTTTCAAGGATTTACACCAGTTCAGCCTCCTGTTATTTTATAATATATACATTTATATATATATATATATATATATATATATATATATATATAGAAAGATTTGAATGGATACAGTTTAGTTGAAAGGAATTTATTGACACGTATTTCTATAACAGTTACATAACCTAAAACAGCTATCTACAAACTTTTAGTTATGCAGACATTCAATATTTCAATGTTATTATTTACTGTCATTTCATCAGAATAATATTACTGAGGACCTATTTAGTTTTTATAGAGAATATTAGGAGGAAGGGGTGAAGTTGTTAGAAGAATAGTTGAAGGAGTGGTTTTTCGATAGCAGTGAGAATTCTTGGTGGCAGTGAGTAATTAGATTCCCATCTGTTGTTTTGACATTTTTTATAGAATATATTATTGGTTATTTTTCTAAATCTATAGAAGGATTAGAGATAGTAAAGATATGCGTGGTTGGTTTTGTGTTTGCACTTAACATTCAGACTTAAATTTTTCTTTCAAGTGTACGTATTCTTTCGCCCACGCATTCACACACAAATATATTTGCACACCTCTACAAAATACATATACTCACAATTCACATATTCATACTTACATATATATACACATGCATACACATATATATACACACATGTATTCATGTACATACATACGCGCTCATGTGTATACATTTTCATACTCAACTTATCTTTATATACACACGTATAGACACACACATATATACATACATACTCTAGTCCATGTGTACACACATACACATACATACACATCCATATACACATATATACATACACATATATACATATATATATATATACACACATATACATATATATATATATATATATATATATATATATATATATATATACATATACATACATACATACATATACACATACATACATATATATATATATATAAGCACTTTAATACATGAATACAATTACATCTAACTATACACATCAAACATATATATATATTTACTTATTTATATACATTTTCACATATATATACATACTTATGGACGTTTTTAGACACATTCATTATCGCATATTTGTACCTATTCTCATCAGCATATCTTTTCATTATTAGTATGGTAATTTAAGGTTATTAATATATGTTGAGAAGAGATTGTTTTTATATTTTTCTAACTAGATTAAGGTTTATATAGTTGGGGGATGTCCCTCTTTTATGTAATATTCGGCTTGTAGTGGGAAAAAAGGGTTTGTGTGTGTGTGTTACGTAATTCCAAAAGGAAAAGCAAAGGAAAAAAGAGTGCTCTATGTATAGAACAGAACTATTTAATTAGAAAGTGAACAACAGAGATGTTATAACATCTCTGTCTGACGACCGATCCAGACATATTATTATCGTCTGTGATCCAGAAACCTTTGGTAATGGAGTAGTTATATTTTGTGTTGTTCACTTTTTAATTAAACAAAAAAAAGCAGGGCATGCACTCCAATCTCTATCGCGGAGAGTAGGGCTGTGGATCCTTAACCTCCCAACCCCGCAAAATTATTCGTCGTCCTCTCCCTAATTTGTAAATGTGATATGAGATAATTACCTTTTTAATCACGTAAATGTCCACTGTTATATATTATTAAATATAACTTACGCCGAAGTTATATGACGATACACGAAGAACAAATAACCACAGATGAATTGTGTGATGTTGTGTATGTATGTTGGTTTGCAAAGGTATTATTAAAAATGTATTTATCAAACTGCTGTTGATGTGAATGAATTTTGCTGGCTTGGCAGAGAGAGAGAGAGAGGGGGGGAGTCTGTGTAAAGCAGAGACTTCATATTAGCTGCTTGAATTAAATGCTCCAACTGACCTCCTGTTCTGAGAGCTGGCTATTTTATGAATAAGAGAGGGGGGGGGTCTGTGTAAAGCAGAGACTTCATATTAGCTGCTTGAATTAAATGCTCCAACTGACCTCCTGTTCTGAGAGCCGGCTATTTTATGAATATCGTTTTCTTTGTCTCCGAGATACAGAAAAGATGCAATGCTCAGGCAAATCACAGAGGCAACAAATATAAACAAACTCCAACCAAAATTAAACAGAAACATGAGTGGAATCGCAACATCACAACTAGTAATTGAGGACAAAATGAAGGCATACACACACACACACAAAACCAAACTAACAAAACAAATCAGACACACACAGATAGAACAAATAACCAACTAGTGACAAATAAATAAATAAATAAATAAGCATACACACCTGGATGTAACATAGGCGCAAACTAGCACACAACACACAACACACAAAAACAAGATCGTGTAGGAGAGAACAAAGGAGAGAGACACTAAAAAAACCTAGTCACTGAGGAGGTCACAGAATGTGTGACGAAAGAGTTTTGACAATATATATACAACTTTCCGGTTATCGAACCAACCGGAAATTTATAATAAATTGAAGTAAAAACGAACAGGTGCGTGTGTTTTTATTGGCAACATGACCCTTCCAATATATATATATATATATATTGGATTGGTAGAGGGTCGGACAATATGCTTTGCGGCATAGAGTTATAGCCCTTTACGTTCTGAATTTAAATCTCGCCGAGGTTATTTTTACCTTTCATCCTTACGGGGTCGATGAAATAAAGTACCAAATTGCTGGACTTGTGCCTAAATAAGAAACCATCATATAAGAACAAACACACTCCTCGATTTCAGTGGGGGAAATATTTTTTCCTCGTTTTCTTTTTTTCAGTGTACTATCAACTAATCTAACTTCCAAAATGCTAGCAATCAACTTTTTTCATAGAGAACGGAGGTGGTGGGATAGTTTCTACCGGATAACCCACTACTTCCTCGGGGTTTTCCCTACGATCTTTTTCTTTTTTTTTTTCGCGTGTTAATTAATGAATATAACCTCTAAAAAAAACAAAGGATCGAAAAGACGGCACAACAACGCTATTAGCTGTCAGTCGTGAAAGCAGCCAATGAAAGCAGGCGAAGGGACCATCAGAGATCCGCAGATCTACACACACGAGGAAGTACCCTACCTCTCCTTTCGCCGGGGAAAAAAATTGATTGCCAGCATCTTGGAAGTTACATTAGTTAATAGCACACGACAAAAAAGACGAAAAAAAAAGGTTGTTTTTTTCACACTAAAATCGAGGGACGGGGCTCGTTTTCTATAAATTTACCGTAAATACCATAAACATTTGAATTTACAAACCAGTTGTTAGGTTTTCTCTGCGAAGTTATTACAGGATGTTAAACGTTTATTTATTATAATTTTCACATTAGTGTTGTTGTTGGCCGCGATATGGTAGATACCATCTGAAGTGCCCTCATTTCACATAAAATACTCACGCTGATACTAAATATACACAAGATATGGAAAGGTTGGTTCAAACAAATAACTATTCTTCATTGTTTTAATTAATTGTTGTTACGAAATAAATATTACTACTGTTGGCACAATGTAAGGATGAAAGGCAAAGTTACTCGTAATAATTGTTTCTACTTTTGACACAAGGCCTAAAACAGTTAATCGTAATAATTGTTTCTATTTTTGGCACAAGGCCAGCAATGACTCAGTGTATAACTGGTACTTTGTTTTATCGACCCCCGTAAGGATGAAAGGCAAAGTTAACCTCGGCGGGATTTCGTAATAATGAAATGTTTATTGTGCCTTTACTAGTTGACACTTCACAAAATAGATGACCTACATGAAATGACAACCGTAAAGTTGACATTTTCCCCATCAGACAAATATGTTGACAACATAAATCATAGATTAAAATTACGCACACAGGTGAAAAACATCCTGTAATTCACATTACAGGTGCAATGTGTCCTAACACGGAAGAGCCGAATTCCCACTGTCATCGTCCCCATCTCTGTATTGTGAGCAAATGGGGACCCACGGGCTGGCCGCCTCACAGCCCCGACGGACAGAATGGAGAAGAAAATTATTTACTAATTTTCTTGTTATTACTACTCGCTATGTAATTAACATTTTTAGGTGTGGTAGAGTAAGAGATTTTAAGGGCATTTTTATTAATTAAATTATGGTATTTGTGATCAAGTGGGAATTTTGTTTCAATGTTAGAGAAGAATACTCTAGGTATATTAGTAGAAACATTTAAATTGAAGGGTGAATTAAAATACGAATTAACATAACATTTACATTACTCTATATATACTATTGTATTTTCATGGTAAAGACTTTACCTCACATAATATCTCACATAACATTTACATTACTCTATATATACTATTATATTTTCATGGTAAAGACTTTACCTCACATAATATCTCGCATAACATTCACATTACTCTATATATACTATTATATTTTCATGGTAAAGACTTTACCTCACATAATATCTCACATAACATTTACATTACTCTATATATACTATTATATTTTCATGGTAAAGGCTTTACCTCACATAATATCTCACATAACATTTACATTACTCTATATATACTATTATATTTTCATGGTAAAGGCTTTACCTCAGATAATATCTCACATAACATTTACATTACTTTATATATACTATTATATTTTCATGGTAAAGGCTTTACCTCACATAATATCTCACATAACATTTACATTACTCTATATATACTATTATATTTTCATGGTAAAGGCTTTACCTCACATAATATCTCACATAACATTTACATTACTCTATATATACTATTATATTTTCATGGTAAAGGCTTTACCTCACATAATATCTCACATAACATTCACATTACTCTATATATACTATTATATTTTCATGGTAAAGGCTTTACCTCACATAATATCTCACATAACATTTACATTACTCTATATATACTATTATATTTTCATGGTAAAGGCTTTACCTCACATAATATCTCACATAACATTCACATTACTCTATATATACTATTATATTTTCATGGTAAAGGCTTTACGGCACATAATATCTCACATAACATTTACATTACTCTATATATACTATTATATTTTCATGGTAAAGGCTTTACCTCACATAATATCTCACATAACATTTACATTACTCTATATATACTATTATATTTTCATGGTAAAGGCTTTACCTCACATAATATCTCACATAACATTTACATTACTCTATATATACTATTATATTTTCATGGTAAAGGCTTTACCTCAGATAATATCTCACATAACATTTACATTACTCTATATATACTATTATATTTTCATGGTAAAGGCTTTACCTCACATAATATCTCACATAACATTTACATTACTCTATATATACTATTATATTTTCATGGTAAAGGCTTTACCTCACATAATATCTCACATAACATTCACATTACTCTATATATACTATTATATTTTCATGGTAAAGGCTTTACCTCACATAATATCTCACATAACATTTACATTACTCTATATATACTATTATATTTTCATGGTAAAGGCTTTACCTCACATAATATCTCACATAACATTCACATTACTCTATATATACTATTATATTTTCATGGTAAAGGCTTTACGGCACATAATATCTCACATAACATTTACATTACTCTATATATACTATTATATTTTCATGGTAAAGACTTTACCTCACATAATATCTCACATAACATTTACATTACTCTATATATACTATTATATTTTCATGGTAAAGGCTTTACCTCACATAATATCTCACATAACATTTACATTACTCTATATATACTATTATATTTTCATGGTAAAGGCTTTACCTCACATAATATCTCACATAACATTTACATTACTCTATATATACTATTATATTTTCATGGTAAAGGCTTTACCTCACATAATATCTCACATAACATTTACATTACTCTATATATACTATTATATTTTCACAGTAAAGGCTTTACCTCACATAATATCTCACATAACATTTACATTACTCTATATATACTATTATATTTTCATGGCAAAGGCTTTACGGCACATAATATCGAATCTATGAGATTTTGAAAGTATTTATTTTGAGAACAATACCTTAACGTCAGTTTGAGCAACCAGTTACAGCCAGTTTCAACAGAAAGAGGTAGAGAATTCTGGCCGGTTTCAACATTAAGGGGTTAAACCTATTTTTTTAATTTTTGTTACTAATAAATGTTTCCTTATAATTATTCCCTTCAATTTTATGTTTAGTACAAGACCACCCGTGACACGTTGAATCACGTTCACTTCAAAATATTATTTTAAAAATCATGTTCACTTAAAAATAATTTTTAAATATACACATCATCATCATCATCATCATCGTTTAACGTCCATCTTCCACGCTTACATGGGTTTGGACGGGAATTTTCCCACTTGAGGCAAGATTGGTTGACTTGCTCGTATAGGACTGTCTGGCGGGTTTTCTACAGCTGGATGCCCTTCCTAACACCAACCACGTTTACAGTGTGGAACTGGGAACTTATTACCGTGTTACCTACACGGCCACATTACAGCGTGGACTGTGTGTTTTTCTTTGTCGTGACACCTACACGACCTCATTTGTTTCGGACTGGATGTTGTGGTACCAACATAACTTTACATTGAAAGGGGTGGTGTGGATGGGGTGGGGGTAGTGGTACGGGGGTGTATTTTGTTAGAGGTGCCTACTGACTGTAGTAGGTTTCACTTTGTACTTAGGTAAGGCGGGTCTTCTCTATTACTGAGTACCGCCAAAGATCTCGGTCCAGTGACATTGTCTTGGAGAGGTGTAAGTGTGTGAGGTCGGAATTTATCAAGTTGTCCCGTGTTTTTCTGGGTCTGCCTACTCCGTGGCTACCGTCTATTTTTATCACCCTGCACTTTTTTATACAGTTGTCGTCTTTCATGCACATCACGTGACCATACCAACGTAGTCTTCTCTCGAGTAAACAACATCTGATCCCTCTTATTCCTAATTTCTCCCTTAGTTCGTTTATGCTTTGCCGTTCACGTATATTACTATTACACATCCAGCGGAGCATGCAAGCTTCGTTCCTCTCCAGTCTGCGTATATCCTCTGCACACAATGCCCAAGTCTCACTGCCATGTAACATTGCTGTTCGTATGCAGGCATCATACAGCCTGCCTTTCATTTTTAGGGAGAACCCTTTAGCGGCCAATAGTGGTATAAGCTCTCTGAACTTTTTCCATCCCGTTCTGACTCTAGCTACTGTACTTTCAGAGCACCCTCCCCCACTGCTGATTTTGTCACTCAGGTAACGGAAGGTGTCCACTATTTCTATAGAACCATCTGTGCAATAGAATGAGTTAGTATTCTGTGGGCACTTGCAGACATGTATATAATAAGAAATGAAACTAGAAGGCCCATATATATACCTGTGTGTATGTATATATATAAATGAGTATGTTTGTATACATATATATGTGTGTGTGTGTGTATATATATATATATGCTATCCAAACTGAACCTGAACCAATATGGTCTGGTTCATCGGGTATGTCATTATTTATAAAACAAAGTTTGTATTTTATCTGATGAGAGTGTACCAAAGTTGTTTTTTTGGTACCCTTGAAATATATGTAATAAAATAAGTTAACTTGTCTAAGACTAAAGTTCTAGTATGTAGAAAGGAAAATAGGGCACAGGTGCCCTCTGGGAAATGGCCATGTTCAGTGTGTAGGAAATGAGTAGGTATAAATTCCATTCTATGCCCCAAATGCAAACTATGTAGTGGGATTACAGGTTAGCTATCTAAGAATGTAGTAAGTAGCAAGGTGCAGTAAGTAGCAAGGACCCACTGGCTGCTATCACCTTCAACTGCACAGATGGTTCTATAGAAATAGTGGACACCTTGCGTTACCTGGGTGACAAAATCAGCAGTGGAGGAGGGTGCTCTGAAAGTACAGTAGCCAGAGTTAGAACGGGATGGAAAAAGTTCAGAGCTTATACCACTGTTGGCCACAAAAGGTTTCTCTCTAAAAATGAAAGGCAGATTGTATGATGCCTGTAAACGAACAGCAATGCTACATGGCAGTGAGACATGGGCATTGTGTGTAGAGGACCTATGCAGATTGGAAAAGAACGAAGCTCATGCATGCTCCGTTGGATGTGTAATAGTAATATACGTGAACGGCAAAGCATAAATGAACTAAGTGAGAAATTCGGAATAAGACGGATCAGATACTGTTTACTTGAGAGAAGACTACGTTTGTATGGTCACGTGATGCGCAGGAAAGACAGCTGTATAAAAAAGTGCAGGGCAATCAAAATTGATGGAAGTTACGGAGTAGGTAGACCCAGAAAAACCCGGGATGACATAATAAAATCTGACCTTGCACACTTACACCTCTCTAAGACAATGTCACTGGATCGAGACCTTTGGCGCCATGCAGTAATACAGAAGACCCGCCTTGCCTATGTACAAAGTGAAACCTACAGTCGGTAGGCACCTCTTAACCAAATATACACCCAATCCACTACCCCTACCCTATCCTCCCATTCCCACCAACACCACCCTTTCTCTGTAAAGTTATGTTGGTACCACAACATCCAGTTCAAACTAAAGAGGTTGTGTAGGTGTCACGACAAAAAGCACCCAGTCCACACTATAATGTGGTCGTGTAGGAGACACGGTAAAAAGGCTCCCAGTCCACACTGTAATGTGGTCGTGTAGGAGACACGGTAAAAAGGCTCCCAGTCCACACTGTAAATAGGCTCCCAGTCCACACTGTAAATGTGGTTGGTGTTAGGAAGGGCATCAAGTCGTAGAAAAACTGCCAGATACAGTCCGATATGAGCAACACACGGTCACCCAATTAATCTTGCCTCAAATGGGACAATTCCCATCTAACCCATGCTAGCATGGAAGATAGACGTTAAGCAATGATGATGATGATATACAGAATAAAAAGCAAGAAAGCTAATCAGAAGTAGAGATTAGTTATGCAGATTACAAGCCGGTAGAGAGAAGGTTAGTGTGCTCAATACATATAGATTGCGACACTAGCGATCTATACGAGTAGATGGAGAAAGAGATGGTTTAATAATCGTATTATAAGCAGAGCAATAAGCAGAGTCGGACGCGATGCTTACCAGCATAGTTACGTCCCTTTACGGTCTGAGTTCAAATCCCGCCGAGGTTAACTTTGCCTTTCATCCTTACGGGGTCGATAAAATAAAGTACCAGTAATGTACTGGGTAATTGGTGGCCTTGTGCCAAAAGTAGAAACAATTATAAGCAGAGCAAAAAATCATATTTAGAATGCTGGAGAGAACAACAAAGATTTAAGCGGACGTAAAATGATGATGATGATGTATATTTAATGGCTATTAAATATATATGTATTCACAAATCTTTGTTGTTCTCTCCAGCATTCTAAATATCATCATCATCATCATCATCTGGCGAAATGGACTCAACAATTGATTGCCACGTGGATCTGTCGTTCATTGCTGTTGCCAAGTCCTGGATTTCAATCCCAGAATCTCTGGAGATGACATCGGGATAGGAGAGCTTGTGCCTCTTGTTATTAGTGACTGCTTGTGGTTTCTATAGCACTAATGGGGACACAGCCTCATAGGTGGCACGATGGCAGTGGCCAGCAAATCTTACTCTCCTTTTACATACAACAACAGATATGTGTGGGAGGCCGGCATATATCTCTCTCAAAGTCAGATGTCGCCAGTTTATGTTCTGAATGCGTTGAAGTAGGCGAGTGTAGGTGCCATCAAGGTAGTAGTAGTAGTAGTAGTAGTAGTAGTAGTAGTAAATAGTAGTAGGAGGTGCCATCAAGGTGCTTTTGTTGTTTGGATGAAAGCGTCCATGTTTCACTTCCATATAGCAAGATTGGTTGAATTGTGACTTGGAAGAGTCTGATTTTGGTGTGGTTGGAAAGATTTGAGCGCCAAACTCAATCCATCTTGTTGCAAGCTGACTATGCTTGGGCCTTTCTGAGAGAGAGAGAGACTCTTGCTGTATGGTTTATACCCTCCCTATTGTATGGTATATATGACCCCCCCCCCCCCCCTCCTCCTCTTTTATGTTTTAGCTGTAGCTACCATTTTCCTCTGTACAATGAACATATTCTTTATCTTTTCATATTCCAGGGTTGTGGCAAGTGAGATAGAACTGATCCCTAAAGACCACACTACTGAAACCTGTGCAATGCCAACTCCTAAAAAGGAAGACTGCAGTATTGATACCAGTTTATTACTGACCCCTGAAGAAGAAGAAGGCCACAGTATTGAAACCTCTGCTATGCCAACCCCTAAAAAAGAAGACCACAGTATTGAAACCTGTGCATCACTGACCTCTGAGGAAGAATGTCGCAGTGTTAAAACCTCTGCCATGCCAACCCCTAAAAAAGAAGACCACACTACTGAAACCTGTGCAATGCCAACCCCTAAAAAGGAAGACTGCAGTATTGATACCAGTTTATTACTGACCCCTGAAGAAGAAGAAGGCCACAGTATTGAAACCTCTGCCATGCCAACCCCTAAAAGGGAAGACCACAGTATTGAAACCTGTGTATCACTGACCTCTGAGGAAGAATTGCACAGTGTTAAAACCTTTGCAGAACCAACCCCTGAAACAAACCCTGGCATTAAAACTTGTGAAGTACTGAGTCCTAAAAAAGAAGACCACAGCATTAAAACTTGTGCAATACCGAGCTCCAAAAGTAACCCTGACATTAAAACTTGTGCAATACCGAGCTCCAAAAGTAACCCTGACATTAAAACTTGTGCAATACCGAGCTCCAGGGTTCAAGAAAGTAATAATGTCCCTGCAAAACTCCTAACTAAAGATGATGACGACAACAACAACGGTAAAATACCCAGCTCCAGAGAAGATCTTCGAAGTGAGATGCCCTCCCCAACCCCTCCTACCCACAGTTTACTACCCCCAGGGTTGACAAACCTGTTACAAAATTGTAGTAAGTTATAGCTCTTCTTTTTCTGTTTTTCATCACTAAGTCGTTAACTTTAAATCATCATCATTAAGTCATCATCCCTGAGTCATCACCTTTAAGTCATCATCACTGAGTCATCACCTTTAAGTCATCATCATTAAGTCATCACCACTCAGACATCATTACCTTTAAGTCATCATCACTGAGTCATCACCTTTAAGTCATCATCACTTAGTCATCACCTTTAAGTCATCACCTTTAAGTCATCATCATTAAGTCATCACCACTCAGTCATCATCACTGAGTCATCACTTTTAAGTCATCATCACTAAGTCATTACCTTTATGTCATCATCACCTTTAAGTCATTACCTTTAAGTTATCATCACTAAGTCATTACCTTTAAGTCAACATTACTGAGTCATCATCACCTTTAAGTCATCATCACTAAGTCATCATCTTTAAGTCATCATCTTTAAGTCATCATCACTAAGTCGTCGTCTTTAAGTCATTACCTTTATGTCATCATCACTAAGCCATCATCATTATTAAGTCATTATTACGAAGTTATCACCTTTGAGTCTTCATCACTTGCACTTTAATACAAAACTGTTTATATTTAAAAACCTTCCATCATAAATTTTATGCAAGAACCTATGTTAAGTTATGTTCCTAACACAGGCGCTGTTTTAAAGTGTTCATATTTATTCAAAAGCTTTCCATCATAAATTTTATGCAGGAACCTATGTTAAGTTATGCTCCTAACACTAAGGTAGTTGAGTGCTGAGGTTCAAAACATTTTTTTCCTTCTCATTGTATCTTTTCTCTTACTGGTTTCAGCAAATCAGAATTAAAAACCTTTATTTATTTCAACAGCTATTACTAGCAATCATGTTCAAATAGGTACCAGAAATACTATGACTCTATATGGCAACCAACCTGAAAGAGATTATCAAACTGTTGCAAAAAATCACAGCTACGGTGTTGGTAAGTTAGTGTCAATTTCTATTGGTTTTATACAAGAGTTGCTGAAAGGTTCATAGACAGACCAAGATATTCTCATGGAATAATCAAATGGAGGTTTATTTTTCGTCATAGTCCCTGGAAAGAAACAATGCAGTTATTAATAAGAAGAGATGAAAATTTATGCATGCAAGATTTCACAGCGCTAGCATCACTCCTTCATAGGCTGATCAAGATACTCTCATGGAATGACCATTGTTTCTTTCCAGAGACTATGATGAAAAATAAACCTCCATTTGGTCATTCCATGAGAGTATCTTGATCAGCCTATAAAGGGGTGATACTAGAGCTGTGAAATCTTGCATGCATTAATTTTCACCTCTTCTTATTAATAACTGCATTGTTTCTTTCAATGGGGCTATGTTGAAAAATAAACCTCATTTGGTCATTCCATGAGAGTATCTTGGTCAGAACTATGAAGCAGTATCGGTAGAGGGTCGGACACCATGCTTTGACGCATAGAGTTACGGCCCTTGCCATTCTGAGTTCGAATCCTGCCGAGGTTAAATTTGCCTTTCATGCTTACGGGGTCGATAAAATAAGGAACCAGTAATGTACTGGGGTAATTGCTGGCCTTGTGCCAAAAGCAGAAACAATTATTATTAGTATGGGAGTTTGTTTACAACAACCAATACCACCAAAGCAGCGTTTTTTTGTTGCTTGTTGTCATCGTGACCGAATTCATTACTAGTGTTGTTGTTGTTGTTACCGCTGCTTTGGTTAGGTGGTCATTGTATTGGCTATCTAGTGTTGATGTTGCTGTTGTCATCGTGACCAAATTCATTACTAGTGTTGTTGTTGTTGTTGTTGTTACCGCTGCTTTGCTTAGGTGGTCATTGTATTGGCTATCTAGTGTTGATGTTGCTGTTGTCATCGTGACTGAATTCATTACTAGTGTTGTTGTTGTTGTTGTTACCGTTGCTTTGGTTAGGTGGTCATTGTATTGGCTATCTAGTGTTGATGTTGCTGTTGTCATCGTGACCAAATTCATTACTAGTGTTGTTGTTGTTGTTGTTGTTACCGCTGCTTTGCTTAGGTGGTCATTGTATTGGCTATCTAGTGTTGATGTTGCTGTTGTCATCGTGACCAAATTCATTACTAGTGTTGTTGTTGTTGTTGTTGTTACCGCTGCTTTGCTTAGGTGGTCATTGTATTGGCTATCTAGTGTTGATGTTGCTGTTGTCATCGTGACTGAATTCATTACTAGTGTTGTTGTTGTTGTTGTTGTTACCGCTGCTTTGCTTAGGTGGTCATTGTATTGGCTATCTAGTGTTGATGTTGCTGTTGTCATCGTGACTGAATTCATTACTAGTGTTGTTGTTGTTGTTGTTGTTACCGCTGCTTTGCTTAGGTGGTCATTGTATTGGCTATCTAGTGTTGATGTTGCTGTTGTCATCGTGACTGAATTCATTACTAGTGTTGTTGTTGTTGTTGTTGTTACCGCTGCTTTGCTTAGGTGGTCATTGTATTGGCTATCTAGTGTTGATGTTGCTGTTGTCATCGTGACTGAATTCATTACTAGTGTTGTTGTTGTTGTTGTTGTTACCGCTGCTTTGCTTAGGTGGTCATTGTATTGGCTATCTAGTGTTGATGTTGCTGTTGTCATCGTGACTGAATTCATTACTAGTGTTGTTGTTGTTGTTGTTGTTGTTACCGCTGCTTTGCTTAGGTGGTCATTGTATTGGCTATCTAGTGTTGATGTTGCTGTTGTCATCGTGACTGAATTCATTACTAGTGTTGTTGTTGTTGTTGTTGTTGTTACCGTTGCTTTGCTTAGGTGGTCATTGTATTGGCTATCTAGTGTTGATGTTGCTGTTGTCATCGTGACTGAATTCATTACTAGTGTTGTTGTTGTTGTTGTTGTTGTTGTTACCGCTGCTTTGCTTAGGTGGTCATTGTATTGGCTATCTAGTGTTGATGTTGCTGTTGTCATCGTGACTGAATTCATTACTAGTGTTGTTGTTGTTGTTGTTACCGCTGCTTTGCTTAGGTGGTCATTGTATTGGCTATCTAGTGTTGATGTTGCTGTTGTCATCGTGACCAAATTCATTACTAGTGTTGTTGTTGTTGTTGTTGTTGTTGTTGTTACCGCTGCTTTGCTTAGGTGGTCATTGTATTGGCTATCTCTTGTTGATGTTGCTGTTGTCATCGTGACCAAATTCATTACTAGTGTTGTTGTTGTTGTTGTTGTTGTTGTTGTTACCGCTGCTTTGCTTAGGTGGTCATTGTATTGGCTATCTAGTGTTGATGTTGCTGTTGTCATCGTGACTGAATTCATTACTAGTGTTGTTGTTGTTGTTGTTGTTGTTACCGCTGCTTTGCTTAGGTGGTCATTGTATTGGCTATCTAGTGTTGATGTTGCTGTTGTCATCGTGACTGAATTCATTACTAGTGTTGTTGTTGTTGTTGTTGTTGTTGTTACCGTTGCTTTGCTTAGGTGGTCATTGTATTGGCTATCTAGTGTTGATGTTGCTGTTGTCATCGTGACTGAATTCATTACTAGTGTTGTTGTTGTTGTTGTTGTTACCGCTGCTTTGCTTAGGTGGTCATTGTATTGGCTATCTCTTGTTGATGTTGCTGTTGTCATCGTGACCAAATTCATTACTAGTGTTGTTGTTGTTGTTGTTGTTGTTACCGCTGCTTTGCTTAGGTGGTCATTGTATTGGCTATCTAGTGTTGATGTTGCTGTTGTCATCGTGACTGAATTCATTACTAGTGTTGTTGTTGTTGTTGTTGTTGTTACCGCTGCTTTGCTTAGGTGGTCATTGTATTGGCTATCTCTTGTTGATGTTGCTGTTGTTATCGTGACTGAATTCATTACTAGTGTTGTTGTTGTTGTTGTTACCGTTGCTTTGCTTAGGTGGTCATTGTATTGGCTATCTAGTGTTGATGTTGCTGTTGTCATCGTGACCAAATTCATTACTAGTGTTGTTGTTGTTGTTGTTGTTGTTACCGCTGCTTTGCTTAGGTGGTCATTGTATTGGCTATCTAGTGTTGATGTTGCTGTTGTCATCGTGACTGAATTCATTACTAGTGTTGTTGTTGTTGTTGTTGTTGTTACCGCTGCTTTGCTTAGGTGGTCATTGTATTGGCTATCTAGTGTTGATGTTGCTGTTGTCATCGTGACCAAATTCATTACTAGTGTTGTTGTTGTTGTTACCGCTGCTTTGGTTAGGTGGTCATTGTATTGGCTATCTAGTGTTGATGTTGCTGTTGTTATCGTGACTGAATTCATTACTAGTGTTGTTGTTGTTGTTGTTACCGTTGCTTTGCTTAGGTGGTCATTGTATTGGCTATCTAGTGTTGATGTTGCTGTTGTCATCGTGACTGAATTCATTACTAGTGTTGTTGTTGTTGTTGTTGTTGTTGTTACCGTTGCTTTGCTTAGGTGGTCATTGTATTGGCTATCTAGTGTTGATGTTGCTGTTGTCATCGTGACTGAATTCATTACTAGTGTTGTTGTTGTTGTTGTTACCGCTGCTTTGCTTAGGTGGTCATTGTATTGGCTATCTAGTGTTGATGTTGCTGTTGTCATCGTGACTGAATTCATTACTAGTGTTGTTGTTGTTGTTGTTGTTGTTACCGCTGCTTTGCTTAGGTGGTCATTGTATTGGCTATCTAGTGTTGATGTTGCTGTTGTCATCGTGACTGAATTCATTACTAGTGTTGTTGTTGTTACCGTTGCTTTGCTTAGGTGGTCATTGTATTGGCTATCTAATGTTGATGTTGCTGTTGTCATTAACAGTGTATGGTTATCACTGCTACTACAGTGGTCAGTGAAGGCGATGTGGTTGATGTTGTTGTTATTGATGTTGTCTTGAATATAGCTGTCATCACACTGGTTATATCGGCCACCCTCAGAATTCTTTTATTACTCCCACTACCTGTTGAAATCTAGCTACGCATAGACTAATGTCTAGTACAGGTCCCCACCACACACTTGAAAGGTCATCCTTTTGGTAATTTAAGACCACAGTTCTGTGGTGGGTACATGAGACCAGATTCACTATTTGACACATAGATAACACGGAGGCACATGGCTTAGTGGTTAGAGCATTGGCCTTGCAATTGAAAGGTTGTGAGTTCAATTCTCAGACCGGGTGATGTGTTGTTTCCTTGAGCAAGACACTTTATTTCATATTGCTCCAGTTTACTCAGCTGTAGAAATGAGATGATAGGGACTGGGGTCCCTATCATTCCACTGCAAAGTGGTCGTGGATGTGCCACGGCAAAAAAAGCACCCAGCACTCACTGTAAAGTGGATGTGGAGGTGCCACGGAGAAAAAAAGCACCCAGCACTCACTGTAAAGTGGACGTGGAGGTGCCACGGCAAAAAAGCACCCAGCACTCACTGTAAAGTGGATGTGGAGGTGCCACGGAGAAAAAAAGCACCCAGCACTCACTGTAAAGTGGACGTGGAGGTGCCACGGCAAAAAAGCACCCAGCACTCACTGTAAAGTGGATGTGGAGGTGCCACGGAGAAAAAAAGCACCCAGCACTCACTGTAAAGTGGACGTGGAGGTGCCACGGCAAAAAAAAGCACCCAGCACTCACTGTAAAGTGGACGTGGAGGTGCCACGGAGAAAAAAGCACCCAGCCCACACTGTAAAGTGGACGTGTAGGTGCCACGGCAAAAAAAAGCACCCAGCACTCACTGTAAATGAGGTTGGTGTTAGGAAGGGCATCCAGCTGTAGAAATCAAGCCAGAATCAGTTCCCGTCCCACCCTTGCAAGCAGGGAAAAGCAGACGTAAAATTGATGATGATGATGATAATACCTTGCTCCACTAATTATAAACACAACAGCTGGGAAAGACCCTTTAGGAACTTATATGTCAGCTGGGCGCACAAATAGAAGGATGTGTTTTTTACCTGCAGCATATCACAAATTCGGATTTTCATGTGAAGCTACCGTTCTCATAACAACAACAAATGCATAAATTGCATCTTGGATTGCACAAGAGAACTATTGAAATAATTATTATGAATAAACGATTTATGTAACATCAGCATCTTTATTAATGTTATTCTTATATTGAATCTCCATTGTAACTACAAACTACGAATGTAGAGAGCTTTCTTCTGCTTGCTCCTGTTTTTACCAAAAGAATTTCTACTGAATATATATATATATACACCTCTAACAAAATACACCCCCGTCCCACTACCTCCACCCCATCCACACCATTCCCTTAAATGTGAAGTTATGTTGGTACCACAACATCCAGTCCGAAACAAATGAGGTCGTGTAGGTGTCACGACAAAAAAAAACACACAGTCCACGCTGTAATGTGGCCGTGTAGGTAACACGGTAATAAACCTCCCAGTTCCACACTGTAAACGTGGTTGGTGTTAGGAAAGGCATCCAGCCGTAGAAAACCCGCCAGACAGTCCTATACGAGCAGGACAACAAATCTTGTCTCAAGTGGGAAAACTCCCGTCCAAACCCATGCAAGCGTGGAAGATGGACGTTAAACGATGATGATGATGATTATCATGATGATATATACATACACATATACACACACATACGAATGTACATATATATGTATGTGCCCATCCATTTCTGTGTTTATATCCTGTAACTTAGCAGTTCAACAAAAAGAGATCGATAACAGACTTGGTAATAAATACTGGGGTCACTATGTTCAAATAAATCCCTTTTTAAAGTGGTGCTCCAGCATGGCCACAATCTAATGACTTTCCTTTGTTAGTTAAAACTCTTAGTGTATAATTTGATGAGAGCAGAATAAACATATGTTTAGGGTATCAAGGGAAGAGGGACACTATCTTATTCTAAATAAAGGTGTTTAGAGCATGAAGGGAATTAGGGACACCATTTTATTTTAACCTTCTGGAGGCTGAATTTTTTTATGAATTGTTCCCTTGATACTGTACTATGTATTAAGGGGAGGTTACTCTATTGGCGCATTATATCAAATTCTGGCCGGATATGACTGGATTAAATGTTAAAGGGTTAAAAGGTCTTACCGTATTTCATGGTGTTGAAGACGCTACATTTTTCCTAAAATAAGTCTCAAAAATCTATCATGCATTATTTTTTTTCAAACTTTTGGTTATCAAAATTAGGGTGCGTCCCCAAGGGTAAAGCGTCTTCGGCGCCGGGAAATACGGTAATTTGGTCTTGGATTTGAGGTCTAAGTTAGGACCTTAAAAAGGACTTAATCCAGCCTTGGATTGGAAGTTTCAGTTGTTATGGACTTAAAAAGGGCTTATCTGGCTCTGGATTTGAGGGAGATATTTTGGTTATTTCTAAACAAATATAACATGAAACACTTAAATATGAATACTAAAGGAACATTATAAAACTTTAATATGAATACTAAAGTAACATTATAAAACTTTAATATGAATACTAAAGTAACGTTATAAAACTTTAATATGAATACTAAAGGAACATTATAAAACTTTAATATGAATACTAAAGGAACATTATAAAACTTTAATATGAATACTAAAGTAACATTATAAAACTTTAATATGAATACTAAAGTAACGTTATAAAACTTTAATATGAATACTAAAGGAACGTTATAAAACTTTAATATGAATACTAAAGGAACGTTATAAAACTTTAATATGAATACTAAAGGAACATTATAAAACTTTAATATGAATACTAAAGTAACGTTATAAAACTTTAATATGAATACTAAAGGAACATTATAAAACTTTAATATGAATACTAAAGTAACATTATAAAACTTTAATATGAATACTAAAGGAACGTTATAAAACTTTAATATGAATACTAAAGGAACGTTATAAAACTTTAATATGAATACTAAAGCAACGTTATAAAACTTTAATATGAATACTAAAGGAACATTATAAAACTTTAATATGAATACTAAAGGAACATTATAAAACTTTAATATGAATACTAAAGGAACATTATAAAACTTTCATATGAATACTAAAGGAACATTATAAAACTTTCATATGAATACTAAAGGAACATTATAAAACTTTAATATGAATACTAAAGTAACATTATAAAACTTTAATATGAATACTAAAGGAACATTATAAAACTTTCATATGAATACTAAAGGAACATTATAAAACTTTAATATGAATACTAAAGGAACATTATAAAACTTTAATATGAATACTAAAGGAACATTATAAAACTTTAATATGAATACTAAAGTAACATTATAAAACTTTAATATGAATACTAAAGTAACGTTATAAAACTTTAATATGAATACTAAAGGAACATTATAAAACTTTAATATGAATACTAAAGGAACATTATAAAACTTTAATATGAATACTAAAGTAACATTATAAAACTTTAATATGAATACTAAAGTAACGTTATAAAACTTTAATATGAATACTAAAGGAACGTTATAAAACTTTAATATGAATACTAAAGGAACGTTATAAAACTTTAATATGAATACTAAAGGAACATTATAAAACTTTAATATGAATACTAAAGTAACGTTATAAAACTTTAATATGAATACTAAAGGAACATTATAAAACTTTAATATGAATACTAAAGTAACATTATAAAACTTTAATATGAATACTAAAGGAACGTTATAAAACTTTAATATGAATACTAAAGCAACGTTATAAAACTTTAATATGAATACTAAAGGAACATTATAAAACTTTAATATGAATACTAAAGGAACATTATAAAACTTTAATATGAATACTAAAGGAACATTATAAAACTTTCATATGAATACTAAAGGAACATTATAAAACTTTCATATGAATACTAAAGGAACATTATAAAACTTTAATATGAATACTAAAGTAACATTATAAAACTTTAATATGAATACTAAAGGAACATTATAAAACTTTCATATGAATACTAAAGGAACATTATAAAACTTTAATATGAATACTAAAGGAACATTATAAAACTTTAATATGAATACTAAAGGAACATTATAAAACTTTCATATGAATACTAAAGGAACATTATAAAACTTTAATATGAATACTAAAGGAACATTATAAAACTTTCATATGAATACTAAAGGAACATTATAAAACTTTAATATGAATACTAAAGGAACGTTATAAAACTTTAATATGAATACTAAAGGAACATTATAAAACTTTGTTGCAGACTCAAACAGAAATGTGACTGAGCTTGATTTGAACAGAATAGCTGAGTACCTTGGAAAGAGATGGAAAATAGTCGGTATGTTTAAACTATTATTTATCATCATCATCACCATTACCACCACCACCACATCATCATCATCATCATCACCACCACCACCACCATTATCATCACGGCCACCACCATTATCATCACCACTACTACCACCACCATTATCATCACCACCACCATCACAGCCACCACCATTATCATCACCCCTACTACCACCACCATTATCATCACCACCACCATCACAGCCACCACCATTATCATCACCACTACTACCACCACCACCGTTATCATGACCACTACCACCACCATTATCATCACCACTACTACTACCACCATTATCATCACCACTACCACCACCACCGCCACCACCGTTATCATGACCACTGCCACCACCATTATCATCACCACCACCATTACCGCCACCACCATTATCATCACCCCCACCCCCACCAGCACCACCACCATTATCACCATCAACTCCACTATCACCATGATGATGATGATGATTTTTTCTTCTCGTTTGTGTTGCAGGTCGCTATTTAGGCATCCCGGACCATAAACTAAGCAATATAGAAGCTGATAACAGACTAGGAATAGTTGAACATAGTTTTCAGATGCTAAAGATGTGGTCCCAGAATTGTGAGGAGGGCAGAGGTACGGTCAACACTCTCAGTAAAGCCCTTGTTGATGCGAATTGCAATGATGCCATTAAATTCCTAAATCCCTAATAGGAATAAATTGGCTGGTACCAGCTGGAATTGGCTGTAGCTGTTACCCGGAGAATTACCCGTCTGCATTGTTGAGGCTTCCAAAACGACCTAATGAAAATTAAAACTCGAGAATTACCCAAACTAATTTTTTTTCAAACTTTACGTGTGTATTACTTATGTTTCAGGGAGTGTTATGGACATAAAAAAATTCAACTTTTTCATCCCCTAGGGCCCGCATTAGGTGAAAAACTGCCTTTTTTCCAATTTTTTAGGGTTTTTTTTGAGGCGTTACGTTTTTATGGCCTAGGGCCCGCATTACGTAAAAAACTTCATTTTTTCAGACATTACATCTAGCCGATTTTGCCGAAATTTCAAGGTATATTATGCTCATAAAAAAAATTCATTTTCTTGATCTCCTAGGGCCCGCATTAGGTGAAAACCTGCATTTTTCCTGCTTCATCGAGGAAAATCTTAAAGATTATACAGCCATCAGAGTATTCGGTTTATTTTCTTTACATATTGTCCGGGCATGCAGTTTTTCCACAATTAGGTCTGTTGGCGACCCGTGTTCCAAAATAACTTATCCCGTGCAACGCCGGGTACCACTGCTAGTATATATATATATAAATAAATCAGAATGGATGCAGTAAAACCAGTTAGACAATTACTAACCAGAGTAATATGAAAAATTCAGGACCGCAACGGGTTAGCAGCTATATCTGAACGCTCAGATCTAGCTGTTGAAACTGCAGGAGCTCAGCCATCAGGGTCCTGAATTTTTCATATATATATCATCATCATCATCATTTTACGTCTGCTTTTACCTGCTTGCAAGGGTGAGACGGGAACTGATTCTGGCTTGATTTCTACAGCTGGATGCCCTTCCTAACACCAACCTCATTTACAGTGAGTGCTGGGTGCTTTTTTTGCCGTGGCACCTCCATGACCACTTTGCAGTGGAATGTTAGGGACCCCAGTCCTTATCATCTCATTTCTACAGCTGAGTAAACTGGAACAATGTGAAATAAAGTCTCTTGCTCAAGGAAACAACACATCACCCGGTCCGAGAATTGAACTCACAACCTTTCGATTGCAAGGCCAATGCTCTAACCACTAAGCCATATATATATATATAAGTTGTTCCACAGCTGGTAGTACACCATTTTTGATTAATGGAGGCACATGGCTTAGTGGTTAGAGCATTGGCCTTGCAATTGAAAGGTTGTGAGTTCAATTCTCAGACCGGCTGATGTGTTGTTTCCTTGAGCAAGACACTTTATTTCACATTGCTCCAGTTTACTCAGCTGTAGAAATGAGATGATAGGGAGTGGGGTCCCTATCATTCCATTGTAAAGTGGTCGTGGATGTGCCACGGCAAAAAGGCACCCAGCACTCACTGGAAATGAGGTTGGTGTTAGGAAGGGCATCCAGCTGTAGAAATCAAGCCAGAAACAGTTCCCGTCCCACCCTTGCAAGCAGGGAAAAAGCGGATGTAAAATGAAAAATAACGTGACTTGCCTCCCTTTTGAGAATTCTGCGCATGTTTATTTGTGACATGGTCTTTTTTTTTCAATTTAACTCATTTAAACTAAGCTGATGATCAATTGAGGTGAAACAATTTTCCCTTGGAAATCGTGTACTAACTGTTGTGGAACTACTTTTACCAAACTCGTGCCCTGGACTGAGTGCTCTACTACTGCGGATATAACCCACCAGGTTCTGCCACCATATATATATAATTGAGATGAGCGGAACAAGCAAACATTAAACAATGCTTTAAATAAATTAAAATACGATTTAAATAATCACCTGTCCAAAATGCTCTCTCTCTCTCTCTCTCTCTCTCTCTCTCTCTCTCTCTCTCTCTATGTAATTAAATATGTATAAGATGTAACACTGACTCTTTGTTCCTTTTTATTTTATTATTATTAATACTCTGCTCACCATGAGCATCCAGTGCTCATCTTGGCATACCGCCTATGGACGCAATTAATTTGCACCTTTAATAGCTATCTGCTATCCCTTCTCATTCACCTCCCTTAGTGGTAACCATACCCCCCTACTACCCTGTCCACATTTTTCCCCCAAGCCCCTCCACCCTCCCTAGTCTCCACTGTGTTGTGTCGGTGACACAACAAAGGTGCCCAGTCCACACTGTAAAGAACATCCAGCCCCAACTGTAAAGTGATCGTGTAGGTGTCACGACAAAAAGTACCCAGCACACACTGTAAATGTGGTTGGCATTAGGAAGGGAATCCAGCCCACACTGTAAAGTGAATGTGTAAAAGACACAGCAAAAAGCACCCACACTGTCAATGTGGTTGGCGTTAGGAAGAGGATCCAGCCTTAGAAAACAAGCCAGAAACTCTCCTATATGACCGAGACATGATCACCCAACCCAACTTGCTTCTAAATGGGACAAACCCGTCTAATCCATGCTAGCGTGGAAGATAGACATTAATCGACGATGATGATGAATGCCTATATATATATCTATCTTCCACGCTTATATGGGTTAGAGAGGAATTGTCCCATTTGAGGCAAGATTCGTTGGGTGACCGTGTCTTGCTCGTATAGGACTATCTGGCAGGTTTTCTATGGTTGGATGCCCCTACCTAACACCAACCTCATTTACAGTGTGGGCTGGGAGCTTTTAACACAATATAATTATTCCATTACCAAAGGTTTCACGAAGTCAGACAATCCTAACAGAAGAGTCTGAATCTGCTCATTAGATAGAAATCTTTATTTGGATATCTGTACTATACATAGAGAATTCTTCTTTCCTTTACCTTTTCCACGGAAATACTTAACACACACATATATATATATAAATATATATATATATATATACAGTCAGTAGGCACCTCTTAACAAAATACACCCCATCCACACCACCCCTTTTGATGTAAAGTTATGTTGGTACCACAACATCCAGTCCGAAATAAATGAGGTCGTGTAGGTGTCACGACAAAAAAACACACAGTCCACGCTGTAATGTGGCCGTGTAGGTAACACGGTAAAAACCTCCCAGTCCACACTGTAAATGTGGTTGGTGTTAGGAAGGGCATCCAGCCGTAGAAAACCCGCCAGACAGTCCTATACGAGCAAGTCAACCAATCTTGCCTCAAGTGGGAAAATTCCCGTCCAAACGCATGCAAGCGTGGAAGATGGACGTTAAACGATGATGATGATGATATATATATATATTGCAGCGCATGGCTTAGTGGTTAGAGCATTGGCCTTGCAATCGAAAGGTTGTGAGTTCAATTCTCAGACCGGATGATGTGTTGTTTCCTTGAGCAAGACACTTTATTTCACATTGCTCCAGTTTACTCAGCTGTAGAAATGAGATGATAGGGACTGGGGTCCATATCATTCCACTGCAAAGTGGTCGTGGAGGTGCCACTGCAAAAAAGCACCCAGCACTCACTGTAAATGATGTTAGTGTTAGGAAGGGCATCCAGCTGTAGAAATCAAGCCAGAATCAGTTCCCATCCCACCCTTGCAAGCAGGGAAAAGCGGACGTAAAATGATGATATATAATGATGAAAGCCTTTACTGTGAAAATATAATAGCATATATAGAGTAATATAAATACTAAATGGTTAAGGGGTTGATAAAATAAAGCACCAGTAATGCACCAGGGTCGATTTAATTGACTTTCCCCTTCTCCAAAATTGCTGGCCTTATGCCTAAATTAGAAACCATTTTTATTAAGACGCTGCCTCTTAAGGATACCAACTCCAGCGTAATACTGAACCTAGAATACCACTTCGGCTTTTCTCCTCTTCTCTATACCTTTCTCATTTCTCATCTCATGCTGCAGACTCTCTTAATTCCACTTCTCCCTCTCTCCGTCCATCCACTCCATATGTGGTTATATTTTAACTTGACTCTTACCCCAGGCTGAAATTCCTACAATTTTATGAAAAAAAAAAAAAAAATCCAGCTGAATCCGGCCAGAACTATCTCACCTCTTTCTGTTCAAACCGGCTGTAACTGGCCACTCATACTGATGTTAAGGTATTGTTTTCAAAATAAATCTCATCAAAATCTCATAGATTTGATATTATATGAGATAATTATGTGAGATAAAGCCTTTACTGTGAAAATAAAATAGTAATTATTGAGTAATGTAAACGCTAAAGAGTTAAACCTTGTGAGGTTGTTAGATCTCATTTATTCTATGTAAATTTCCTGAGGATATACGGTTTGCATATAACATGTATGATATTGTTAATTAATTGTTACCATATATGCCAGCATACAAGTCAACATTTGGAGCCTAAAAATATCTCTCGAAAAACAGGGGTCAACTTGTCTGCCGAATATAAAATGTGAACCTCAACCACTGACGGGTAAACAGTGAAACTACCTGCCTAACACTCGTACATCACTTACCATAACTCTTACAACTCACCACAATCATCTCCTACTGAATCTCATATTTGTTAAGTCTATTTAACATAGAGATTATAATAGCAATGACTTGCTGTAGCTCATAGGGTAGGTTACCACAGGGTAGGTTACCATAGGTTTGTAGTGACCTACATTCCGCGGGCTCACATACATTCTCTGTGCGTGATTTGGCTCAGCTCAGCCAATCAGCGCCAGTAGAAGAGGATGTATCCCTACGCGTTCTGAGGGAGAAATAGCCCGCAAAGATTTGAGGACGCGATCACTTCCAGCTAGACCGTGCTAAGGTAAACACCACTTGTTCTTTTGCTCCGTAAGCACAAACAATATGTAACGACAAAACATTACCTACGAGCCTGGCCAAACGCCTTCAGCCAGTCGCCCGTATTTTCTCTTGTAATCTTAATTGAATTATTTCATTTCTCTTGGCATGCCAGCCTAATTCACTTCTTAACCTTGGTTAATAAATAATGTAAAAACAAGCTAAAGTCGTTGTCGATATTCCTATCATATCTTTCTACCAAACCTGGTTCTTCGTGGCAACCTTACCAACTTCTAAATACTTCTCTGCTAAATTGGTGACTTATATTCAACAAAGAGAAACATTCCTTTTCTTTAGGTTCGTTAAGGCTGGTTTACTCAGTGAGTTTGAACTGACTTGTGACTGAAATGTTTTAGAAGTGTCGTAGCCTTTAGATGCCACTAAATATTTTGAATTATTTCATTTGCAACTGCCTTATTTTTTGGGGGGTCATCTCATTAGGCAAATATAGGCCTAAACCTGAATAACACCTCTGAATTTTAGGGGTTGATCTTTGTTCCAGATTGATTTGTACGCCGGCATATACGGTAACTAATAATTTCATATCCTTCATTTTTTTCTTCTAATATTGAATTTTAATGCTCTGCTATGTGAACCGTCTTTAACAACAGGATATTTAATTCTTGATAACTTAATTGTCCATTTTAAACTCTTGATGAACTAAGGACTGTAATGTGCAGAGAGCTTCTCTCATCTTACCATAGATAATTGTGAATTACTACACTATAATCACTTATTCTATATATATATATATATATACACACACTCATATATGTGAGTTTATATATATATACATATGATGACTGCCCCCTCGTTATCAAGTATGGTCATTGCATGATTAAAAAAGAACAAAAAACATATATTGATAATTAACGGTGCTGCGATTGAATGTGGCTTTTTAGCCCAGCCAATGATCTAAAAATTCTTGCACAGAGTTGGCAACCATAATAAAAACATTCACTGGCAATAGCCGGATGTGGTTGGTCTTCATGTACTTTTGCATGTCGTTGGAGCCCTCCTGCTGATCTACACTCACTCTTTTCCACATGCTTGACAGGTATGATGAGTAGCATCTCTGACAGCAGCCTGGAAGGCAACCACTGGTCTTACTTTATGACTGTGAAGATGGCTTTCGAGTCCAGCTTTGCCGAGGTAGAGTCTTGCACAGACGCTGCATGTCAGCGACATAGGAGGACCTTCGCTGTCTGGAAATGTAACAGCAATGCCTTTCCTGACATTCCTTTTTCAGTAAAGTTAAAATCAACAATAAATAGTGAGGAATTCAGTGTACAGGTGAAGATCTACCAAGGCTCCGTACTTAGAGTCCTCCTCCTCTTTATTATTGTCCTACAGGCTATAACAGGAATTTAAGAGTGGTTGCCCATAGGAACTTCTATACACCTGACCCTCATAGCTGAATCTATGATAGAATTAGAGAAGAAATTTCAGACATGGAAGCACAGTTTGGAAATGAAAGGCCTTAAAGTCAACCAGGCAAATACCAAAGGCCTAGCAAGCAGAAAAGAAAACAGAGCTCTGATCCCTTCAGGGAAATGGTCCTGTTCTGTATGCAGGAAAGGAGTAGGTAGAAACTCAATCCGGTGTCCCAAATGCAAACTGTGGGTACACAAGAGTAGTGGGAAATCAGGCAGGCTAGCAAAATACACAGACTTCATACGTTGACGTTGCACAGGGCAATAAGCAAAAACCTTCAGGAAACAAGCTATTTTAAATGTACAGAAGACCCCATAGAAATAGTTGATTACTTCTCTACCTGGGTAACCAAATCAGCAGCAGTGGTGGATGTGCAGAAAGTAGTTGCCAGAGTAAGAACAGGATAGAAAAAGTTCAGTGAGCTATTGCCGTGGCTAGCTAGAAAAGGTCTCTCACTCATGATAAAAGGCAAGCTGTACAATGTCTGTGTGTGAACAGCAATGCTAAATGAAACATGGGCACTGCGAGGATCTACGGAGATTGGAAAGAAATGAAGCCTGCGTGCTACAATGGTTGTGTAACTGTAGTGTGCATGAACGGCAATATGTAAATGAATTAAGAGTGAAACTGGGCATAAGAGGGGTCAAATGCTGTGTGCAGGAGAGAAGACTATAGTGGTATGGACATGTGATGAGCATAAAGGATGACAGCTGTATAAAAAGGTGCAAGGTCATAGGCTGCCCCGAAAGAGAAAGACCTAGGAAGATGGGGGATGTACGATAAAGGCTGACCTGGCTCAGCTGAACCTCCCAACGGAGATGACAGGACTGAGACCTCTGGTACTACGACATACAACAAAAGACTCAAGTCAACAATCTAGACCAGGATGTGCTTAGGAAGGGCAGCGAGCTCCCAAATTATAGTTCTGCTGTGATCATGGTAGGGCCAGATCCTCCCCATAGCAGTATCACCCTGTTCCACACTGCAAACATGGTTGGAGTTTAGGAAGAGTATCCAGCAACTATAAAAACCCAGCCAATGCACAATCCCAATTTGTGCCATATACGGTGCGGCCATCTTACCAGATTTGTTTCCTATCAGGATCACCCAGTAACATTGCACGGCCAACTGGCCAGATATTCCTCATAATGGGACCACTCAGCTTCTAAACTATGGTCCTGATGTGAGCAGGGTATGGTGTGGCCAACTGGCCAGACCATCCTTATAAGGGTGCCACCGAGTTCCACATTGTAAACGTAGTGGATGCTAGGAAGAGCCGTAAAAACTAAGCCAACACACACTGCCAATATGTAAGGTAGTCTAAGTCTCACAAAAAAAGCGCCCAGTCCACACTATAAAGTGGTAATGTAGATGTCACAACAAAAAGCACACAGCCCACGCTGTAAAGTTGGTGTCACAACAAAGAGCGTCCAGCTTTCACTATAAAGTAGTTGTGTTGGTGTCAAGACAGGAGGCACCCAGTCCACACTGTAAAGAATTGTGTAGGTGTCACAATAAAAGGTGCCCAGTCCACAATGTAGAGTGGTTGTGTAGGTGTCAATAAAAGGTGCACAGTCCACACTGTAAAGTGGTTGTGTAGGTGTCACAATAAAAGGTGCCCAGTCTACATTGTAAAGTGGTTGTTTTGGTATCACAACAAAAAGCACCCAGTCCACAATGTAAAGTGGTTGTGTAGGTGCCACAATAAAAAACACCCAGTTCGCCCCGTAAAGTAATCGTGTAGATGTCAGAACATAAAAGCGCCCAGTCAACACCGTAAAGTGTTTGTTTTTGTGTTGTGCTACGATAAAAAGCGCCCAGTCCCCACTGTAATGTGGTCCTGTAAGTGTCACTATAAAATTCACCCAGTCTACACTGTAAAGTGGTTGTGACACGACAAAAAGCACCCACCCCACACTGTAAAGTGATCGTGTTGGTCCCACAATAAAAAGCTCCCACTCCACACTTTAAAGTGGCCGTTTTGGTGCCACGATAAAAAGTGTCCAGTCGACATTCAAAAGTTCTCGTTTTGGTGTCGTAATAAATGGCACCTTGTTCACACTGTAAAGTGGTCGTGTTGGTGTCACAATAAAAAGCACCCAGTCCAGGCTGTAAATGTAGTTGGTGTTAGGAAGGGCGTCCAGCTGTAGAAACCAAGCTAGTAACAGTTCTGTATGTGCAAGACACGGTTATCTGATCTGACATGATTTACAACAGGACAACTCGTCTCACCCATGCTAGGATAGGAAAATGAACGTTAAATGGTGATGATGATGATTATGATGAATCATGAAATTACAACAATTATTTCAAGTTGACGAAATGGGTAAATAATTATCTTAGAGTTATGTCCCTTGCATCAATTGAAACTCTCCTGTTAAAACTTGTAGCTATCCGCGAGGCTTTAAACGAAACGTCTTCTGCGTGCATGTATGGTCCCGTAACATTTGAGGGAGTCGTTCCCAAGGCATTTAAAACCTGGCGGGGCCTATCCCTCTCCAGGTCTAAATGCAGCAGATTTCTTCCAAAGAAGGATGGAAAGTGAGAAAGAGATATGGAGGAAGAATCGACCCAGTACTTCACTGGTACTTTTATTTTATCGACCTCGAATGGATGAAAGACAAAGTTCATCTCGGCGGGATTTGAACTCAGAGAACAGAAAGCCGAAATGAATACCACAAAGCATTCTATCTGACGTTCTAACGACTCTGCCAATTCGCCGCCTACAAACATCCTTTAGGTATTTCTAAATAGGGGCCCTATGAGGAGGCTGAATTAACGGTGATTGTGATCATGCAATCTCCCCAGACCATGGAAGCAAGGTTTCTAATATTTGTATGCTATACATACATACATACAAACAAACAAACATACAAACATACATGCATACAAACATACATACAAACATACAAACAAACAAACATACAAACATACATACATGCATACATACATACATACAAACAAACAAACAAACACATACATACATACAAACAAACAAACAAACAAACAAACAAACAAACAAACGTACATACATACATACAAGCATACATAGACAAACACACACACATATATATGGGTGTGTATGTATATATAAATATATATGAAGGACGGCTGAAAAGTTCATAGGCTGACCAAAATATTCTCATGGAATGTAAACAAATGAGGTTTATTTTTCAATGTAATCTCCCTGGCGGTCCACAGACTTCTTCCATCGGGTTTGCAGTGCTTGGACCCATTGGGGAAGAAGCTTTCATCCTGTTTGTCAAAAATGTCATCAACAGCAGATATGACATCATCATCATTGCGATACTCGTTACCAGCCAAGTGTCACTTCGTATTGGGGATCAGATGGGACCAAATCAGCAAGGGTGATCAACCATTTCAAAGCCAGTCATACACAACAGCCATTGAAACCAAGGATTTGTGTGCTGGAGCATCATCCTGATAAAACAAGACCCCTTCCGTCAGTTTTCCTGGTTGTTTGGTCTTGATGCCTTTCATAACTGCCTCAGCAAGTTGGCATTGTGAACTCCATTGATGGTGGGAACCTTTTGAAGACAATCAATAATTACAGTGCCTCTTGCATCCTCCAATGGTGAGGCCAGATGGAACGACCTTCGAGCAGGTGTGTAGGGGTGTTTCCACACCATGGATTGTCTCTGGCTCAAAGTGATAAACCTATCACTCGTCCTGAGTTAGGAAACATTCAAGGAACCCAGCTGGGTCTGCCTCAAACAATGTAAGATTTTCCCGTGATTTGATTAGTTTAGTGCACTTTTGATCAGGTGTCAGAAGACGTGGCATCCACTGAGCAGAAACCTTCATCATGCCAAGTTCATTGTGCAGAATATTCTCAACTTTTTCACAGGATATGCTAATAACATTGACTATTTGATTTATAGTCAATCATCTGTCATCCATCACCATGTGGTGAACACTATCAATGTTTTCCTCGCTGGTGGCAGTTGCAGGACGTCCAGAGTTTGGGTCATCTTCAAGAATCTCCCTTTCCCTCCTAAATTCAACTGCCAACATTTGTACAGTTGATGAAGCTAGAACGTCATCCCCCTAATGTAGCAACCATGTCAGCATGAATGTCCTTAGGGGATAAACCCTTTTTCTGTAGGTACTTGGTAACACCGCAACGCTAAAGTTTGTCCGTTTTCAAGAGAGATCACTATTAGTTACTTTTGAAGTCTTTGAACAGTCAGGTGTCAGTTTACCTGGAAAGAAACAATGCAGTTATTAATAAGAGTTGAAATTAATGCATGCAAGATTTCACAGCTCTAGCATCACTCCGTCATAGTCAGCCTATGAACTTGTCAACCCACTCTCTTATATATCATCATCATCATCGTTTAACGTCCATTTTCTGTGAGTTATCATCATCATCATCGTTTAACGTCCATATTCCACGCTTACATGGGTTTGGACGGTTATATATATATACACACATATATATATATATAAATATATTTATTCACATATAGAAATATATATATATGTCTAGGGCAGGTAAAATTCTCGAGATCCATGGACGAGTTCTCTCCAGCGGTCTCTGTCTCTGTCCCTCATTATCGCTGCCAGGTCCTGCATCTCCAAGAGACTAGTGTCTGTCCTTAGGGCATCAACATATGTTAAGCTCGGTCTTCCTCTTCCAGTGTGTCCATGCAGAGGCTTCCACAGGAGCACTAAGTGCAGTGTCAACTCTGGATGTCAGTGAGCATGTCCGGCTAACCTCAATCTCGAGCTGACTTTCGGGAGGCTCCCTGAGTTCTTCATCCTATTAATGTTCAGAGTTATCCTCAACATTCTCGTGTAGCACCCATCCACCGAGAGGAAGAGCAAAGCCTGGGCGGCTTGCTACAGCTTGAGATCGGTGTGGAAGTCGGATCTTCGTAAAAACCTGAAGATCCGTCTCTACGTTGCTGTATGGGTCTGAGACTTGGACACTGACCAAGAAACTCACTCATATATATATATACAAATATATTTATTCATATATATATATATATATATATATATAAATAAATATAAACACATATTTATTACACTAATTCTGCTGTCATTTTAGGTACACATATTTCATTGGGTGCGTCATTCTGTTACTTAACAGACCCTAATCCATCAGCCTTTATTGATGGTTATGTTTCCTTCGAGTGTGAAATAATTCTAAAAAGTGAAGTAGAAAGTTTAATAAACACAAGAGAGAGAAAAATGTATAGATGTATAAAAGAAGGTAAGTGAGGTACTTTCGAATTTAAAAATGCTAAAGAGTAGCCTATCGAAAAATTCTTTGGGAAAATAATAGGAGATAACTTTTGTAATATCCAACTGATTTTGGCAGATAAAACAAAAAGGGTTTAGAGAGGAGTGACCGATGGAATTAAATATGCGGTATTGTTGGATGTTTAAAAAAAAAATAATAACAACTCAGTGTGTATAACAGAATTTATAAAACGATTTATTTTTCGATTTGAATTTAAATTAGAATATTTTAGTCTCTATAACAATAATGAATACAGTACCTCAGAAATATTTACTTCCTGTATGAGACGAATAATAAACACAAGTTGTTTATTATATATACACCTGTGTATATGTGTGTATATATATATATGTATATACATATATGTGTGTTTATGTGTATATATATATATATATATATATATATATATATATATATATATATATATATGTATACATATATATGTGTGTTTGTGTATGTACATCATATATATAAATGTAAAAAAAATTTGTTATGTGTATATATAAATATATATATACACATACATATATATGTGTTTGTGTGTATATACATATATATGTAAAAAGAAAATTTGTTATATATATATATGTATACATACATATATATGTGCGTTTGTGTGTATATACATACATATACATGTAAAAAGAAAATTTGTTATATATATATATATATATATATATATATATACACACACACACAGACACATATGTATGTGTGTGTCTGTCTGTGTGTTTGTGTCTATATACATGTATATGAAAAATAAAATTTGTTTTCGCTCTAATATGAGGGATACCTGAATGTATTCTTGAGTAAATAATAATAATAATATTATTAATTAATATTTGGTGGATTGGCAGTGTTGGTGGAAGGTCAAACGCCATGCTTTGAAGCATAGAGTTGCGGCCCTTTATGATCTAAGTTCAAATCCCGCCGAGGTTAACTTTGCGGGGTCAATAAAATAAAGTACCAGTCACGCACTGGGGTCGATTTAATTGACTTTCCTCTCCCCCCAAAATTGCTGGCCTTGTGCCTACATGAGAAACCATTAATTAATATTCGGTTTGTTTACAAGCAAACAGCCTCATATCAATATGTGTGTGTTTACGAGACAACTAATGTCATCCTTGAGAGAAAACAGTTTTCAATTGTTTCGGAGTTATTGCCCCTTATCAAGATTGTATTCACTTGTCACTGCAACTGTTGAGAATACATAGTCTTGTATTCTCAACAGTTCCAGCAGGTGGCAGGGATGAGAGAATACACAGTCTTGATAAGGGGCAATATTTCTGGCACAATTATAGACTGTTTTCTCTCTGCTGCCGCTGGAACAAAAGGATGATGTCAGTCGGATAGAAAACACACATAGTGTTATGAGGTTGCTTGCAAACGAACTGAATCTATACTATAATAAAGGAGGAGCGTGGGACAGCATCCGTTTTTATAATTTTTTATCCCGTTAGTAATAAAAGTTGGATTACTTGGAATAAATAATGAATGAATATTACATAATTTATCCACTAAATTTCGTAGCTCTTGATTAAACATAAATATTCTTATATATAAAGTATTGCCTATTTTAAGATTCACTTTTAAAATTTTCAAATGTCAACACTTCCGGTTAGCGTCCGTCATATTATAACACTTATCACATCACTTATATAAACGTTCATATATTTGCATCGTTATATAAGGTTTATATTTCGGTCGCTAATTTTCTACTTTTTCGTTTTCATAACATTTTAGTTTATTATATATGCAGTTTATATATAATATCGACTTTTTTTAATGTATCATGGATTACTTTACTGATTACAGAAGACAGTGTAACACAGACTCCATTCAATTTTTGTGTATATTGTCAATTACGATTTTATTTGACATATCATATCTAGATGCATATATATTGGCTTATAATATCAATATGCACACTACACATGCTAGCAGAAAACCACTCAAGGGGTGGTATTTTTACTAGTATTAATCTTATAATTTTTCAATCACGAATACATTTATATATATATATATATATTGTTATACTTTGGGAGGGTCATGCTGCCAATAAAAACACACGCACCTGTTGGTTTTCACTTTAATTTATTATAAGTTTCTGGTTGGTTGGTTGGTGTGTCTCTCCTTTATTCTGTCCTACACACAGAACAAAAGAGAGACACAAAATAAAAACCTAGTCACGGAGGAGGTTACAGAATGTGTGACGAAAGAGCTTTGACAATATATAAACAATCATCCAGTTATCCAACCAACCTTAAATTTATAATAAACTGAATTGAAAACCAACAGGTGCATGTGTTTTTATTGGCAACATGACCCTCCCAGAGTATAACAATATGTTTCAACACACGTTTTCAGATAAGAAATCTTGCAAAACAAATTCAAAAACGAAATATATTATCATCATCATCATCATCATCATCATCATCACCGTTTAACGTCTATCTTCCATGCTAGCATGGATTTAGACGGGAATTGTCCCACTTGAGGCAACATTGGTTGTCTCGCTCCTATGGAACTATGCGGCAGGTTTTCTACGGCTGGATGCCCTTCCTAAAACCAACCACGTTTACAGTGTGGACTGGGAGGTTTTTACCGTGTTACCTTCATATATATATATATATGTATATATATATGTGTATATATGGAGGCACATGTGTATATGTGGAGGCACATGGCTTAGTGGTTAGAGCATTGGCCTTGCAATCGAAAGGTTGTGAGTTCAATTCTCAGACTGGGTGATGTGTTGTTTCCTTGAGCAAGACACTTTATTTCACATTGCTCCAGTTTACTCAGCTGTAGAAATGAGATGATAGGGACTGGGGTCCCTATCATTCCACTGCAAAGTGGTCGTGGAGGTGCCACGGCAAAAAAGCACCCAGCACTCACTGTAAATGAGGTTGGTGTTAGGAAGGGCATCCAGCTGTAGAAATCAAGCCAGAATCAGTTCCCGTCCCACCCTTGCAAGCAG
>OZ024763.1:15381210-15388710 GCA_964016885.1 Eledone cirrhosa
GGAGAGAAGACTGCGATGGTATGGACATGTGATGCGCATGGAGGATGACCACTGGGTAAAGAAGTGCTAAGAAATCCAAGTAGAAGGAAGACGCAGTAGAGGAAGACCATGAAAAACATGGGCAGAGTTGGTGAGAGCTGACCTCAGATCGCTGAAGCTTAGAGAGGAGATGACGAAGGACCGTGATGAATGGAGAGATGCTGTGCTGTATAGGACCCGCCCCACCCTAGCAAGCATGGAAGCAGACGTAAAATGATGATAATGATGATGATGCAATGATATATGGGTATATTTTTGCACTTCTTCATCAATGGCAGAATAGAAAAAAAACATTAGATAGAAGCAAAATGTGTCCGAAATTCAATTTGTACTTTAGACAGAATGGAGGACCTTATAACATTTTCAATTCAATTCAATTCAATATATTTGGCAGAAATTAAAACATAGATGCTTCAGATGCCATGTAAGGAGGGGAGAGGGGTCAACATTTACACAGTTCGAAACACAGGGGTCCAACACCGGTCCAATGTCGCCTTAAATTGTTGCGTGGTTGACGCGTTGACTACTTCTTCTGGAAGCGGGATTCCAGGGTCCAGAGATCCGGATCGATCGAGAAAGCAGCTTTCCGTCTATTTAGGCAAAAGCGGCGGTGAAACAGCTTTTTGTCATGTCCACGTAGACCCCTTTCAAGTGCCGGAGTTAATAGGAGATCTTGAGGGAGATCGTAATGGCCATTGAAGAGATTGTAAGCCAAAATGAGATCGCCTCTTAGCCTTCTCCAAGGAGAAGATGATCCATTAGTATGGTCAGTGTACAAAATATGAAAACTAGTGGTTTTTTCTATGTCGTTCTCACATCACTATTTTACATTGAACTAATTCTAAAAAGACTTGGCAATAATATACCACTATATATAATTCTCTACTTTTCTTTGAGTCTTGTATATTTAGTTTTACCTTTGATATATATATATATATGAGTGCGTGTATGTGCATATATATATATATCACAGTGTATATACATCATAGTGTATATACATCCATAACGTCAGTTAACTCTTTCTCTCTACTGACCTCTTCCTCGCACTTCCACTCACTCAGTCCCTGTTTCTCCCCTTCTTTCTTCCTCCCGTTCGCTGGGAAAACGGTTTTCATTCTTTCTAACACCGGATTCACTAGCGAAAGGTCTGTTTTCTGACTCGCTCATATATTCACACAGCTTATGCTGAAAGAATAACTATGTTGCTTGTGTTTATTTCCATCTTCGGTTAGCTTCCCCCTGTGTTGTTTACTTGTCTCACTCTCTTTACGCGTTTCTATTGTCCTAATAACTTATTTTAGTTATTATCGCTCCAACGTGAGGTATATGATTTTTAATGCGATGAAATACCCATGATCGTTTGGTAAATCACTGATGAGGGACTCATTTTATAACATGTTATCCATGTGCAACCAGCAGTATTCTTCTCACCCATATATTCATATATATATATGGTGAGTGAGAACACACCTCAGATCATTGAAGCTCACGGTGGAGATGACGAAGGACCGTGACGAGTGGAGAGATGCTGTGCTGAATAAGACCCGTCCCGCCCTTGCAAGCAGGGAAAAGCGGACGTAAAATGATGATGATGATGGTGATGATATATATATATATATAACGAAGGAATTGTGGTAAGGAACCAGATGGACCATAACGCACCAGAGTACTCAATACTTAGGGTAGTAGAGTGGGTATCAGGAAAAAGTATAACCCCTGATGGCAGAGCTCAAGCTGTTTCGACGGCTATTTCTGGACTGAAATATGGACTCAAATGGCTTGAGCTCTGCCGTCGGGGTCTTACTTTTTCCTATATATATATATATATATACACACCCTCTCCAGCTCACAGTCCACACTGGAAATGTGGTTGGCATTAGGAAGGGCATCCAGCCATCGAAACCAAACCAGAGACAGTCCTATATAAACAAGATATGGTCATTTGATCTCACTTGCGTCAAATGGGACAACCTGCCTAACCCATGCTAGCATGGAAAACGCATTAAACGATGATGATGATGATGATAATATATATATATATATATGTGTAGAATTTGTATTTAATTCGTTGGAATTCCGACAAACATAAATGCTTATAACTGATTTAGAGCACTCAACAGTTAGTGGAGTAAATATTCCAAGATATTAAATAAATGGAAACTATATTTATAAAACCATATTTATTTTATTATATATTTTATTATATATATTTCAAAGGCAACCAAGGGAACCTTGGTGCGCTTTCATCAGATAAAATACAAAGTGTGTTTTATAAATAGAGACATATCCATGATAATAAAACCTTATCGGTCGGAAATTCACTGACTATCCAGTGAATTTCCGACCGATAAGGTTTTATTATCATAGATATGTCTCTATTTATAAAACACACTTTGTATTTTATCTGATGAAAGCGCACCAAGGTTCCCTTGGTTGTGGAATATATATAATAAAATAAATATGGTTTTATAAATATAGTTTCCATTTATTTAATATCTTGGTATATATATATATAATTAATATATATATATATATATATATATATATATATAATTGGTGTTGGATGCTTAAAGCGTCCGTATGTGGTAGGCCGTATGAGCACTCGATGACCCCATAGAGCAGAGTATGATATCACAGAAAAAAAGAGAATCAGTGTTGCGACGAATGCAATTTATTGGACATTTTACAATCGGAAAATTATTTTACTATAGGAAAAATCTGCTTCGTAGAATCAAGACATATATGAGGACCTTGCGATTTTCAGAGTCAGGTTCGATCATCACATTGATCGTGCTTTGAGATGGTCGCCAGAGAAACGATTGTAAAATGTTCAATAAATTCCATTCATCGCAACACTGATTCTCTTTTTTTATGTGATATATATATATATATATATATGTGTATATATATCTATATATATGTAAAAGTTTTATTTAAAATTGTTGGGTTACAACAAGTAAATATTTTATAACTGATATAAAGCACTCGACAAGTTTTTGGAGTAGATATACGATATTAAATAAATGGAAACTATATTTATAAAACCATATTTATTTCATTATACATATTTCAGGGATACCATATTAAAAATATGGCATGCCTTCGTCAGATGAAATACAATATATAAACAGTTTTATAAATAATTTTGACGTACCATATTATAAGCGACCATTAAATTAGGAAGCTGTCTGGATATCCAAAATTATTTATAAAACTGTTTATATATTGTATTTCATCTGACGAAGGCATGCCATATTTTTAATATGGTATCCCTGAAATATGTATAATGAAATAAATATGGTTTTATAAATATAGTTTCCATTTGTTTAATATCGTATATATATATATATATATATGTATGGCTATTTCTATCCTACGAGATGTTTTACCCAATGCCGTTTCAATGGCATTTTGCTGTTTTAACAGCTTCCTTACGCTGAGTTTTTCCATTTTCCTATATATGTTAGTTAAGTATGTAACAACAGTTACAGTTGGCATGGTGTTCGAAGCACTCAATGCTGTTATAAGGTTCATTTCCTTTGGGTTGTATTCCAGCATTACAGCTGTTGTGTGCAGAGTGTAAATAGATTTAAGAGTCGAAGTCAGTGTTGCAGCATATGTACAAACTTTATTTGTGTCATATGCTGATACATTGACTTTCACTCTTTTAAATATATATATTTGGTATTGTATGGTAGGGTGTGGACATGTGATGCGTATGAAGGATGACAACTGTATAAAAAGGTGCAGAGCGCTCATAGTTGATGGAAGCCTTGGAGTGGGGAGACACTGGAAGACTTGGGATGAGGTGATAAAGGCTAACCTCACTCAATTGCACCTCTCAGAAACAATGGCACAGGACTGGGATCTCTGGTGTTATGCAGTAATACAGAAGACCTGCATTCCCATGGGCACAGGCTGAAGCTAAAGCATGCATCACTCCCACCCTACCGTCCCATACATCTCTCATGAGGACAGGCTGTAGCATACATCTAGTGAAGCCTCCAGTCCACACTGTAAAGTGGTTGTGTAGGGGTCATGACAAACAGCACCCAGTCCACACTGTAAAGTGGTCGTGTAGGGGTCATGACAAACAGCACCCAGTCCACACTGTAAAGTGGTCGTGTAGGGGTCATGACAAACAGCACCCAGTCCATGCTGTAAAGTGGTCGTGTAGGGGTCATGACAAACAGCACCCAGTCCACACTGTAAAGGGGTAATGTAGGGGTCATGACAAACAGCACCCAATCCACACTGTAAAGTGGTCGTGTATGGGTCATGACAAACAGCACCCAGTCCACGCTGTAAAGTGGTCGTGTAGGGGTCATGACAAAAAGAACCCAGTCCACACTGTAAAGTGGTCGTGTAGGTGTCACAACGAAAAGCACCCAGTCCATGCTGTAAAGTGGTTGTGTATGGGTCACGACAAAAAGAAGCCAGCCCACACTGTAAAGTGGTAATGTAGGTGTCACAACAAAAAGTACCCAGTATACACTGTAAAGTGGGCCTGTAGGTGTCATGACAAAAAGCGCTCAATACTCACTGTAAATGAGGTTGGTGTTAGGAAGGGCATCCAGCCATAGAAACCTAGCCAGCAGCAGTTCTGTGTGAGCAAGACATGGTCACCTGACCCAACTTGCCTCAAATGAGACAACCCATCTAACCCATGCTAGTGTAGAAGAAGGGACATTAAACGATGATGATGATGATATGTATGTATGTACACATACACCAGTTCTCTACCACCACCACTACTACAAGCATTAGTAGTGGTAGTAGCAGTAGTATCAGTAGTGGTGGTAGTGGCAGTAATAGTAGTAGTAGTAGTGGTGGTGGTAGTAGTAGTAGTAGTAGTGGTAGTATTAGTAGTAGTGTCAGTAGTAGTAGCAGCAACAGCAGTAGTAGTAGTAGAAGTGGTAGTAGTAGTAGTAGTAGTAGTAGTAGTAGCAGTAGTGGCAGCAGCAGTAGTAGTAGTAGCAGTAGTAGCAGTAGCAGCAGCAGTAGTAGTAGCAGTAACAGCAGCAGCAGTAGTAGCAGTAACAGCAGCAGCAGTAGTAGCAGTACCAATAGTAGTAGTAGTAGTAGCAGCAGCAGCAGCATTAGTAGTAGTAGCAGTAACAGCAGCAGCAGTAGTAGCAGTAGCAATAGTAGTAGTAGTAGCAGTATCAGCAGCAGTAGTAGTAGCTGTAGTAGTAGCAGCAGCAGTAGTAACAGCAGCAGCAGCAGCGTAGTAGTAGTAGTAGTGGTAGTAGTAGTAGTAGTAGTGGTGGTGGTGGTGGTGGTGGTGTCACCTTTGAGTGACAATTACAATTTAGGGACACTGAACAACAGGTGAAAACAAAGCAACACCCTCGCTACCCCCCCCCCCCCCCCTACCCCCATTCCCTGGGGGTGGGTGCTAGCTAGCCCAATGTACTGATACTGCCTCAGTATCAGCCAGCGTCCATCGGCCAGCCTGCTAAATGTCTGACTTTACATTTCTTTTGTCACCAATATTAAAAGAGAGAGAGAGATGGGGAGAGAAAGAGTGATGGGGGAAAGGGAGGGAGAGAGAAAGAGAGAGAGTGATGGGAGAGAGAGAGATGGGGAGAGAAAGAGTGATGGGGGAAAGGGAGGGAGAGAGAAAGAGAGAGAGAGATGGGAGAAGAGAGAGAGAGAGTGATGGGGAGAGAAAGAGTGATGGGGGAAAGGGAGGGAGAGAGAAAGAGAGAGAGTGATGGGAGAGAGAGAGAGAGAGAGATGGGGAGAGAAAGAGTGATGGGGGAAAGGGAGGGAGAGAGAAAGAGAGAGAGAGAGTGATGGGGGAAGGGAAGGGGAGAGAAAGAGTGATGGGGGAAAGGGAGGGAGAGAGAAAGAGAGAGAGAGAGTGATGGGGGAAGGGAAGGGGTGAGAGAGTGATGGGGGAAGGGAGGCAGAGAGAAAGTGATGGGGGAAGAGAGAGAGAGAGATGGGGGAAGGGAAGGAGAGAGAAAGAGAAAAAGAGAGTGATGGGGGAAGGGAGGGAGAGAGAAAGTGATGGGGGAAGAGAGAGAGAGAGATGGGGGAAGGGAAGGAGAGAGAAAGAGAAAAAGAGAGTGATGGGGGAAGGAAGGGAGAGAGATAGTGATGGGGGAAGGGAGGGAAAGAGAGAGAGAGTGATGGGGGAAAGGGAGGGAGAGAGAAAGAAAAAGAGTGATGGGGGAAGGAAGGGAGAGAGAGAGTGATGGGGGAAGGGAGGGAAAGAGAGAGAGGGTGATGGGGGAAACGGAGGGAGAGAGAAAGAGATAGATAGAGTGATGGGGGAAGGGGGCGAGAGAAAGAGATAGATAGAGATATAGAGAGAGAAAGGACGATAAAAATAGAGAGAAAGAGATAGAGAAATATATAAATAGCTAGAGAGAGAGAGAGAGAGAGTGAGAGAGAGAGAGAGAGAAGTAGAGAGAAAAAGAGAAAATAGAGATATATACTATTATATTTTCACAGTAAAGGTTATACCTCACATAACATTCACATTACTCTATATATACTATTATATTTCCACAGTAAAGGCTTTACCTCACATAATATCTCACATAACATTTACATTACTCTATATATACTATTAGTTTTCCACAGTAAAGGCTTTACCTCACATAATATCTCACATAACATTCACATTACTCTATATTTACTATTATATTTCCACAGTAAAGGCTTTACCTCACATAATATCTCACATAACATTTACATTACTCTATATATACTATTATATTTTCATGGTAAAGACTTTACCTCACATAATATCTCACATAATATCTCACATAACATTCACATTACTCTATATATACTATTATATTTCCACAGTAAAGGCTTTACCTCACATAATATCGCACATAACATTTACATTACTCTATATATACTATTATATTTTCATGGTAAAGACTTTACCTCACATAATATCTCACATAATATCTCACATAACATTCACATTACTCTATATATACTATTATATTTCCACAGTAAAGGCTTTACCTCACATAATATCTCACATAACATTCACATTACTCTATATATACTATTATATTTTCATGGTAAAGACTTTACCTCACATAATATCTCACATAATATCTCACATAACATTCACATTACTCTATATATACTATTATATTTTCATGGTAAAGGCTTTACCTCACATAATATCTCACATAATATCTCACATAACATTCACATTACTCTATATATACTATTATATTTTCATGGTAAAGGCTTTACCTCACATAATATCTCACATAGCATTTACATTACTCTATATATACTATTATATTTTCATGGTAAAGGCTTTACCTCACATAATATCTCACATAACATTTACATTACTCTATATATACTATTATATTTTCATGGTAAAGACTTTACCTCACATAATATCTCACATAACATTCACATTACTCTATATATACTATTATATTTTCATGGTAAAGACTTTACCTCACATAATATCTC
>OZ024763.1:15393710-15396210 GCA_964016885.1 Eledone cirrhosa
GTGGTCATGTAGGAGACACAGTAAAAAGGCTCCCAGTCCACACTGTAAAGTAGTCATGTAGGAGACACAGTAAAAAGGCTCCCAGTCCACACTGTAAAGTGGTCATGTAGGAGACACAGTAAAAAGGCTCCCAGTCCACACTGTAAAGTAGTCATGTAGGAGACACAGTAAAAAGGCTCCCAGTCCACACTGTAAAGTGGTCATGTAGGAGACACAGTAAAAAGGCTCCCAGTCCACACTGTAAAGTAGTCATGTAGGAGACACAGTAAAAAGGCTCCCAGTCCACACTGTAAAGTGGTCATGTAGGAGACACAATAAAAAGGCTCCCAGTCCACACTGTAAAGTGGTCATGTAGGAGACACAGTAAAAAGGCTCCCAATCCACACTGTAAAGTGGTCATGTAGGAGACACAGTAAAAAGGCTCCCAGTCCACACTGTAAAGTGGTCATGTAGGAGACACAGTAAAAAGGCTCACAGTCCACACTGTAAAGTGGTCATGTAGGAGACACAGTAAAAAGGCTCCCAGTCCACACTGTAAAGTGGTCATGTAGGAGACACAGTAAAAAGGCTCCCAGTCCACACTGTAAAGTGGTCATGTAGGAGACACAGTAAAAAGGCTCCCAGTCCACACTGTAAAGTGGTCATGTAGGAGACACAGTAAAAAGGCTCCCAGTCCACACTGTAAAGTGGTCATGTAGGAGACACAGTAAAAAGGCTCCCAATCCACACTGTAAAGTGGTCATGTAGGAGACACAGTAAAAAGGCTCCCAGTCCACGCTGTAAAGTGGTCATGTAGGAGACACAGTAAAAAGGCTCCCAGTCCACGCTGTAAAGTGGTCATGTAGGAGACACAGTAAAAAGGCTCCCAGTCCACACTGTAAAGTGGTCATGTAGGAGACACAGTAAAAAGGCTCCCAGTCCACACTGTAAAGTGGTCATGTAGGAGACACAGTAAAAAGGCTCCCAGTCCACACTGTAAAGTGGTCATGTAGGAGACACAGTAAAAAGGCTCCCAGTCCACGCTGTAAAGTGGTCATGTAGGAGACACAGTAAAAAGGCTCCCAGTCCACACTGTAAAGTGGTCATGTAGGAGACACAGTAAAAAGGCTCCCAGTCCACACTGTAAAGTGGTCATGTAGGAGACACAGTAAAAAGGCTCCCAGTCCACATTGTAAAGTGGTCATGTAGGAGACACAGTAAAAAGTCTTCCAGTCCACACTGTAAAGTGGTCATGTAGGAGACACAGTAAAAAGGCTCCCAGTCCACACTGTAAAGTGGTCATGTAGGAGACACAGTAAAAAGGCTCCCAGTCCACACTGTAAAGTGGTCATGTAGGAGACACAGTAAAAAGGCTCCCAGTTCACACTGTAAAGTGGTCATGTAGGAGACACAGTAAAAAGGCTCCCAGTTCACACTGTAAAGTGGTCATGTAGGAGACACAGTAAAAAGGCTCCCAGTCCACACTGTAAAGTGGTCATGTAGGAGACACAGTAAAAAAGGCTCCCAGTCCACACTGTAAAGTGGTCATGTAGGAGACACAGTAAAAAGGCTCCCAGTTCACACTGTAAAGTGGTCATGTAGGAGACACAGTAAAAAGGCTCCCAGTCCACACTGTAAAGTGGTCATGTAGGAGACACAGTAAAAAGGCTCCCAGTCCACACTGTAAAGTGGTCATGTAGGAGACACAGTAAAAAGGCTCCCAGTCTACACTGTAAAGTGGTCATGTAGGAGACACAGTAAAAAGGCTCCCAGTCCACACTGTAAAGTGGTCATGTAGGAGACACAGTAAAAAGGCTCCCAGTCCACACTGTAAAGTGGTCATGTAGGAGACACAGTAAAAAGGCTCCCAGTCCACACTGTAATGTGGTCGTGTAGGAGACACAGTAAAAAGGCTCCCAGTCCACACTGTAAAGTGGTCATGTAGGAGACACAGTAAAAAGGCTCCCAGTCCACACTGTAAAGTGGTCATGTAGGAGACACAGTAAAAAGGCTCCCAATCCACACTGTAAAGTGGTCATGTAGGAGACACAGTAAAAAGGCTCCCAGTCCACACTGTAAAGTGGTCATGTAGGAGACACAGTAAAAAGGCTCCCAGTCCACACTGTAAATGTCGTTGGTGTTAGGAAGGGCATCCAGCCGTAGAAATTCTGCCAGATACAGTCCTATATGTGCGAGACTCCGTCACTCGATTAATCTTGCCTCAAGTGGGACAATTCCCATCTAACCCATGCTAGCGTGGAAGATAGACGTTAAACATGATGATGATGATGATGATGAAACAGAAACCTTCGCTGATATTCCCATAATAAAGATTTTGTGTGGGAATTGGCAGGATCTATACATGTAATTATAATCACTTGTATCATCCTGTGACCTTCGAAGCTTTCAGAAGTATGGGGAGTGTTTGGTTTGGTTTGGTACATGGGCAGTAGGACCATTTTTATGGCTGTTTTCCCTGATGCTATAGGATGGACATTTAATCAGCAGAGCTCTAAATTGA
>OZ024763.1:15398710-15401210 GCA_964016885.1 Eledone cirrhosa
TTTTTGCCGTGGCACCTACACGTCCACTTTACAGTGTGGGCTGGGTGCTTTTTTGCCGTGGCACCTCCACGTCCACTTTACAGTGTGGGCTGGGTGCTTTTTTGCCGTGGCACCTCCACGTCCACTTTACAGTGTGGGCTGGGTGCTTTTTTGCCGTGGCGCCTACACGTCCACTTTACAGTGGAATGATAGCGACCCCAGTCCCTATCATCTCATTTCTACAGCTGAGTAAACTGGAGCAATGTGAAATAAAGTGTCTTGCTCAAGGACAACAACACATCACCCGGTCTGAGAATTGAACTCACAACCTTTCGATTGCTTTAACCACTAAGCCATGTGCCTCCATATATATATGCATATATATATACTGTATCTATATATATCAAATAATTGTTTCTACTGTTGGAACAAGGCCAGCAATTACCCCCAGTGCATTACTGGTACTTTATTTTATCGACCCCGTAAGGATGAAAGGCAAAGTTAACCTCGTCGGGATTTGAACTCAGAATGGCAAGGGCCGTAACTCTATATGTCAAAGCATGACGTCTGACCCTCTACCGATACTGCCAATCCATCAAATAATGGTAGTTAAGACGAGATTAAATCACCATAATTGTTTATTGCATTATATGTATTTCTGTTACATGGTTATTCATGTGACTTCATCAGATGCTTACACAATTATAATTGCAGCTAAGCAATCATTATATGCCAGTGGCCATGCAGGTCCATCCAGCGGTGAAGTGGTTCGGCATATGGATCTTTTGTATGTTAACTACACTTTATGTATTAGTTTTCTGATTGGTTATTTTAGTCTTTAAGAATTTTCTAGTTTTTGACTGGCTTATATATCATCATCATCATCATCATCATCATCATCATCATTTTACGTCTGCTTTTCCCTGCTTGCAAGGGTGGGAAAGGAACTGATTCTGGCTTGATTTCTACAGCTGGATGCCCTTCCTAACACCAACCTCATTTACAGTGAGTGCTGGGTGTTTTTTTGCCGTGGCACCTCCACGACCACTTTGCAGTGGAATGATAGGGACCCCAGCCCCTATCATCTCATTTCTACAGCTGAATAAACAGGAGCAATGTGAAATAAAGTGTCTTGCTCAAGGAAGCAACACATCACCCGGTCTGAGAATTGAACTCACAACCTTTCGATTGCAAGGCCAATGCTCTAACCACTAAGCCATGTGCCTTCACATGGTTATATATATATAGTCCGCAATCTTTGCGGCACGTTTTTACCACCGTCGTAAAAAAACCCTTCTGGATTATCTCCCTTTCTCTTCTCCTCCTCACTTTTGGTTGCCTGTGTCTCTCTCACACTGTCTCCTGTCTATGTGAGATTATACCAGCCCTGAGTCGTAGCTGACCACCAGGCTAAAGTCTCCCAGGTTGGCCACAACTTACTTTCCCTATTTTTCCACGGTTACTTTTTTTGCATGTTTCTTTCATCTGTGTCTTCCCACGATGGGACCTGTACACTTTTTTTTCTCCTATTCCTTTCCTATTTTTTCCCCTTTTCCCTTGCCCCTTTCTTCCTCTCTCCTCATCTCCCCCCCCCATTCTTCCTCCTTTCCCTCTGTTATTTTCTCTCTCCTTTTTTCTCCCCTTTTTTTCTCTCTTTCTTTCTCCTTTTCCACCTGGCCTTTTGATTAATAAAAGGCCTCGGGCACACCCAAACTCCACCAATGTCCTGTAATCCAGCGCCAATAAAAGGCCTCAAGCACACCCAAACTCCACCAATGTCCTGTAAGTCAGCGCCAACAAAAGGCCTCGGGCAGACCCAAACTCCACCAATGTCGTATAATTCAGCGCCAACAAAAGGCCTCGGGCACACCCAAACTCCACCAATGTCCTGTAATCCAGCGCCAACAAAAGGCCTCGGGTGCACCCAAACTCCACCAATGTCCTGTAATCCAGCGCCAATAAAAGGCCTCGGGCAGACCCAAACTCCACCAATGTCCTGTAATCCAGCGCCAATAAAAGGCCTCGGGCAGACCCAAACTCCACCAATGTCCTGTAATCCAGCGCCAATAAAAGGCCTCGGGCAGACCCAAACTCCACCAATGTCGTGTAATTCAGCGCCAACAAAAGGCCTCGGGCACACCCAAACTCCACCAATGTCCTGTAATCCAGCGCCAACAAAAGGCCTCGGGTGCACCCAAACTCCACCAATGTCCTGTAATCCAGCGCCAACAAAAGGCCTCGGGTGCACCCAAACTCCACCAATGTCCTGTAATCCAGCGCCAACAAAAGGCCTCGGGTGCACCCAAACTCCACCAATGTCCTGTAATCCAGCGCCAACAAAAGGCCTCGGGTGCACCCAAACTCCACCAATGTCCTGTAATCCAGCGCCAACAAAAGGCCTCGGGTGCACCCAAACTCCACCAATGTCCTGTAATCCAGCGCCAATAAAAGGCCTCGGGCAGACCCAAACTCCACCAATGTCCTGTAATCCAGCGCCAATAAAAGGCCTCGGGCAGACCCA
>OZ024763.1:15406210-15411210 GCA_964016885.1 Eledone cirrhosa
ACAAACAACCAATACAGTCATTTTCTCTTCTACCTGTCTTCTCTTATCATCTGTTTACCTGGGTGAAGCTAGGTACTAATTTTAACATCCATCTCTAATTAAAAACGCAGCCAACGCTCTACAGTAAAACTAAATGCGTGCACTCTGAACAGCTGATTGCAGCCGCATAACTGCAATTCACTAAATTTGTTGAGTGAGCTAGACGCTGGCCGAAGAACACTGTATTTATATCAGTGACCTTTGTTTATATATATATACAGAGGCCTCGTTTGCCTTAACCCTTTAATGTTCAAACTGGCCAAAACCGGCCAGAATTCTCTACCTCTTTCTGTTGAAACTGGCTGAAACTGGCCACTCATACTGATGTTAAGGTATTGTTCTCTAAATAAATACTTTCAAAATCTCATAGATTTGATATTGTGAGATAATTATGTGAGGTAAAGCCTTTACCATGAAAATATAATAGTATATATAGAGTAATGTGAATGCTAAAGGGTTAAAAATGTGAGGGAGACAACCCAACATTTGTTGATTCTTAAAGGAGCGTAAATTGTTTATGCTGCCTTTCCCGGACCCTATCATATAAGTAAACTTTTACGCTAATTAAATTTTATATATTCAAATGAAGTTCAGATATAAAAAAAATATGCTTAAAAAGAATTTATTATATCAAATAAACAAAAAATAAAATATAGACGTTTGAAAAAGTGGGCGACTTGTCCCCTGGTACCCCACTGAAACAAGGCCCTTGTATATATATATATATATATATATATCATCATCATCATTTCATTTTACGTCCGCTTTTCCCTGCTAGCAAGGGTGGGACGGGAACTGATTTTGGCTTGATTTCTACAGCTGGATGCCCTTCCTAACACCAACCTCATTTACAGTGAGTCCTGGGTGCTTTTTTGCCATGGCACCTCCACGACCACTTTGCAGTGGAATGATAGGGACCCCAGTCCCTATCATCTCATTTCTACAGCTGAGTAAACTGGAGCAATATGAAATAAAGTGTCTTGCTCAAGGAAACAACACATCACCCGGTCTGAGAATTGAACTCACAACCTTTCGATTGCAAGGCCAATGCTCTAACCACTAAGCCATGTGCCTCCCATATATATATATATATATCGCACCGTTTCCTCCCACCCCCTTTTCGCTATATGTCTCTCCACCACTCCCCTACACACCCTTTGAACTCTCTTCCCACACACTTTTCACCTGAAGAAGGGCTTATGCCAGAAACGTCGTTCCCCACCACCACCCCACTCTCAAGAGCGTGAAATTAATAAACATTCGTTGTACTGCCTCTGTTTTGTTCCTGTTCAAATTTTCCATTATATATATATATATATATATATCCCGTCCAAACCCATGCAAGCGTGGAACACGGACGCTAAACCTGATGATGATGATGATGATGATGATATATATATATATATATATAGTGGTTATTTGTTTGGTCGAGGTGGTCAATTCGTTCAATTGTTGCGTGCGTGCTCACTTGTAGCTTGCTGTGTTGTATGGTCGATCTTGTGTGCAGGTATATGAGCAAGTGTTCAATAAGATGATGATGATAGTTCCTTTATCATGCAGTAAATGAATATATATATATAAATGAACCACAATGACACCAAACTGCTATATCATTTATTTATTAAAAATAGTTCACGCCGTAGCTATACTAAAAATACACAAGAAGTATATACATTATTTGTTTGTTTGTAAAAGTAGAATTAAATTGTATTTATCAAAAAAACTTCACTGGCTTGGTTAAGAAAGAGACTTAGAGATAGAGATTGAGTGAAAGTGAGGGAGAGGGAGTGAGCCTGTAGGACTCCACAGGGGTCTGTAGAAAGTAAATGTTTTACATGTTTACTCTATCAAGAACTGCTTCGAACTGCTTCCTGCTTGATCTAAGACAGGCTATTTATAGCTAACGCTTCCTCTGTCCGCTGGTCCTCCACTCTCATAATTGTTTACCCCTGAAAGGGGATAACCCAGAAAATTACTGTTAAATGTCACCCAGGAGTCAATGTATGAACAGATTTTGCTACATATATATATATATATATATATATATATATATATATATATATATATATATATATATATATATGTAGGAGGTGAGTTTTATTGTAGTACAATAAAGCAATGCAGATATCGGATAAGAAGCACTCTACAGTTTGTAGGACTGGAGTATACATAATATATAAGATCAACATATGTTGATTTAAAACTGCACTATCCACAAGTGTTTTTTAGCCTTCATATCATGTCCTCCTGTTTTATCTGATGAAAACACAAATATTATTGCATGATGATGTTTGTTTTTGAAATGCGCATAATAAAATACATGGAACTCCTTTAACCATCTTTTGATCTTATATATTATATATATATATATATATATATGAAAGACGTAAAATAAGAAAATTATAAAAATTAACTTACTTACTAAAATTTCACTCCAACTAATTAGTTTACTAAGACCAAACCTATATATTTGCTGGCATAGGTATGCATCTGTATATATATGTTAGTAGATATACTAATTCTTTATATATATATATATATATATTTATATATATATATATATATGTATACAAAAAAACACATTTATGGCGAGGAAGGTGCGTGGGAGGGGTCATGGGAGGGAAGGTCGTGCATACTAGATATATGCTTCAGCTCCTGCATATGGAAAGATGGGTCTTCTGTATTACTGCATAGTGCCAGAGATCACGGTCCTGTGTCTTTGCCTTTGAGAGGTGCAATTGTGCAAAGTCAGCTTTTATCACCTCATCCCAGGTCTTCCTAAGCCTTCCCCACTCCATGGCTTCCATGAACTTTGAGCACTCTGCACCTTTTTATTCAACTGCCATCCTCCATATGCATCACATGTCCATACCAACGCAAACTCCGCTCCTGCACACTGCATCTGATTTGTATGAAATCATCATATGAATGAAACAGTTCTAGTCCTGTAGAAGTCATTTCTATATATAATAAAGATGCCTATACTCTACCAATGTATTAAGTACCTTTTTAACTGGTTACCCCCCCCCCTCCTAACACCACTTGGGAACCTATATATATATATAAGTTGGGTCACCTGACCCAAATCTGTCCAACCCATGCTATTTATTACCCCCTCTCCTACTCTTTCTCTTGCACACTCCATCTCACTGAATATAATGGAAGGGGAGGAAGCCTACTTTCTCTCATGCACACCCCTATCCTTCTGAATATAAGGAGCAGAGGGGTGACTGCATCCCAAAGATCTCACAAAGTACAAATTCATCATCATCATCACCGTTTTTACGTTCATTTTTTTTCCATGCTTGCATGGGTTGGAAGGGTCCTTTTCAGAACAGCATTTCTCTCTCCCCTTGTCACATTCCTTTGTCACCTCCTCTGTGAGTCTCAGTGATTTGAGGTGACCTCTCATCATTTCTGCCCAGGTCTTTCTTGGTCTACCTCCACCGCAGCTTCCTTCTACTGGGATTACCTGGCTCTTCTTCACTCAGTGATCACCATCCATACACATCACATGTCCAAACCAACACAATCATCTTTCTTCTACACCACTTCAGATTCCCCTTAAAAGTTTTCCCTCAGTTCATCCAAGCTCTGCCTTTCTCTCACATTTACAGTGGAGATTAAATAAGAGTCTGTGTTCACGAGTTATGGAAGGCATGAGGCTGAATTAAGTGCAAGTATTGCAGGAGCTGATGCAGTAATGCGCCAGCTTCAACATTTGGTCATCAGAAGAAAGGAAGTAAGTGTAAAAGACAACCTCGCTATCTTCAATTCGGTTTTTGTGTCAACCCTGACCTATGGTCATGAATGTTGGATAATGACCGAAAGAATATGATCGCAAATACAAGTGGCCGAAATGGGATTCCTCTGAAGGATCTTTGGAGTAATGGTTGGTACTTGATAGGGTGCGTAGCTCAGAGATGAGAGAGTCACTCCAGGTAGAGCCGCTACTTCTCTGAATTGAGAGATCACAGCTCTGATACTATGGGAATGTGGTTTGAATGTCTCAGGAAAGAATCGCTGGACAGATTTGTAGCTCGGAGATCAGAGAGTCACTCCAGGTAGAGCTGCTACTTCTCCGAATTGAGAGATCACAGCTCCGATACTATGGGTATGTGGTTAGAATATCTCAGGAAAGACTCACTGGACAGATTTGTAGCTCGGAGATCAGAGAGTTGCTCCAGCTAGAGCTGCTACTTCTCCGAATTGAGAGATCACAGCTCCGATACTATGGACATGTGGTTAGAATGTCTCAGGAAAGAATCACTGGACAGATTTGTAGCTCGGAGATCAGAGAGTCACTCCAGCTAGAGCTGTTACTTCTCCGAATTGAGAGATCACAGCTCTGATACTATGGACATGTGGTTAGAATGTCTCAGGAAAGAATCACTGGACAGATTTGTAGCTTGGAGATCAGAGAGTCACTCCAGCTAGAGCTGTTACTTCTCCGAATTGAGAGATCACAGCTCTGATACTATGGACATGTGGTTAGAATGTCTCAGGAAAGAATCACTGGACAGATTTGTAGCTCGGAGATCAGAGAGTCACTCCAGCTAGAGCTGTTACTTCTCCGAATTGAGAGATCACAGCTCTGATACTATGGACATGTGGTTAGAATGTCTCAGGAAAGAATCACTGGACAGATTTGTAGCTCGGAGATCAGAGAGTCACTCCAGCTAGAGCTGTTACTTCTCCGAATTGAGAGATCACAGCTCTGATACTATGGTCATGTGGTTAGAATGTCTCAGGAAAGAATCGCTGGACAGATTTTACTGGCAAGAGACCCAGAGGTAGATTCTGAGAAAGATAACATAGATAATATCCATAAGCTTGGCTGGTCTTATTTAGGGATCCAGTTGGATCAGTTGGAAGGAGTGTTTGAGGAGTCTATCCCCATGACCCTTTCAGGAATAAGTGGGTGAAGAAGAAGAAGATTAAATAAGGGTGCACAGGAAAGG
>OZ024763.1:15423710-15448710 GCA_964016885.1 Eledone cirrhosa
AGATTTTTATATATATATATTTATGAGGGTAATCGCAAAAGTAAGGTCTCCAAAGCGATGGGGACGCAGAGAAACTGTTCGTACGGCTGTTGGCAACACTGTTGTGATTGGTGCATCCTTCACTTCCAAACAAGCATGCGCGCGCTTCACTGGGATGCTCAATCTTGGCTTGGCAGCCGTTGAGAAGGCATGATGGCAGAAATTTTGCTCAAACATTCGTTTTTGATTTTTATTTTAATTTTAAACCCTTTTTAATTAACTTTTTTTCACTGAATTTGACAAGATGGATTTTAATACATCGAAACCGGTAATTTTTTCATACACTTTATATACTTCATAAAAATATTTTCAAAAAAGAATTGTCCATCTTTTTTCAATAACACTATCTTTTTAATAACACTATCTTTTTAATAACACTATCTTTTTAATAATGTCTGACGAATCAAAAAAGAAAAGCAGATCCATAAACACATCTCCCGTGTTTCCAACTTCATCTTTTCTATATATATATATATATATATATATCATTTCATCATTCATCATTTCATTTTACGTCTGCTTTTCCCTGCTTGCAAGGGTGGGACGGGAACTGATTCTGGCTTGATTTCTACAGCTGGATGCCCTTCCTAACACCAACCTCATTTACTGTGAGTGCTGGGTGCTTTTGTTTTCCGTGACACCTCCACGACCACTTTACAGTGTGGGCTGGGTACTTTTTTGCCGTGGCGCCTACACGTCCACTTTACAGTGGAATGATAGGGACCCCAGTCCCCAGTCTCATTTCTACAGCTGAGTGAACTGGAGCAATGTGAAATAAAGTGTCTTGCTCAAGGAAACAACACATCACCCGGTCTGAGAATTGAACTCACAACCTTTCGATTGCAAGGCCAATGCTCTAACCACTAAGCCATGTGTGTGTGTGTATAATCTATATATATAAAACTGTGGTTGTCTGTCTGTCTATCGATTTTCGGCACACATCTCCTCTTAGAATCTCTCACGGAATTGCACCGAAATTGCTATACTTGTACATTGAGCCCTAGCGAAGACATCGGAAAAAAAAAAATTTCAAATTCACCCACCCTATGTGACGAAATCGAATATAATGTATCGATTTTTGAGCGTAAGTGATCAGTTATTTCCCTTTGTTCTGTTTACATTGAGCGTCTGCGTGCAAAAATTAAAAAAATTACGCTGGCTTTCTCAGCGTTTAAAATGACATTAACACAATACATTTCCATTTAAAAGCCTTTTAAAACAATATTTTTACTTGAAAACAAGTCTATTTAAAGACTACGTAAAACAAGCAAATATTTCGTTAAAAAAAGCAAAAATTATATAAGTTTATTTAAAATATATGTATCTGTAAATTTCGTTAGGCGTGCAGACAGACTTTAAGCCAAAAAAGAAACTTAACATTGTAACTTTAACACAGCTACTGAGCGACCCCGAGCAACGCCGGGCTTTACTGCTAGTGTTATATAATATTGTATACCATGTTATATAATATTGTATGAATGGTAGTGTTGGCAAGTGTAAACCTTCAACAAAGGAAATGATTAATTCAAGCAACACCACCTACACTCTAACACACACCTTGTCTAAACTGGTGTGTCACCTATATTATATAACAGCTAATCTGACAGAATAATATATACAGGGTGTTCCAAAAAATGTGTACACACTTTTATTAGAATGGTGTTGCAGTGTGTATGCATTGACTTGGGACACCCTGTATATATGTGTATATATATATATATATATTACACACACATATATATATATAACACACACACACATATATATATTACATACACACACACACAGAAAGACATTTGTTATATATATGTATATATACATACACACACACACACACAAAGACATTTGTTATATATCATCATCATCATCATCATCATCATTTTACGTCTGCTTTTTCTCTACTTGCAAGGGTGGGATGGGAACTGATTCTGGCTTGATTTCTACAGCTGGATGCTCTTCCTAACACCAGCCTCATTTACAGTGAGTGCTGGGTGGTTTTTTGCTGTGGCACCTCCACAACCACTTTGCAGTGGAATGATAGGGACCCCAGTCCCTATCATCTCATTTCTACAGCTGAGTAAACTGAAGTAATGTGAAATAAAGTGTCTTGCTCAAGGAAACAACACTTTCGATTGCAAGGCCAATGCTCTAACCACTAAGCCATGTGCCTCCATTATATGTATATATATATATATATATATATATATATATATATATATATACATATATATATGTATATATATATATATATTATATATATATATACATATATATATATAACACAGACACATAGATATATATATAACATACACACACACATACATATATAACAACAAATATACCGCTTGCCATAAGTTAAACTATGTTTATATATATATATATATATATTTAGGAACCAGTAAGACCCCGACGGCTGAGCTCAAGCCGTTTCGACGGCTAATTCAGTCCAGAATTAGCCGTCGAAACGGCTTGAGCTCAACCGTCGGGGTCTTACTTGTTCCTATTACCCACTCTACTACCCTAAGTATTGAGTACTTTGGTGCGTTATGGTCCACCTGGTTCCTTACCACATTTCCTTCGTTATATATATATTTATATATACTGTGTGGTCACTTTTGACCGTTGGTCAGTCAATGGCAACATTGAGGACCGAATAAATTAAATTAACCGGTATAAAAGACACAGAAGCGAAAACCAACCAAACAGTGAGTGTGTTCTGTTATTAATTCTGGCAATATTATTACAACAATATGACCCTCCCCAAGTATAACCATATATTTATATATATACATATTATCGCTCTACATGGTTGAATACAATAAATGTAATCTGAGTACCCAGAAATATTAGTGTCTGCTGTTCTGTTTACAACACAAGAGCTAGAATGAGGGGCTCATTCTACTGCCATGGCTTTAAAATTGAGGCTTGTTTGCATAATTGCAAACAAATCAAATATTATTATTAATATTCGAAAATCTCAGATTACATTTATTGTATTCAGCCATGTAGAGCAATAATTTTTTTTAAAATTTGAATATGGCAAAGCTGGCCATTAATCGCTTGTATAGATGAAACTGACTGGCCAGTCTGCTGATATGCAAATCTGGCTGATCAGTGGATCTGCTGATATGCAAATCTGGCTGATCAGTGGATCTGCTAATATGCAAATCAGGCCGATCAGTCACTGTGTATTTTAGAAAATATCATATATTTTCACTAGCTCTGACAGTTTGGCAGGTGAACAGTGAGCTGTACTGATGAAGGGTGATACCCAGAAACATTAGTGTCTTCTGTTCTGTTTACATGCCAACACAAGAGCAAGAATGAGGGGTTCATTCTACTGACATGGCACACATGTATATCATGACTCTTACATTATTCACTTCCCTGGCATTTGTATATTGTTCTATCTACTATACATGCACCTTTGATGAGTTGTAGTGCACCTGAGCACTGTACACAATAATTTCACTATTATTATCATTATCATTATTATTATAAATATATATATATATATATATATATATATATATATATATATATATATATATATATATCAAGATAGAACCAGTTTTAAACTAGTTAGAGCATTACTTAACAGAGTACTCAATACTTGGGATAGTAGAATATGGTTATATTATAAAGAGTCAGGGCCCAATGGCTGAACTCTTACCATTTCAACAGCTAGTTCCAGACTGAGTCTGGAACTAGCTGTTGAATGCAGAGGATATGTAAAGGCTGGAGAAAAATGAAGCAATCATGCTTCCATGGATGTGTAATGTTAATGTGCTTGAGTGACAAAGGTTGGATGAATTGAGGATAAAATTGTGTATAACAGAAATCAGAAGAAGTGTGCAGGAGAGAAGACTGCACTGGTATGGACATGTGTAGGAGAGAAGGCTGCACTGGTATGGACATGTATAGGAGAGAAGGCTGCACTGATATGGACATGTGTGGGAGAGAAGACTGCACTGATATGGACATGTGTAGGAGAGAAGGCTGCACTGGTATGGACATGTGTAGGAGAGAAGACTGCACTGGTATGGACATGTGCAGCATAGAAGACTGCACTGGTATGTACATGTATAGGAGAGAAGGCTGCACTGGTATGGACATGTGTAGGAGAGAAGACTGCACTGGTATGGACATGTGTAGTAGAGTAGACTTCACTGGTATGTACATGTATAGGAGAGAAGGCTGCACTGGTATGGACATGTGTGGGAGAGAAGACTGCACTGGTATGTACATGTGTAGGAGAGAAGGCTGCACTGATATGGACATGTGTAGGAGAGAAGACTGCACTGGTATGGACATGTGCAGGAGAGAAGGCTGCACTGGTATGGACATGTGTAGGAGAGAAGACTGCACTGGTATGGACATGTATAGGAGAGAAGGCTGCACTGGTATGGACATGTGTAGGAGAGAAGACTGCACTGGTATGGACATGTATAGGAGAGAAGACTGCACTGGTATGGACATGTGTAGTAGAGTAGACTTCACTGGTATGTACATGTGTAGGAGAGAAGACTGCACTGGTATGGACATGTATAGGAGAGAAGGCTGCACTGGTATGGACATGTGTAGGAGAGAAGACTGCACTGGTATGTACATGTATAGGAGAGAAGGCTGCACTGGTATGGACATGTGTGGGAGAGAAGACTGCACTGGTATGGACATGTATAGGAGAGAAGACTGCACTGGTATGGACATGTGTAGTAGAGTAGACTTCACTGGTATGTACATGTGTAGGAGAGAAGACTGCACTGGTATGGACATGTATAGGAGAGAAGGCTGCACTGGTATGGACATGTATAGGAGAGAAGACTGCACTGGTATGGACATGTGTAGTAGAGTAGACTTCACTGGTATGGACATGTATAGGAGAGAAGACTGCACTGGTATGGACATGTGTAGTAGAGTAGACTTCACTGGTATGGACATGTATAGGAGAGAAGACTGCACTGGTATGGACATGTGTAGTAGAGTAGACTTCACTGGTATGGACATGTATAGGAGAGAAGACTGCACTGGTATGGACATGTGTAGTAGAGTAGACTTCACTGGTATGGACATGTATAGGAGAGAAGACTGCACTGGTATGGACATGTGTAGTAGAGTAGACTTCACTGGTATGGACATGTATAGGAGAGAAGACTGCACTGGTATGGACATGTGTAGTAGAGTAGACTTCACTGGTATGGATGATAATTTCTGGGTGAAGTGCCAAGAAATCCCAGTGGAAGTAAGACCTGTGGCGGTGATCTCACATCACAGAATCTGATAAGGGAGATGTCATCGTAATGTGGGGATTGGAGGGATGATGGATTGAGAAAGACCTGTCCAACTCATGCAAGAATGGAAAAGATGACATTAAATGTTGATGATGATGATATGTAAAATCCTGACCACTGCGCTAAGTAGTTGGGATTTTCCATATCACTGTACCAACTCTGCATCTCACCATGTCTTCAGTATTCCCATGATTAGTGGTCTCCTTGGTCTCAGCACTGCAAACTCTCTCTCTCTCTCTCTCTCTCTCTATATATATATATATATATATATATATATATATATACACTGTAAATGTGGTTGGTGTTAGGAAGGGCATCCAGCTGTAGAAAACCCGCCAGACAGTCCATGCTGTAATGTGGCCGTGTAGGCAACACGGTAAAAACCTCCCAGCCCCACACTGTAAATGTGGTTGGTGTTAGGAAGGGCATCCAGCTGTAGAAAACCCGCCAGACAGTCCACGCTGTAATGTGGCCATGTAGGCAACACGGTAAAAACCTCCCAGCCCCACACTGTAAATGTGGTTGGTGTTAGGAAGGGCATCCAGCTGTAGAAAACCCGCCAGACAGTCCTATGCGAGCAAGACAACCACTCTTGCCTCAAGTGGGAAAACCCCCGTCCAAACCCATGCAAGCATGGAACAGGGATGTTAAACGATGATGATGATGATGATGATGATATATTTATTAAAATAACAGATTAAAGTTTAAGCAAAGAATCGCTGCTTTCACCCTTAACGGGATCTTCTGAAACTCCCACACATGTGCAGTCTTCTCTCCTGCACACTTCTTCTGATTTCTGTTATACACAATTTTATCCTCAATTCATCCAAACTTTATCACTCAAGCACATTAACATTACACATCCATGGAAGCATGATTGCTTCATTTTACTCCAGCCTTCACATATCCTCTGCATTCAAATATTTAAATATTTAATAAATATTTGCTCTCTTTGGATTTTAGTCTTCAAATTTATTATTATTACTATATATATATATAACACTATATATATATATAGTGTTAGGAAGGGCATCCAACCAGTGTATCAATGCCAAAACGCTTATCAGCACAGCAACAAATAGGAACAACAACAAAATATGAAGACGTCGCATCTCAGAGTTGCAACACTTAATGCTGAATAAGACCCGTCCCACCCTTGCAAGCAGGGAAAAGCGGACGTAAAATGATGATGATGATGATGATATACACGCACACACGCACACACACACACACATGTATATATATTTATACATTTGTTTTGCGAGGTTTTTGATATGAAATGGTTGTGTTGAAACAGATATTGTTATACTTGGGGAGGGTCATATTGTTGTAATAATATTGCCAGAAATAATAACAGAACACACTCACTGTTTGGTTGGTTTTTCGCTTCTGTATCTTTTATATCAGTTAATTCATTCGGTCCTCAATGTTTACCATTGACTGACCAACGGTCAACAATATAGATATAATATAGATATAAACACATATATATAGTCTAACAAAGTTCTTTCGTTGCACATCTGCAACATCGTCAGTGGTGCTATTATGTTCCCCCTGTTGTATTGTGTACCTACGCCATCTTTATTTTATCTGTTTATTTATTTATTTATTTATTTTTGTCTTCTTCTCTGCCCATGCGTTTGCGTGTGTGTATAGTGTTTGGTGTGTGTTCGCGTTTGGGTGACTGTTTTGGTTATTGTATTCTATCTTAGGTTACTAGTTGTTGTTGTGCTTGTGTATATATTTATTTATTTATTTATTTATTTATTTATATTTCTCTTAAGTCGGTATTGTTTGTTTGTTTGGGTGTTGTTGTTATTCCATTCATTTTTTCTGTTTAGCTTTGGTCTTCTAAGTTCTATTAGAGAGAGAGAGAGGCAAGTGAAATATAGATGCTATAGATGCTCTTTACTTTGTATCATCATCATCATCATCATCATCATCATCATTTTACGTCCGCTTTTTCCCTGCTTGCTAGGGTGGGACGGGAACTGATTCTGGCTTGATTTCTACAGCTGGATGCCCTTCCTAACACCAACCTCATTTACAGTGAGTGCTGGGTGCTTTTTTACTGTGGCACCTCCACGACCACTTTACAGTGGAATGATAGGGGGCCCCAGTCCCTATCATCTCATTTCTACAGCTGAGTAAACTGGAGCAATGTGAAATAAAGTGTCTTGCTCAAGGAAACAACACATCACCCGGTCTGAGAATTGAACTCACAACCTTTCGATTGCAAGGCCAATGCTCTAACCACTAAGCCATGTGCCTCCATAAAATTGTATCTATTTAGTATAGAACCTGTTGGAGATTGAACCACAGACCAAGATCTCCACCGTCTCTATAACCTACAACTAAGCCACCGGGATGGTTTGTATGGTTTAATTTATAAGTAGCTTGGTTTGTGATCATGTCATTCTGATCAGCAGATCTTATCTTTGTTGTGCCCCAGAAAGGATTACTTGACTATATCTATTACATTTATATCATCTGATGTCATCACCGATAGTTTTCTGTCATGATCTATTGACGTAGTTCATGATCCATTGAAATACATATACAACAATAAAGGAAGTTTCTGGAATCCGGCCTTACATATATATGCGTATATATCATCATCATCATCATCATCATTTTACGTCCGCTTTTCCCTGCTTGCAAGGGTGGGACGGGAACTGATTCCGGCTTGATTTCTACAGCTGGATGCCCTTCCTAACACCAACCTCATTTACAGTGAGTGCTGGGTGCTTTTTTGTGGTGGCACCTGCACGACCACTTTACAGTGGAATGATAGGGACCCCAGTCCCTATCATCTCATTTCTACAGCTGAGTAAACTGGAGCAATGTGAAATAAAGTGTCTTGCTCAAGGAAACAACACATCACCCGGTCTGAGAATTGAACTCACAACCTTTCGATTGCAAGACCACTGCTCTAACCACTAAGCCATGTGCCTCCACTATATATATATATATATATATATATATATATATATATATATATATATATATATATATATATATATATATATATATATATATATATATATATATATATATATATATATATATATATATATATATATATATATATATATATATATATATATATATATATATATATATATATATATATATATATATATATATATATATATATATATATATATATATATATATATATATATATATATATATATATATATATATATATATATATATATATATATATATATATATGTGAAAGCGCATGGCTGAGTGGTTAGAGCATTGGACTTGCAATTGAGAAGTTGTGAGTTTGATTCTCGAACCGGGTGATGTGTTGTTTCCTTGAGCAAGACATTTTATTTCACATTGCTCCAGTTTACTCAGCTGTAGAAATGAGTTGCGACGGCACTGGTGTCAAGCTGTATCAGCCATTGAATTTCTCTTGGAGAACATCATATATAGTGTACATAGAGAGTATATAGTGTATATATAGAGTATATAGTGTATATATAGAGTATATAGTGTATATATAGAGTATAGAGTGTATATATAGAGTATAGAGTGTATATATAGAATGTATATATAGAGTATATAGTGTATATATAGAGTATATAGTGTATATATAGAGTATAGAGTGTATATATAGAATATATATAGAGTATATAGTGTATATATAGAGTGTATAGTGTATATATAGAGTATAGAGTGTATATATAGAGTATAGAGTGTATATATAGAATGTATATATAGAGTATATAGTGTATATATAGAGTATATAGTGTATATATAGAGTATAGAGTGTATATATAGAATATATATAGAGTATATAGTGTATATATAGAGTATATAGTGTATATATAGAGTATAGAGTGTATATATAGAATATATATAGAGTATAGAGTGTATATATAGAGTATAGAGTGTATATATAGAGTATAGAGTGTATATATAGAATGTATATATAGAGTATATAGTGTATATATAGAGTATATAGTGTATATATAGAGTATAGAGTGTATATATAGAATATATATAGAGTATATAGTGTATATATAGAGTATATAGTGTATATATAGAGTATAGAGTGTATATATAGAGTATAGAGTGTATATATAGAATATATATAGAGTATATAGTGTATATATAGAGTGTATAGTGTATATATAGAGTATAGAGTGTATATATAGAGTATAGAGTGTATATATAGAATGTATATATAGAGTATATAGTGTATATATAGAGTATATAGTGTATATATAGAGTATAGAGTGTATATATAGAGTATAGAGTGTATATATAGAATATATATAGAGTATATAGTGTATATATAGAGTATAGAGTGTATATATAGAATATATATAGAGTATATAGTGTATATATAGAGTATAGAGTGTATATATAGAATATATATAGAGTATATAGTGTATATATAGAGTATAGAGTGTATATATAGAATATATATAGAGTATATAGTGTATATATAGAGAGTATACAGTATATGTTGTGACTTCACTGGTGCCAAGCTGTATCAGCCATTGCCTTTCCTTTGGACATCACCGGTAGCATGGAGAGGGGCCGCTGGTATGTATGGGAGACTGCTGGTATGTATGGGGGACCGCTGGTATGTATGGGGGACTGCTGGTATGTATGGGGGACTGCTGGTATGTATGGGGGACTGCTGGTATGTATGGGGGACTGCTGGTATGTATGGAGGACTGCTGGTATGTATGGGGGACTGCTGGTATGTATGGGGGACTGCTGGTATGTATGGGGGACTGCTGGTATGTATGGGGGACTGCTGGTATGTATGGGGGACTGCTGGTATGTATGGAGGACTGCTGGTATGTATGGGGGACCGCTGGTATGTATGGGGGATTGCTGGTATGTATGGGGGACCGCTGGTATGTATGGGGGACTGCTGGTATGTATGGATGACTGCTGGTATGTATGGGGGACTGCTGGTATGTATGTGGGATTGCTGGTATGTATGGGGGACCGCTGGTATGTATGGGGGACCGCTGGTATGTATGGGGGACTGCTGGTATGTATGGAGGACTGCTGGTATGTATGGGGGACTGCTGGTATGTATGTGGGATTGCTGGTATGTATGGGGGACCGCTGGTATGTATGGGGGACCGCTGGTATGTATGGGGGACTGCTGGTATGTATGGGGGACCGCTGGTATGTATGGGGGACTGCTGGTATGTATGGGGGACTGCTGGTCTTCCACAAACAACCTTGCCCAGGCTTGTGTCTCGGAGGGACACTTTCGAGGTGTAAAACCATGGTCTTTCGTGACCGAGTGGGGCCATAGAGATATGTATATATATATATATATATATATATATATATATATATATATATATATTTATTAGTTATGTAATAAACAACATAAGATAATTATTTCATTTACCAATGGTTTCTTTTTTCCTGTACCTTTCCGACGGAATTACTTCATTTACACACACACACACATATATATATATATCATCATCATCATCATCATCATTTTACGTCCGCTCTTCCCTGCTCGCAAGGGTGGGACGGGTCCTATTCAGAACAGCATCTCTCCACTCGTCACGGTCCTTTGTCATCTCCACCGTGAGCTTCAACGATCTGAGGTCTGTTCTCACCACCTCCGCCCATGTTTTTCGTGGTCTACCTCTACCACGTCTTCCTTCAACTGGCATTTCCTGGCACTTCTTCACCCATCGGTCATCCTCCATGAGCATCACATGTCCATACCACCTCAGTCTCCTCTCCCGTACACTACATTCTATCCCTCTCAGACACAGTTTCTCTCTCAACACATTTATGCTGGGTCGTTCACGCACATTTACACTGCACATCCAACGGAGCATGCTTGCCTCATTTCTCTCCAGCTGTCGCATATCCTCTGCAGTTGCTGCACATGTCTCACTACCATGCAGCATCGCGCTCCTCACACAGGCATCATACAACCGGCCTTTCGTACGCAGGGAGAAACCCTTCGTCAACAGAGGAAGCAGCTCCCTAAACTTCTTCCAGCCCGTCCTTATTCTAGATACTATGGCCTCGGAACACCCTCCTCCCATGCTAATCTGATCTCCTAGGTACCGGAAGCTATCCACCACTTCTATAGCACCCTCCTGCATTTGAAAAATGTGTCTATCAATGCGACTTCTACTGTCTAATTTCCCTGTTCATCTACTGCATACATATTTCTCCCTACCTGTTAGTTTGCCTGCTATCCCGCTACATCTCTTGTGTACCCAGGATCTGCATTATGTGCATTTTATAGAATTTATGCCAGCTCCTTTTCTGCATATCGAACATGGCCATTTCCCTGACGGAATCAGAGTTTTGTCCTCTTTTCTACTCATCAACACTTTTGTCTTAGCTAAGTTCATTCTCAGTCCTCTTGCTTCCAACTGCTGTTTCCATAGCCAGAATTTATTCTCTAGCTCCTCTACTGATTCTGCTATAAGAACCAGATCGTCAGCATAGAGAAGTTCCCATGGACAGCCAGTCTTAAACTCCTCTGTTATGGCTTAGAGGACTATAATGAACAAGAGCCATACACACACATATGTATATATATATATATATATATATATATATATATATATATATATATATATATATATATATATATACATATGTGTGTGTATGGCTGACTGAATATATATATATATATATGTGAATGTATATATAGTGTATTTTGCAATACACTGTATGCTTAATTAAAAGCATTTCGAAGACCATATGCTATTGTTTTAGAGTAGTGACAGACTCACTTACTTTAATTTTCAGCAAACAGGGGGAGATAAAGCTGACAATGCCTTGTTTCGTATTTATTGATGCTTATCAAAGCCAACTACTCCTCCTGTTTGCTGAAATCATGGATGTTTGGTTCTTATAGAATTCTAGTAAATAATCAGGAACTGATTATACAGAGCGGTTGCCGGTCAAGCAGAAATTGAAAATTAGAATTGGCTTTGATAAGCATCAATAAATGCGAAACAAGGCCTTGTCAGCTTTAACTGCCCCTGTTTGCTGAAAATTAAAGTAAGTGAGTCTGTCACTACTCTAAAACAATAGCATAAGGTCTTCGAAATGCTTTTAATTAAGCATACAGTGTATTGCAAAATGCACTATATATACATTCATATATATATATTTCAGAGCACCAATTCTAATTTTATATATATGACACACGACCGTAACTTCTGGCGTCACGCAGTAATACAGAGTACCCGACCCCCCATGGGTACAAGCTGAAGCATATAGACAATATGCCCCCACACCCCCCACCGCAAGGTGGTCGTGGAGGTGCCACGGCAAAAAAGCACCCAGCCCACACTGTAAAGTGGACGTGTAGGCGCCACGAAAAAGCACCCAGCACTCACTGTAAATGAGGTTGGTGTTAGGAAGGGCATCCAGCTGTAGAAATCAAGCCAAATCAGTTCCTGTATGAGCAAGGCATGGTCAGCCGACCAGACACTGCCCACAACAGGACAACCCGTCTAACCCATGCTAGCGTGGAAGAACGGACGTAAAACGGTGATGATGATGATGATGATATATAGAGAGAGAGAATATTTTAGTATCGTGAGAGAGTAGAGATTTAAAGGGATAAGCGATACATATAGTTAGTTGCCAAAAGGTGGTGCATTTGTGCTCAATACTTGTGCCTACAGGGTTAAGTATCGGAGGCGTTAATATTTAGCGGGCGAGAATATAAGCAGAGCGGCTACAAATGAAAGAATTACAAAGGAGAATACAGACTGTTAGAACATGTTTATAGAAGGTGCTTTTATACGTAGGTGCTTTTGTATAAACATGTTCTAACAGTATGTATTCACCTTTGTAATCCTTTCATTTATATATATATATATATATATATATATCATTTCTGAATTTGTTTAGCAAGATTCTTTATCTGAAAACGTGTGTTGAAACCGATATTGTTATACTTTGGGAGGGTCATGTTGCCAATAAGAAACACAAAAAAATTTTTTTTTTTTTTTAAATTTTTTAATTTATAATAAATTGGAGTGAAAGCAACTGGTGCGTGTGTTTCTTATTGGCAACATGATCCTCCCAAAGTATAACAATATATATATATATACATATAAGCTGTCTAAACGTATTGTTATTACTCTGGGGTACTATCCCATTCGAGTGCTAAAGCTACATACCGAATTTGCATTCGTTAGCTTGGCCGCAAACTAAAGCTTCGTTTATGCTGTACTAAAATGTGTATATATATATGTATATATATGCATATGTGTGTGTATGGGTGGCTGTATATATATATATATATATATGTGTGTGTGTGTGTGTATGGGTGGCTATATATATATATATATATATATATATATATATATATATATATATATATATATATATGTGTGTGTGTGTGTGTGTATGGCTGAGTGAATACGCATTTATGACTTTTTCTCATTTTTTCCATCCCTTCCACTTCTCTCACTTTTCCTATTATTTCAAGCGGTAAACTAATATATTTCTTCATTGTCTTGTGTCATTTGATTAGTTATTTCTGTTTACTGTTTACATACATATCTATCTATCATATGTGTGTATATATAAATATATATATCTTTTCGGGTTATAGCTACTGTTGTTCAGAGAGTGGGATTGGCTCAGTGCACAATCTTTCCTCACTTTAAAAAGTATCTTCACGCACAGGCATTGCGATAGAATTAATTAATAATTATTAATAATGGTATATTGTGCAATGGCCATACTCGATCACGAGGGAGCAGCCATCATATATATATATATATATGTATATATATATATATATGAATGTATGTATAGTATATTTGGCAATATACCGTATTTTTAATTAAAAACATTTAGAAGACCATATGCTGTTAATTTTAAAGTAGTGACTATGTCACTTACTTCTTTTCGGCGAAAGAAGGGAGAGACACTGACAGTCTGTTTCACACTGATTGGCGTTCATCAGAGCCACGTACTCCCCTGCTTTCGCCGAAAATCATAGAAGCTGGATTCTTATAGAATTCCAGTAATAATCATGAGCTGATTATACAGAGTGATTGCTGGTCCAGCAAAAATTAGGTATTAGGATTGTTGCTCTGAAATAGCGATGTATACATGAATGTATGTATAGTATATTTGGCAATATACCGTATGTTTAATTAAAAACATTTAGAAGACTGTACGCTATCAATTTTTGCTGGACCGACAATCACTCTGTATAATCAGCGCCTGATTATTACTGGAATTCTATAAGAATCCACCTTCTATAATTTTCGGCGGAAGCAGGGGAGTACGTGGCTCTGATGAATGCCAACCAGTGTGAAATAGACTGTCAGCGTCTCTCCCTTCTTTCGCCGAAAAGAAGTAAGTGACATAGTCACTACTTTAAAATTATATATATGTATATATATATATATATATATATATCATCATCATCACCGTTTTACGTCCATTCTTCCACGTTAGCATGGGTTAGACGGGTTGTCCTGTTGTGAGCAGTGCCCGGTCGGCTGACCTTGTCTTGCTCAAAAGGGAACTGGCTTGATTTCTACAGCTGGATGCCCTTCTTACCACCAGCCTCATTTACAGTAAGTGATGGGTGCTTTCTTACTGTGGCGCCTACATGACTGCTTTGCAGTGGGAGGGAGTAGGGGCATATTGTCTATATGCCAGAGGTCATGGTCCATCGCCTTTGAGAGGTGCAATTGGGTAAGGTCGGCTTTTAGCACCTCATCCCAAGTCTTCTTGGACCTCCCCACTCCATGGCTTCCATCGACTATATATATATATATGTGTGTTTTTTAGCATGGGAGGGGGGTGTACCGAGGCCATAGTATGTAGAATAAGGACGGGTTGGAAGAAGTTTAGGGAGCTGCTTCCTCTGTTGACGAAGAAGGGTTTCTCCCTGCTTACGAAAGGCCGGTTATATGATGCCTGTGTGAGGAGCGCGATGCTGCATGGTAGTGAGACATGGGCAGCAACTGCAGAGGATATGCGATGGCTGGAGAGAAATGAGGCAAGCATGCTCCGTTGGATTTGCAGTGTAAATGTGCGTGAACGACCCAGCATAAATGTGTTGAGAGAGAAACTGTGTCTGAGAGGGATAGAATGTAGTGTACGGGAGAGGAGACTGAGGTGGTATGGACATGTGATGCACATGGCGGATGACCGATGGGTGAAGAAGTGCCAGGAAATGCCAGTTGAAGGAAGACGTGGTAGAGGTAGACCACGAGAAACATGGGCGGAGGTGGTGAGAACAGACCTCAGATTGCTGAAGCTCACGGTGAAGATGACGAAGGACCGTGACAAGTGAGGAGATGCTGTGCTGAATAAGACCCGTCCCACCCTTGCAAGCAGGGAAGAGCGGACATAAAATGATGATGATGATGATGATGATGATGATGATGATATGTATATAAAAGGTAAACAGAAATAACAACACAATCGGTACAGTATATGGAAGGAATATATTAGGTTAACACTTGATATAGCAGGAAGAGGGTCTTAACGTTTCGGACGCTAGTCCTTCATCAGAAGAAAGAATGAGAAATAAGATGGATTGAGGGGACGGGTGGGGTGGAATTGGAAAAAATGTCTTTAGATAAAAATAGCAGGACCATTCATGTTGACACATATATATATATATATATATATATATATATATATATATATATATATATATATATATGTGAAGGCGTGTGGCTGAGTGGTTAGAGAATTGGATTCGCAATCGTAAGGTTGTGAGTTTGATTCCTGGACCAGGTGATGCGTTATGTCCTTGAGCAAGACACTTTATTTCACGTTGCTCCTTCTACCTGGAGTTGCGACCGATAGATAGTATTAGCAATTGGAAAGACCAACGGAAACATTGTTCCCTCGGTCCGATTTGACGAAAGTCGATCGTTTCAAAAAAAAAAATATATATATATATATATGGTATGGCCATGTGATGCGCATGGAAGATGACTGCTGGATGAAGAAGTGCCAAGAAATCCTGGTGGAAGGAAGATGCAATAGAGGAAGACTACAAAATACATGGGTGGAGATGGTGAGAGCTGACCTCAGATCGCTGAAGCTCTCGGAGGAGATGACAGAGATCTGTGATGAATGGAGAGATGCTACTGCTGCTGCTGATGATGATGATATGTGTGTATATGTGTGGGTATATATATATATATATATATATAGTTTTCATTCGTGAGATATCATCAGGAAGCCCTGAGGATTTCTCACGAATGAAAAAGTTCTAGTCCTGTAGAAGCTCTTCTATATTATAACTGTTATACTCTGCTATGTATTGAGTACCTTACTTACTGTGGTTACCTGCGATTCAATCCGGAATAACTTATATATATATATATATGTATATATATATATACACTATCCAGAGAACCTTCAACCGTCAAGGTTGTTTTTATACGGGTATGTCAACATTTATAAAACAAATTTTGTATTTTATCTGATGAAAGCGGACCAAAATTTGCCTTGGTTGCCCTTGAAATATATATATAATAAAATAATTATGGTTTTATAAATATAGTTTAGTGGAGGCACATGGCTTAGTGGTTAGAGCATTGGCCTTGCAATCGAAAGGTTGTGAGTTCAATTCTCAGACTGGGTGATGTGTTGTTTCCTTGAGCAAGGCACTTTATTTCACATTGCTCCAGTTTACTCAGCTGTAGAAATGAGATGATAGGGACTGGGGTCCATATCATTCCACTGTAGAGTGGTCGTGGAGGTGCCACGGCAAAAAAGCACCCAGCACTCACTGTAAAGTGGACGTGTAGGCGCCACGGAAAAAAAGCACCCAGCACTCACTGTAAATGAGGTTGGTGTTAGGAAGGGCATCCAGCTGTAGAAATCAAGCCAGAATCAGTTCCCGTCTCACCCTTACAAGCAGGGAAAAAGCGGATGTGAAATGAAATGATGAGTTTCCATTTATTAATATATTGAATATTTACTCCAGTGTACTGTTGAGTGCTTCATATCAGTTATAAAACTTTTAAGCTTGTTGAATCCCAACAAATTAAATATAACTTTTGCATATATATATATATATATATATATATATATTTTTATATATAATTATATATATATAGCCAGTAAGGTGGTCATACTGGTACTATGAGAAAAAGCAGCCAGTCCAACCTGTAAGATGTTTGGCATGAAGTGGGGTATCCAAAGAAAATCAAGCCCAAAACAAAAGGTATGAGCAAGATGTGGTCACCTGACCTGTCTGTCTAGCAACATAATATGACAGCACGTCTCATCCATGTGAACATGGAAAATAGACATTCAACAGGAATGATGATGATGATGTTCAGGCTATATATATATATGTGTGTGTGTCTATATATGTGTGTGTGCATATATATATGTATATAAGTATGTATGTATATATGTTTATTATACAAACAGATTAAAGTTTAAGCAAAGAATCGCTGCTTTCACCCTTAACATTTAAAAATCAGTTTCAGAAGATTCCATTAACCTTTAAGATTTACATTACTCTATATATACTATTATATTTTCATGGTAAAGGCTTTACCTCACATAATTATCTCACATAACATTTACATTACTCTATATATACTATTATATTTTCATGGTAAAGGCTTTACCTCACATAATTATCTCACATAACATTTACATTACTCTATATATACTATTATATTTTCATGGTAAAGGCTTTACCTCACATAATATCTCACATAGCATTTACATTACTCTATATTTACTATTGTATTTTCATGGTAAAGGCTTTACCTCACATAATTATCTCACATAACATTTACATTACTCTATATATACTATTATATTTTCATGGTAAAGGCTTTACCTCACATAATATCTCACATAGCATTTACATTACTCTATATTTACTATTGTATTTTCATGGTAAAGGCTTTACCTCACATAATATCTCACATAACATTTACATTACTCTATATATACTATTATATTTTCATGGTAAAGGCTTTACCTCACATAATATCTCACATAACATTTACATTACTCTATATATACTATTGTATTTTCATGGTAAATCGAATCTATGAGATTTTGATATTATTTATTTTGAGAACAATATCTTAAAGTCTGTCATGACTGGGCTGGTCATGGCCAGTTTAAACAGAAAGAGGTGAGAGAATTCTGGCCGGATATGGCCGGTTGAAATGCTAAAGGTTTAAGGGTGAAAGCAGCAATTCTTTGCTTAAACTTTAATCTGTTCTTATAATAATAATAGTAATCATCATCATCATCATCATCATTTTACGTCCGCTTTTCCCTGCTTGCAAGGGTGGGACGGGTCTTATTCAGCACAGCATCTCTCCACTCGTCACGGTCCCTCGTCATCTCCACCGTGAGCTTCAATGATCTGAGGTCTGTTCTCACCACCTCCGCCCATGTTTTTCGTGGTCTACCTCTACCACGTCTTCCTTCAACTGGCATTTCCTGGCACTTCTTCACCCATCGGTCATCCTCCATGCGCATCACATGTCCATGCCACCTCAGTCTCCTCTCCCGTACACTACATTCTATCCCTCTCAGACATAGTTTCTCTCTCAACACATTTATGCTGGGTCATTCACGCACATTTACACTGCACATCCAACGGAGCATGCTTGCCTCATTTCTCTCCAGCCGTCGCATATCCTCTGCGGTTGCTGCCCATGTCTCACTACCATGCAGCATCGCGCTCCTCACACAGGCATCATACAACCGGCCTTTCGTACGCAGGGAGAAACCCTTCTTCGTCAACAGAGGAAGCAGCTCCCTAAACTTCTTCCAACCCGTCCTTATTCTAGATACTATGGCCTCAGAACACCCTCCTCCCATGCTAATCTGATCTCCTAGGTACCGGAAGCTATCCACCACTTCTATAGCGCCCTCTCGCATTTGAAAAATGTGTCTATCAGTGCGACTTCTACTGTCTAATTTCCCTGTACATCTACTGCATACATATTTCTCCCTACCTGTTAGTTTGCCTGCTATCCCGCTACATCTCTTGTGTACCCAGGACCTGCATTGTGTGCATTTTATAGAATTTATGCCAGTTCCTTTTCTGCATATCGAACATGGCCATTTCCCTGACGGAATCAGGGTTTTGTCCTCTTTTCTACTCATCAACACTTTTGTCTTAGCTAGATTTACTCTCAGTCCTCTTGCTTCCAACTGCTGTTTCCATAGCCGGAATTTATTCTCTAGCTCCTCTACTGATTCTGCCATAAGAGCCAGATCGTCAGCATAGAGAAGTTCCCATGGACAGCCAGTCTTAAACTCCTCTGTTATGGCTTGGAGGACTATAATGAACAAGAGCGGGCTGAGGACCGAACCCTGATGTACTCCTACTTGTATCTGGAATTCCTCACTAAACTCCATTCCTACCCTGACTTTACTGAGAGTACCTCTGTACAAAGTTTGCACTGTCCTCACAAGCCATTCCTCAACACCCAGCTTCCTTAGGGACCACCAGATGACAGATCGGGGTACCCTATCAAAGGCCCTCTCTAGGTCAACAAAGGCTAAGTATAGTGGCTTATTCTTCTCTAAGAACCTCTCTTGTATTTGTCTCACCAAGAAGAGGGCATCTGTTGTACTCTTCCCAGGCACAAAACTAAACTGCATCTCATCTAATTTGACCTTTTCTCTACATTCTTTCTGCCACTTTCATAACCTGATCTATCAGTTTTATACCCCTATAATTGCTCCTCTCCAGAGCATCCCCTTTACCTTTGTAGCAATTTATAAGAATAGTGCTGCCCCAGTCTTTGGGTATGACTCCACCATATATAGCTTGATTGACTATGCGTGCAACCAGTTTAGTTCCTACTTCTGGTGCCTTCAGCATCTCAGCAACTATCCCTGATGGTCCAGCAGCCTTACCACTTTTCATTTCCTTAATTACCTCTTGGACCCTATATTCGTCAATCTCAATAGCTGGTCCCTCTGTCGGATCTACCAAGGGTAATTTCTCTCTCTCCCATTCGTTCTCCACATTCATCAGTCTCTCATAATGACATTTCCAGGCCTCCTTTTTCTGGTCATTCGTGACACTAAGTACACCGGCATCATCCCGGACACATTTATCACCAACAATATCCTGATTTGCATTGACACACTGCCTTGCAATGTGGAACACCGCACGCCTCTGATCTTCCCGTCGCAGAACATTGGCAAACCTCCTACTCTCTGCCTCCCTGCGTGCTAAGTACACCTGACGTCTAGCTTCTCTCTTAGTGGCTGTATATTCTTCCCTACTCCCACCCTTTTTCCAAGCCTTCCATGCTAGTCTTTTGTCTCTAATAGCCTTATCTACTGTGCTGTTCCACCACCAGGTCACTCTCTGTTTGGTTGGAGCTCTGCTCCAGCCACAGGTTTCATCAGTAGCCTTCAGCAAGTTGTCACGTAAGAACTTCCAGTTATTATCTATGTCATACGTCTCTAAATCGTCTTCTTTTTCGTCATATACATCTTGAAGGGCTTTCCTAAATTTGAATTTTAGTGAAAGGTCTTTTAGCTTCCAGACCTTTCTTCTCCACACCTTCCTATATGTCTCATTCCGTCTCTTGCTTACTGAGATATCACTAACAACTAACCTATGCTGTGGGGTACATTCTTCCCCAGGGTATGCCTTGGTATTAGACACTATCTGCCTGTCCCACTGCCTAACTAGCAGGAAGTCAATCTGGCTTATGTGCTCACCAGATTTGTAGGTTATTAGGTGATTGGCAGGTTTCTGGAAGTTTGTGTTGCAAATAGTCAATGTACTTGCATCACAAAATTCAAGAAGTCTCACTCCTTCTTCATTTCTTGAACCGTAACCGTGCCCACCATGTACCCCAGTGTAACCATCCTGGAGCTGTCCAACATGACCATTGAAGTCTCCTGCTAGCATAACGATGTCTCCGTCCTCTGTCATTGTGGTTGTTTGCAAAAGTTGCTCATAAAAGCAGTCTTTCTCATCTTTGCCTAGGCCTGCTTGGGGAGCATAGACCGAGATGATTGTCAGTAGTCTCCTACCTACAACTAATCTAAGCTTAATTATTCGATTACTAACTCGAACTACCTCTATTGTCTTATTGATCCATTTCTCAGCCAGGAAAATGCCTACTCCCCCTAACCCATCATCCTTACCTACCCAGAATAGCTTATAGCTAAGACGCTTGCCTACGACTAGTCTCGCAGAGGCACCTCTCCATCTCACCTCTTGCACGCAGCACACATCCACCTGCCTTCTCTCCAGCATCTCCGCTATTTCAGCAGATCTACCTCTGAGAGTGCCAACATTAAGTGTTGCAACTCTGAGATGCGACGTCTTCATATTTTTCTATGCTGTTTTGTTGCTGTGCTGATAAGCTTTTTGGCATTGATACACTGGTTGGATGCCCTTCCTAACACCAGCGCCACTTTACAGCATGGACTGGGTGCTTTTATTTGTGCCACCAGCACTAGAGAGGATGTCTTACTAGACTCAAGGGCCCTCTCTACCCCTCCATTTTACAGCATGGTCATTAAAAAAAAAAAAAAAAAAAAAAAATTATTGACACGACTCACACACCAACACTCATGCATACAAACCACAACCACACATACCAACACTCATTCATGCATACAATCACGCACACCACTCACAAACATATATATATATACATATATTACCGACAGTACTGATACAAAGTCAAAATCAAAATTAAAATCGTCAAAATCACTATCATGTCAACTGTTGACCTTTCCCAGTCCAGTTCGGCTTGTATATAATAACAATAACAATAATAATTGTTTGCTTTAATAATAATAATAATTGTTTCTACTTTTGGCACAAGGCCAGCAATTACCTAGTCCATTACTGGTACTTTATTTTATCGACCCCGTAAGGATGAAAGGCAAAGTTAACCCCGGTGGGATTTGAACTCAGACCGTAAAGGGAGGTAACTATGCTGGAAAGCATGGCGTCCGACCCTCTACTGATACTGCCAATTCACCGCCCTATAATAATAATAATAATAATAATAATAATAATATATATGTATGACTGTATGTGTGTGTGTGTGTATACTGGTGGTGGAAGAGCATGGTAGATAGAGCCATTAACCCATTAGCATTTACATTATTTTATATATACTATTATATTTTCATGGTAAATGCTTTACCTCACATAATTATCTCACATAATATCGAATCTATGAGATTTTGAAAGTATTTATTTTGAGACCAATACCTTAACATCAGTTTGAGTGACCAATTACAGCCAGTTTCAACAGAAAAAGGTAGAGAATTCTGACCGGTTTGAACACTAAAGGGTTAAAGACAAAAGACAAGCATAGAAGGCTTGGATAAATGGTGGGAATAGAGACCAATACTCAGCCGCTAAAAGAGGGGCTAGAATTCAGGTATACTTAACACACAGGGAAGCTGAAAGTAGGAGGTTTGCTAATGTTCTGCAATGAGAAGATCAGAGACGGGCGGTGTTTCGCATTGCAAGGCAGTGTGTCAGTGTAAATCAGGATGTTGTTGGAGATAAGTGTGTCCGAAATGATGCGGGTGCATTTAGTATTACTGATGATCAGAAAAAGGAGGCCTGGAAATGTCATTATGAGAGACTGATGAATGGGAGAGAGAGAAACTACCCCCAGTGGACCCAACAGAAGGACCAGCTATTGAGATTGACAACTATAGGGTCAAAGAGGTAATTAAGGAAATGAAAAGTGGTAAGGCTGCTGGACCATCAGGGATAGTTGCTGAGATGCTGAAGGCACCAGAAGTAGGAACTAAACTGGTTGCACGCATAGTCAATCAAGCTATATATGGTGGAGTCATACCCAAAGACTGGGGCAGCACTATTCTTATAAATTGCTACAAAGGTAAAGGGGATGCTCTGGAGAGGAGCAATTATAGGGGTATAAAACTGATAGATCAGGTTATGAAAGTGGCAGAAAGAATGTAGAGAAAAGGTCAAATTAGATGAGATGCAGTTTAGTTTTGGGCCTGGGAAAAGTACAACAGATGTCCTCTTCTTAGTGAGACAACTACAAGAGAGGTTCTTAGAGAAGAATAAGCCACTATACTTAGCTTTTGTTGACCTAGAGAAGGCCTTTGATAGGGTACCCCAATCTGTCATCTGGTGGTCCCTAAGGAAACTAGGTGTTGAGGAATGGCTTGTGAGAACAGTGCAAGCTAAGTACAGAGGTGCTGTCAGTAAAGTGAGAGTAGGAATGGAGTTTAGTGAGGAATTCCAAATACAAGTAGGAGTACATCAGGGTTCGGTCCTCAGCCCGCTCTTGTTCATTATAGTCCTCCAAGCCATAACAGAGGAGTTTAAGACTGGCTGCCCATGGGAACTTCTCTATGCTGATGATCTGGTTCTTATAGCAGAATCAGTAGAGGAGCTAGAGAATAAATTCTGGCTATAGAAACAGCAGTTGGAAGCAAGAGGACTGATTGTGAACCTAGCTAAGACAAAAGTGTTGATGAGTAGAAAAGAGGACAAAACTCTGATTCCATCAGGGAAATGGCAATGTTCGATATGTAGAAAAGGAGTTGGCATAAATTCTATAAAATGTAAACAAGAAGTGTAGTGGTATAGCAGGCAAATTAACAGGTAGGGAAAACTACATATGCTGGAGATGTTCAGGGAAATTTGATAGTAGAAGAGGCAGTGATAAACACATTTTTCAAATGCAGGTAGGAGCTATAGAAGCTATATGGTTGATAGCTTCCGATACCTAGGTGATCAGATTAGCAAGGGAGGAGGGTGCTTCGAGTATCTAGAGTAAGGACGGGTTGGAGGAAGTTTAGGGAGCTGCTTCCTCTGTTGACAATGAAGGGTTTCTCCCTATGAATGAAAGGTCGGTTATATGATGCCTGTGTGAGATGCATGATGCTGCATGGTAGTGAAACATGAGCAACAACTGCATGGCATATGCGAAGGCTGAAGAGAAATGAAGCAAGCATGCTACGATGGATGTGCGATGTCAATGTGCGTGATGACCAAGTATAGATGAGTTGAGAGAGAAACTGTGTATAAGAGGGATAAACTGTAGTGTGCGGGAGAGACGACTATGTTGGTATGGACATGTGATGTGCATGGAGGATGACCGCTGAGTAAAGAAGTGCCAAGAAATGTCAGTGGAAGGAAGCCGCAGTCGAGGAAGACCATGAAAAACATGGGTGGAAGTGGTGAGAGCTGACCTCATATCACTGAAGCTCACAGAGGAGATGACAAAGGACTGAAGAATGGAGAGATACTGTGTGGAAAAGGACCCGTCCCGACCCGACCCACCCTTGCAAGCAAGGAAACGCGGACGTAAAATGATGATGAGGATGATATATATTTATAATAATTGTTTCTACTTTTGGCACAAGGCCAGCAATTATCCCACTGTATTACTGGTACTTTTGGAATCAAAGGTCCAACGAACTATTGATTCCAGAGTCGGGCTAGATTGATACAGATCGATACCTTGAGCTGACCAATAGCGAAATGCGTGTCACTACTCAATAAACATAATGAACGGTAGAGGGTCGGACGCCATGCTTTGACGCATAGAGTTACGGCCCTTGCCATTCCGAGTTCAAATCCCGCCGAGATTAACTTTGCCTTTCATCCTTACGGGGTCGATAAAATAAAGTACCAATAATGTACTGGGATAATTGCTGGCCTTGTGCCAAAAGTA
>OZ024763.1:15456210-15458710 GCA_964016885.1 Eledone cirrhosa
GTATTGATGATGATGATGATGATTATATATATATGCGAGCAAGACAATCACTCTTGCCTCAAGTGGGAAAACCCCCGTCCAAACCCATGCAAGCGTGGAACACGGACGTTAAACGTTGATGATGATGATGATGATGATGATAGTATATATATATAGTATATATATATATAAGCAAAAGGGATATTTAATTTGTTGGTATTTAATCTGTACCCTTTATTTAATTTCTACCCTTGAAATATATATAACAGAATAAATATGGTTTTATAAATATAGTTTCCATTTATTAATATCATTGATATATATATATATATATATATACATATATAGTAATAATAATAAATGTGAAGACTAAAATCTGAAGAGGGCTCGATAAGGATAATATATATATATGTATAAAAACCGTAGAGCAAATATTTATTAAAATAACGGGATCTTCTGAAGATCCCGTTAAGAGTGAAAGCAGCAATTCTTTGCTTAAACTTTAATCTGTTATTTTAATAAATAAATAAATATATATATATAGAAGGAAGACGCAGTAGAGGAAGGCCACGAAAAACATGGGCGGAGGTGGTGAGAGCAGACCTCAGATCACTGAAGCTCACAGAGGAACTGTACGTCTTAAATCGGGATGTTTGTTTACAAACACACCGAGCATTATAATAAATGTTCAGTAAATCCATACGTACATATATATATGTGTGCATGTATGTAGATATATATACATACTGCTGTACGTCTGTATACATATATGTATGTACGTATACATACTTTTTTTTTTATATATATATATATATATATATATATATATATAAATATATATATATTGTTATACTTTGGGAGGGTCATGTTGCCAATAAGAAACACACGCACCACTGGTGCGTGTGTTTCTTATTGGCAACATGACCCTCCCAAAGCATAACAATATCGGTTTCACCACACGATTTCAGATATATATATATATATATATATTATATATATATATATATATATATATATATATATATATATATATATATATATATATATATATATATATATATATATATATATATATATATATATATATATATATATATATATATATATATATATATATATATATATATATATATATATATATATATATATATATATATATATATATATGCATGGCTTAGTGGCTAGAGCTTTGGCCTTGCAATCGAAAGGTTGTGAGTTCAATTCTCAGACCGGGTGATGTGTTGTTTCCTTGAGCAAGACACTTTATTTCACATTGCTCCAGTTTACTCAGCTGTAGAAATGAGATGATAGGGACTGGGGTCCCTATCATTCCACTGCAAAGTGGTCGTGTAGGTGCCACGGCAAAAAAGCACCCACCACTCACAGTAAATGAGGTTGGTGTTAGGAAGGGCATCCAGCTGTAGAAATCAAGCCAGCATCAGTTCCCGTCCCACCCTTGCAAGCAGGGAAAAGTGGACGTAAAATGAACTGATGATGATGATGATGATATATATATATATATATGTCAAATTACCAGCCTGGATGGGGTGATCGTTTGGTTGGAAGTGGGGGGGGGGGCTGCCTACGTTAGTTTTCGGTGAGTTTGGGATAGTGGATGGTCAACTACCTTTTGCACCTGTGGAGGTGAATTGGGGCTCACAGGGGAACGGCCGAGGGATCCAAAAACACGCACCTTGTCCGTCCCCTTGTCGTTTCTGTTTGTATTGCCTTGGGAATGTAACCTTATTATATAAGAAGCTGTCTGATGATGTCACGGCACTGGGTACACGAAATTGTGTGGCCACTGTCGTCATTGAAATATGTATCACAGCATTATCAATAAAAGACTTTAACATCTGAAACTACCTCACATTTTCTCATTCTCTCTCTCTCTCTCTCTCTCTCTCTCTCTCTCTCTCTATATATATATATATATATATATATATATATATATATATATATATATATATATATATATATATATATATATATATAATGCTACATTGCCACAGCTCACACATATGCAAGGCCAGCCTGCCTCCTAAAATGTTACATCTCATAGGGGGTTTCTAAGGTATTTTAATGATAGGACCCAGTGTTGGTTTCACTGGCCCCTTGCAGCTTATTAGTATTTTATTAGGTATTTTAACAATATGAGCCTCATTCCTATGAGGAAAGGCAACATTAAATGAAACATCTTGTTCACTTAGTAGAAGAAAAGAGTCATCAGATAAGACCAGGGAAACAATGTTTCCATTAGTTTTTTCATTGCTGATATTTGTTGGTCACAACTCCTGGCAGAAGATAGGAACTGATCATCAGATCAGACCAAGGAAACAATCTTTCTATTAGTATTTCCATTGTTGATACTATCTGTTGGTCACAATTCCTGGCAGAAGATAGGAACTGATCATCTGATCAGACCAAGGAAACAATCTTTCTATTAGTATTTCCATTGTTGATACTATCTGTTAGTCACAATTCCTGACAGAAGAAAGGAACTGATCATCAGATCAGACCA
>OZ024763.1:15463710-15466210 GCA_964016885.1 Eledone cirrhosa
GATATGTAGGTAGATAGACAGATAGATAGATAGATAGAGGGATCAGGAGGCAAGGAGAACCCTCCCTCCATATATATATACATATATGTGTATATACACACACACACACCATATATATATACACACACACCATATATATATATACACACACACACCATATATATATATATTCACACACACACATCATATATATATATATATATATATATATACATATATGTGTATATACACACACACACACCATATATATATACACACACACCATATATATATATACACACACACACCATATATATATATATTCACACACACACATCATATATATATATATATATATATATATACATATATGTGTATACACACACACACACCATATATATATATATATGTATACATATATGTTTATATATACACACACACCATATATATATATACACACACACACACCATATATATATATATATACATATATGTGTATATACACACACACACCATATATATATATATACACACACACCTTATATATATATATATACATATATGTGTATACACACACACACACCATATATATATACACACACACACCATATATATATATATATATATATATATATATATACATATATGTTTATATATACACACACACACCATATATATATACACACACACACCATATATATATATACACACACACACACCATATATATATATATACACACACACACACCATATATATATATATATATACATATATGTTTATATACACACACACACCATATATATATATATATACACACACACCATATATATATATATACATATATGTGTATATACACACACACACCCCATATATATATATACACACACACACACCATATATATATATATATATATACATATATTTGTATATACACACACACACCATATATATATATATATACACACACACACACCATATATATATATATACACACACACACACCATATATATATATATATATATACATATATGTGTATATACACACACACACCATATATATATACACACACACACCATATATATATACACACACACACCATATATATATATATACACACACACACACCATATATATATATACATATATGTGTATATACACACACACACCATATATATATATATATATTCACACACACACGTATATAAATTTATATATAGATTTTCTGTTCTTCCATTGTGATCCTGTCTCTATTTTATTCTCCCGAAGAAGGGCTTAAGTCCGACACGGCAAACTTTCTTTCCTCTTTCTAATATAAAGCGTGAAACTAATAAGTCTTTTCGTACCTCTGTTTGTTGTCTCATTGAACTATATCATCATCATCATCATTTTACGTCCGCTCTTCCCTGCTTGCAAGGGTGGGACACCTATCCATTTGTTGCTGTGCTGATAAGCGTTTTGGCATTGATACACTGGTTGGATGCCCTTCCTATATATGTGTATATATATATGGCCACACTGTAAATGTGGTTGGTGTTAGGAAGGGCATCCAGCCGTAGAAAACCTGCCAGACAGTCCTATATGAGCGAGACACAGTCACCCGACCAACCTTGCCTTATGTGGGACAACTCCTGTCTACCCCATGCTAGCGTGGAAGATGGATGTTAAACGAAGATGATGATGATGATATATATATATATATATATATATATATATATATATATTTATTAGAATAACAGATTAAAGTTTAAGCAAAGAATCGCTGCTTTCACCCTTAACGGGATCTTCTGCTCTACGGTTCTTATATATTTGATATATATTTATCCTTATCGAGTCCTCTTTGGATTTTAGTCTTCATATTTATTATTATTACTATTATTACAATATATATATATATATATATATATTTATATTTATTTATTTATTTATTATAAGAACAGATTCAAGTTTAAGCAAAGAATTGCTGCTTTCACCCATAACGGAATCTTCTGAATATATATATATAATCCTTATCGAGCCCTCTTCGGATTTTAGTCTTTACATTTATTATATATACATATATATATATATATATATATATATATATATATATATATATATATATATATAGAGAGAGAGAGAGAGAGAGAGAGAGAGAGAGAGATGGACAAATAGATAGATAGATAGATAGACAGACAGATAAATAGATATGTTTCTTTATTAGCCACAGGGGCACAAAAGAAGGGGACAAATACAAAGGGGGAAGTTTACATACAATAAAAACGTGTAAAATATTATCACAAATACACTCTCAAAGTTAATCGATTTTCCCCAATAGGGGGAGACATTTCATATGGGTAACACATACCCCCGAGAAAATGTACAACCCTCATCTCCAGGAGTACAAAGAGTTTGTACCCCTTTCCTCTCTTCCTCTTTTTCCCCAACCTACAGGCTGATATAGAGAGAAGGCCCATTCACTCGGGCCATTCTCGCCACTTCAGATAGATAGATAGATAGAGAGATAGATAGATAGATAGATA
>OZ024763.1:15478710-15486210 GCA_964016885.1 Eledone cirrhosa
AAGCCACTCATCTACTCTTAGTTTTCTAAGAGCCCACAGGGCACTCTGTTGAAAGCTTTCTTCAGATCAATAAATGCCAAGTAGAGCATGCTACTTTTAGCTTGGTTCTTTTCCTGTAACAGTATCACAAGGAAGAGTGCATCAGTGGGGCTTTTGCCTGGTACAAATCCAAACTGCATCTCATCCAGATTTACGCTGTCCCTAATCAACTGTGCTATAACTTTTTCTGTTACTTTCATGACCTGGTCCATCAGCTTTATACCTCTATAGTTTCCTCTATCTAGTGCATTTCCTTTACCCTTGTAGCAGTTGACAATGATGTTGATGCACCAACCATTTGGTATGACACCATCTAGTATTATTTGGTTTACAATACATGTGGTTATGGTGTGACCTACCAATCCAGATGCTTTCAACATCCTGATGGACCGGCTGCTTTTGCTGTCTTCATATCTGTAATTGCCTTACTTACTACACTGCTGCTGACTTGTACTGCTGGGCTCTCTATGAGGTCCACTTGGGGTAGAGTCCCTTTCTCCCATGCATTCTCTTCATTCAGTAATCTTTCATAATGGCTTTTCCATGCAGCTTTCTTCTCGGCACCTGTTAGGGCAAATGCCCCTTCATCATTTCTGACACACTTCTCACCAATGACATCGCAATTTTCTCTAACACACTGCCTCGCAATCCTGAACACCTACTGTTTTTATCCTTTGTTTTTCCTCCTTGCTAAGTATACTTTTTTCGTCTAGCTTCCCTCCTGGCCTGTATGTAATGTACCCTGCTTCCCTCGTTCTTCCATTGTTTCCATGCCTGTCGCTTGGCCTTAATTGCTTCATCTACCTTATTGTTCCACCACCAAATCACTCTCCTTCACCCTGTAGTCTTGCACCATCCACAGGTCTTGTCTGTTGCTCTTAGTATGTTACATTTTTAGAAACTCCCAGTGTTCTTCTATATTGAATGTCTATCTATTCTTTTTTACTGTCATAGGCGTCGAGTCTCTAAATCTGTTACAGGCTGAGGGGACTTTCAGCTTCCAGATCTCTCTTCTCCAGGTTGCTTTCTGTTTCCAAGTTCGCCTAACACTGACAATGAGTTACCCACCACCAGCACAACCTCTTCAATCGCTACAATCGTTAGTGAGTGTATATATAGTTACTGTATATATATATATGTATATATATATGTGTGTATATATATACATATATATAATATATATATATATATTAAAATACAAATATTAATAAAATAGCTGTTCTTTTGATCAATTAAATTTTATTATACATATTTCGGAGGTACAACAGTACGTCCTCATCAGACAAAATATAATGATACATGACATACTCTGAGATGTTAAATTTAATCAAGGTAGTTTTATTAATATTTTTATTTTAATATTAATAACTCTGGAAAATTATTTTACTGGAGAGTGCTTCCAATCTACTGTAAAACTCATTCTTTGATGTACTCATTGAATCTTGTTTAACTCTTTAATATATATATATATATATATATATATATATATATATATATAGAGAGAGAGAGAGAGAGAGAGAGAGAGAGAGGGGGGGTAGAACACTGGAAGGTAATATCCGTAGTGGTAGAGCACTCAGTCCATGGGACGAGTTAGGTAGAAGTGGTTACACAACAGTTAGTTCACCATTACCGAGAACAATCGTTTCACCTTAGCGGATCCTCAGCTTGGACTGGTAATGGTTATACATATAACCATGACCAGGCCGAGCTCAAGATCCGCTAAGGTGAAACGATTGTTCTCGGTAATGGTGAGCTAACTGTTGTGTTACCACTTCTATATATATATATATATCATTTCATCATTTCATTTTACGTCCGCTTTTTCCCTGCTTGCAAGGGTGGGACGGGAACTGATTCTGGCTTGATTTCTACAGCTGGATGCCCTTCCTAACGCCAACCTCATTTACAGTGAGTGCTGGGTGCTTTTTTGCCATGGCACCTCCACGACCACTTTGCAGTGGAATGATAGGGACCCCAGCTGAGTAAACTGGAGCAATGTGAAATAAAGTGTCTTGCTCAAGGAAACAACACATCACCCGGTCTGAGAATTGAACTCACAACCTTTCGATTGCAAGGTCAATGCTCTAACCACTAAGCCATGTGCCTCCATATATAAAACCAAAGATTACTATGGTTCGTTGATTACTGAACGAATACAATTTTACAATAGATTAGAAGCCTATATATATAAACGAAAGTACAGTATATTCGAAGCTCAAGCCACAGCTAAGCCGATGAATGCCTTCAGCAGTGTAGCCAAGCACTTGACAAGGTATAGACCTCAGAGTAATAACATACAGTTTAAAGGGCTTTGCAAATTGAAGATAGCGACCGGTAATTCAGTCGCGTGGTCTGTAGCAACGAAAGAACTGGCTCGCGAGAAAAAATACATACACATATACATATATATATATATATATATATATATATATATATATATATATAGAGAGAGAGAGAGAGAGAGAGAGAGAGTGTATATATTGAGAAGGGACAAGAGACTGTAAACACACTCTGTGTTCTATAGTGTGAGGTGTGACTGGTAGTTACCTGCTTGTCCGGGCTTGTTTGGTCACCATTGTACTGTCTTACTGTCTTACTGTGTATATATATATATAAATATTTATATATATTTATATATACATATATATATATATATATATACACATACATATATATATATATTTATATATACATATATATATATATACACACACATATATATATATATTTATATATACATATATATATATACACACACATATACATACATACATATATATATATATATATATATATATATATATATATATATATATATATATATATATATATATATATATATATATCATCATCATCATCGTTTAACGTCCATCTTCCACGCTTGCATGGGTTTGGACGGGAGTTATCCCACTTGAGGCAAGATTTGTTGGCCTGCTCGTATAGGAGTGTCTGGCGGGTTTTCTACGGCTGGATGCCCTTCCTAACACCAACCACGTTTACAGTGTGGACTGGGAGGTTTTTTGTCGTGACACCTACACGACCACATTTGTTTCGGACTGGATGTTGTGGTACCAACATAACTTCACATTTAAGGGGGTGGTGTGGATGGGGTGGGGGTAGTGGGACGGGGGTGTATTTTGTTAGAGGTGCCTACTGACTGTAGGTAAGGCGGGTCTTCTCTATTACTGTGTAGCGCCAAAGATCTCGGTCCAGTGACATTGTTTTGGAGAGGTGTAAGTGTGTGAGGTCGGAATTTATCAAGTCGTCCCAGGTTTTTCTGGGTCTGCCTACTCCGTGGCTACCGTCTATTTTTATCGCCCTGCACTTTTTTATACAGCTGTCGTCTTTCATGCGCATCACGTGACCGTACCAACGTAGTCTTCTCTCGAGTAAACAACATCTGATCCCTCTTATTCTTAATTTTTCCCTTCATTCGTTTATACTTTGCTGTTCACGTATATTACTATTACACATCCAACGGAGCATGCAAGCTTCGTTCCTCTCCAGTCTGCATATATCTTCTGCACACAATGCCCAGGTCTCACTGCCATGTAACATTGCTGTTCGTATGCAGGCATCATACAGCCTGCCTTTCATTTTTAGGGAGAACCCTTTAGCGGCTAATAGTGGTATAAGCTCTCTGAACTTTTTCCATCCCGTTCTGACTCTAGCTACTGTACTTTCAGAGCACCCTCCCCCACTGCTGATTTTGTCACCCAGGTAACAGAAGGTGTCCACTATTTCTATAGAGCCATCTGTACAATGGAATGAGCTAGTATTCTGTGGGCACGTCTTATATATTATATATATATGTATATATAATAAGGAGTTGTAAATAGAGGCCATAGCTCCCTGAATCTTTTCCATTATGTTTTTATTCTAACTACTATATTTTTAGAGAAATCTCCTCTGCTGCTATTTTGGTCACCAAGGTAACAAGCTATTACTACTTCTGTAGAGAGAAAGATTTTGTTGTATACCTGTCACTAACTAAATCTACCTTTGCTGTTAGTCTGCCTGCTATCCTACTACAACTCTTGTGTACCCAAGATTTACACTGTAGATCTTACAGAATTTCTCCCTACTCCTTTTCTATATATCAAGCAAGGTAACATCCCTGAAGGGATGAGAGTCTTGTCTCCTTTTCAAGTTTACTCTAAGTTCTTTTGATTCTAATTTCTGTTTCCAAAGTCAGAATTTCTTCTCAAGCTCTTCCACAGATTCAGATATAAGAACCAGGTCATCAGCATATAGAAATCCCCATGGACAGCCAGTCATAAACTCCTACATTAGAACCTGAAGAACTATAATAAACAGAATTCTTAACTTGTTGAGCACGGTGGCTATAATTAATGCCCCTATTTCTAGTGGAGTTGGCGCCAACTGACTGTAGGTTTGTATGTAATGGCAGTCAGGTCTTCATGGCGCAAAAGATCTCGATCCAGTGTCATTGTCTTAGAGAGGTGTAAGTGAGCAAGGTCAGTTTTTATCACCTCGTCCCAGGTTTTTCTTGGTTTACCCACTCCGTAGCTTCCATCAATTTTCATTGCCCTGCACTTTTTTATACAGCTGTCGTCCTTTATACGCATCACATGGCCATACCAACGCAATCTCCTCTCCAGAATACAATATGTTCTAGGGCAGAAAAAGTAACATTTTTTTTAGTCCATTGCACTTCAAGAAATATAAGTAACGCATGTGTAAAGTTTAAAAAAAATCAGTCAGGTACTTCTCGAGTTTTAGGGATTTACAGACAGAGACACACACACACAGACAGACAGACAGACAGACATCCTCAGTTTTATATATATATATATATATGAGAAGTGTGTCCATAATGATAACAGTGTACTTGCCTTCATTGATACTGATAAGAAGATAGCCTGGAAGTGTCACTACGAGAGACTATTAAATGAGGAGAATAAATGGGAAAAAGATAGTCTGCCCCAAATCGATCCAATAGAAGGATCAGTGGTGCAAGTTAAAGGTAGTATAATAAGTAAGGCAATCAAAGATATGAAGACAGGCAAGGCAGCTGGGCCTTCGGAGATAGTTGCTGAGACGTTGAAGGCATCTGGAATGGTGGGACATACTATGGTCACCCGTATAGTTAACCAAATAATACAGAATGGGGTCATACCAAAAGACTGGCGTAGCAGCATCATCGTTAACTGCTACAAGGGTAAAGGGGATGCTCTAGGTAGGGGAAACTATAGAGGCATTAAATTAGTTGACCAGGTCATGAAGGTGACAGAAAGAGTTATAGCGCAACTAATCAGAGATCGAATTGATCTAGATGAAATGCAGTTTGGGTTTGTGTCAGGTAAAAGTACCACAGACGCTCTTTTCCTTGTACGACAACTACAAGAGAAGTACCTAGCTAAAAGTAAACCTCTCTACTTAGCTTTTGTAGACCTGGAGAAAGCCTTTGATAGAGTCCCCGCTCCATTATCTGGTGGACTCTTAGAAAACTAGGTGTTGATGAATGGCTTGTGAGAGCTATACAAGCCATGTATAAAGAAACAGTCAGTAAGGTTAGAATTAACAATGAATATAGTGAAGACCTTAGCCCCCCCCCCCCCTATTTATTATTTCCCTTCAGGCTATAACAGAGGAGTTCAAGACTGGCTGCCCATGGGAACTCCTATACGCAGATGATCTAACTCTCATAGCTGAATCTATGGCTGAACTAGAGAAGAAATTCCAAACATGGAAGCTTGGCCTAGAATGAAAAGGCCTTAAAGTTAACTTGTCTAAGTCTAAAGTTCTAGTTTGTAGAAAGGAAAATAGGGCAGGGGTGCCCTCAGGGAAATGGCCATGTTCAGTGTGTAGGAAAGGAGTAGGCAAGTGCCCACAGGATACTAGCTCCTTCTATTGCCCAGATGGTTCTATAGAAATAGTGGACACTTTCGTTACCTGGGTGACGAAATCAGCAGTGGGGGGGGGGGGGGGGGGGGGTTTCTGAAAGTACAGTAGCTAGAGTCAGAACGGGATGGAAAAAGTTCAGAGAGCTTATACCGCTGTTGGCCACAAAAGGTTTCTCTCTAAAAATGAAAGGCAGATTGTATGATGCCTGTATACGAACAGCAATGTTACATGGCAGTGAGACATGGGCATTGCGTGCAGAGGACCTGCACAGACTGGAAAGGAACGAAGCATGCATGCTCCGTTGGATGTGTAATAGTAATATACGTGAACGGCAAAGCATAAGTGAACTAAGTGAGAAATTAGGACTAAGAGGGATCAGATGCTGTTTACTTAAAAGAAGACTACATTGGTATGGCCACGTGATGCGTATAAAAGACGACAGCTGTATAAAAAAGTGCAGAGCGATCAAAATTAGTGGTAGTTATGGAGTAGGTAGACCCAGAAAAACCTGGAACGATCTGATAAATTCCGACCTTACACACTTGCACTTCTCTAAGACAATGTCATTGGACCGAGATATTTGGTGCTACGCATAAATACAGAAGACCCGCCTTGCCTATGTACAAAGCGAAACCTACAGTCTGTAGGCACCTCTTAACCAAATATACACCCCAATCCACTACCCCTACCCTATCTTCCCACTCCCACCAACACCGCCCTCTCTCTGTAAAGCTGGTACCACAACATCCAGTCCAAATAAATGAGATAATTGTTTCTACTTTTGGCACAAGGCCAGCAATTACCCAGTGCATTACTGCTACTTTATTTTATCGACCCCATAAGGATGAAAGGCAAAGTTAACCTCAGCGGGATAATGAGATCGAGATCGTGTAGGTGTCACAACAAAAAAACACACAGTCCACGCTGTAATGTGGCTGTGTGGGTAACGCGGTAAAAAGTTCCCAGTTCCACACTGTAAATAAAGAATAAGATTTAATAATGTAATTTTGATATTACAAAAATAATGTTTTCCAATTTTTCATGCATTACATTTTACATTGAGTAATATTGAAATGCAGAGATTTTCTCCATAAATTATATCACTGATTTAAAATCAATCATCATTTTCTTACAAAAGGCATGGGTAATTAGGCTAGTATATATATATATATATATATATATTTACCATCATCATCATATTTATATATATATATCTATATATATAAATATATCTATATATATCTGTATATATAAAAAGACGAAGTTTTCTGTATGTGTGTGTATCTGTGTGTGGACAATTTTTAATGAGGGCTCATATATTCTAAACCATTCATGTGATTTCTTTGAAATTTTTTGCAGAGCTTCTCCTTGCACAAAACCTGTACATGATCTACAAAGGCTTTCAAAAATCGATATTGGGGCCTTTGGAGACATTAAAAAAATTTCGGTTATTTGTGTGAATTTTCGTGATTAAGTAAGACAATTCTGCTCATTCGGATTTTAATTTACTCTTTATACTTGAAACAAAAGGTACGCTTCCTTGAGACTAACAATATCATTTTTTATATTTCACAACCAGCAATTTCTAACAGA
>OZ024763.1:15488710-15523710 GCA_964016885.1 Eledone cirrhosa
TACCTGTTAGTTTGCCTGCTATCCCGCTACATCTCTTGTGTACCCAGGACCTACATTGTGTGCATTTTATAGAATTTATAGAATTTTATAGAATTTATATATATATATATTATATATCATCATCATCACCGTTTAACATCCATTTTTCCATGCTGGCATGGGTTAGACGAGTTGTCCTGTTGCGAACGATGCCAGGTCAGGTGACTATGTCTTCCTCATGTAGAACTGATTTTGGCTTGGTTTCTACAGCTGGATGCCCTTCAAATGCCAACCACATTTACAGTGAGTACTGGGTGCTCTTTGTCGTGTCACCTGCACGACCACTTTACAGTGTGGACTGGAGACTTCACTGGATGTATACTTCAGCCTGTCGTCATGGGAGATGTCTGGGAGCGGGTGGGATGGGGTGGGGTGGAGTGGTGCATGTTATATATATGCTTCAGTTTCGGCATGTGCCTGTAGGAAGTCGGATCTTGGGTATTACTGTGTAATTACAGAGATCTACAGTCATATGATGTTGAGTCATGTCATAGCTATTTTATGATGTTAGAGCATATAACTGTGGACTTCAGTCATATGGTGTTGTGTGATATCATAGCTATGTTATGATGTTGTTGGAACATATCATAAATCTGGACTGCAGTCATATGATGTTGAGTCATGTCATAGCTATTTTATGATGTTAGAGCATATAACTGTGGACTATGGTGTTGTGTGATATCATAGCTATGTTATGATGTTGTTGGAACATTTCATAACTCTGGACTGCAGTCATATGATGTTGAGTCATGTCATAGCTATTTTATGATGTTAGAGCATATAACTATGGCCTTCAGTCATATGGTGTTGTGTGATATCATAGCTATGTTATGATGTTGTTGGAACATATCCTAACTCTGGACTGCAGTCATATGATGTTGAGTCATGTCATAGCTATGTTATGATGTTAGAGCATATAACTGTGGACTATGGTGTTGTGTGATATCATCACTATGTTATGATGTTGTTGGAACATATCATAACTCTGGACTGCAGTCATATGATGTTGAGTCATGTCATAGCTATGTTATGATGTTTGAGCATATAACTGTGGACTTCAGTCATATGGTGTTGTGTGATATCATAGCTATGTTATGATGTTGTTGGAACATATCATAACTCTGGACTGCAGTCATATGATGTTGAGTCATGTCATAGCTATGTTATGATGTTTGAGCATATAACTGTGGACTTCAGTCATATGGTGTTGTGTGATATCATAGCTATGTTATGATGTTGTTGGAACATATCATAACTCTGGACTGCAGTCATATGATGTTGAGTCATGTCATAGCTATGTTATGATGTTTGAGCATATAACTGTGGACTTCAGTCATATGGTGTTGTGTGATATCATAGCTATGTTATGATGTTGTTGGAACATATCATAACTCTGGACTGCAGTCATATGATGTTGAGTCATGTCATAGCTATGTTATGATGTTTGAGCATATAACTGTGGACTTCAGTCATATGGTGTTGTGTGATATCATAGCTATGTTATGATGTTGTTGGAACATATCATAACTCTGGACTGCAGTCATATGATGTTGAGTCATGTCATAGCTATTTTATGATGTTAGAGCATATAACTATGGACTTCAGTCATATGGTGTTGTGCGATATCATAGCTATGTTATGATGTTGTTGGAACATATCATAACTCTGGACTGCAGTCATATGATGTTGAGTCATGTCATAGCTATTTTATGATGTTAGAGCATATAACTGTGGACTTCAGTCATATGGTGTTGTGTGATATCATAGCTATGTTATGATGTTGTTGGAACATATCATAACTCTGGACTGCAGTCATATGATGTTGAGTCATGTCATAGCTATGTTATGATGTTTGAGCATATAACTGTGGACTATGGTGTTGTGTGATATCATAGCTATGTTATGATGTTGTTGGAACATATCATAACTCTGGACTGCAGTCATATGATGTTGAGTCATGTCATAGCTATTTTATGATGTTAGAGCATATAACTGTGGACTTCAGTCATATGGTGTTGTGTGATATCATAGCTATGTTATGATGTTGTTGGAACATATCATAACTCTAGACTGCAATCATAAGGTGTTTAGTCATATCATAGCTATTTTATGATGTTGGAACATATAACTGTGGACTTCAGTCATATGATGATGTTGAGTGATATCATAACTATGATTCCAGAGTTGTTATGACATTTATTGGATCATAACTATGATCTATAGAGATCTGATGTCAATGCATCAAATCATAGCTATGATCTAGAATGATGTCACAGAATTGTATCATATATCTCTTGACTACAGTCATATGATGTTGAGTCATGTCATAGCTATGCTATGATGTTGATGGAACATATCATAACTGTGGACTACAGTCATATGGTGATGTTGAGTCATGTCATAGCTATGTTATAATGTTGTTGGAACATATCATAACTGTGGACTACAGTCATATTATGTTGAGTCATGTCATAGCTATGTTATGTTGTTGGAACATATCATAACTGTGGACTACAGTCATATTATGTTGAGTCATGTCATACAGTTACTATGATTTATGGAGATGTGATGTCAATGCACCATATCATAACTGTGATCAAGAACGACGTGACAGAAATATATCATATCATAACTATGATATATTGAGTTACAACATTGCATGATATAAAAACATGGAAACCATTTGTAGAATAAATAAATATAACAAGAGCCAATAAACCGTTCATGTATTTGTTTAGTAAGTTATTGATTTTTAACCCCTTCAATACCACTCACCATTAAATCAGAGGATCACTGGCAGATAGAAATCCACCGGCCAACCAAACAACCGATCAGTCAGCCAAACAATCAAGTAACCAGCCATCCAACTAAGCAGCCAACCAGCCAACCAACTAACCAAACAACCAAACAACCAACCAAACAACCAGCCAGCCAGCCAACCAAGCAACCAACCAATCAACCAGCCAGCCAGCCAAACAACCAGCCAGCCAGCCAACCAAGCAGCCAGCCAGCCAACCAAGCAACCAGCCAACCAGCCAGCCAACCAACCAGCCAGCCAACCAAGCAACCAGCCAGCCAACCAAACAACCAATCAACCAGCCAGCCAACCAAACAACCAGCCAGCCAGCCAACCAAGCAATCAGCCAACCAACCAAGTAACCAGCCAGCCAACCAAACAACCAATCAACCAGCCAACCAGCCAACCAAACAACTAACCAAGTAACCAGTCAATCAACCAAACAATCACACAAAATCTAAGTGAAGCTTATACTAAACCCCCTCTAAGACTACATTATCTAATAATGTATCATTCTGTCTTGTTGTTGACACAGTGTATCTAGGACTACATTATCTAATGTGTTCTGGTTATGTTTAGCCACAGGTCAGTTCTGATGATGTAGAGTCATGATCATACATCCAGCTGTGATCATACTATTCTACAAGGAAGAACACATTAGATAATGTAGTCCTAGATACACTGTGTCAACAAGAAAGGACACATTAGATAATGTAGTCCTAGATACATTGTGTCAACAACAGTAAGAAGAAAGGACACATTAGATAATGTAGTCCTAGATATACTGTACCAACACCAAGGAAGGACACATTAGATAATGTAGTCCTAGATATACTGTGTCAACACCAAGGAAGAACACATTAGATAATGTAGTCCTAGATACACTGTACCAACACCAAGGAAGGACACATTAGATAATGTAGTCCTAAATACACTGTGTCTATACCAAGGAAGGACACATTAGATAATGTAGTCCTAGATACACTGTGTCTACACCAAGGAAGGACACATTAGATAATGTAGTCCTAGATACACTGTGTCAACACCAAGGAAGGACACATTAGATAATGTAGTCCTAGATATACTGTGTCTACACCAAGGAAGGACACATTAGATACTGTAGTCCTAGATACACTGTGTCAACACCAAGGAAGGACACATTAGATAATGTAGTCCTAGATATACTGTGTCAACACCAAGGAAGGACACATTAGATAATGTAGTCCTAGATATACTGTGTCTACACCAAGGAAGGACACATTAGATAATGTAGTCCTAGATACACTGTGTCAACACCAAGGAAGGACACATTAGATAATGTAGTCCTAGATATACTGTGTCAACACCAAGGAAGGACACATTAGATAATGTAGTCCTAGATATACTGTGTCTACACCAAGGAAGGACACATTAGATAATGTAGTCCTAGATACACTGTGTCAACACCAAGGAAGGACACATTAGATAATGTAGTCCTAGATATACTGTGTCAACACCAAGGAAGGACACATTAGATAATGTAGTCCTAGATATACTGTGTCTACACCAAGGAAGGACACATTAGATAATGTAGTCCTAGATATACTGTGTCAACACCAAGGAAGGACACATTAGATAATGTAGTCCTAGATATACTGTACCAACACCAAGGAAGGACACATTAGATAATGTAGTCCTAGATATACTGTACCAACACCAAGGAAGGACACATTAGATAATGTAGTCCTAGATACACTGTGTCTACACCAAGGAAAGACACATTAGATAATGTAGTCCTAGATATACTGTACCAACACCAAGGAAGGACACATTAGATAATGTAGTCCTAGATATACTGTGTCTACACCAAGGAAGGACACATTAGATAATGTAGTCCTAGATACACTGTGTCTACACCAAGGAAAGACACATTAGATAATGTAGTCCTAGATATACTGTACCAACACCAAGGAAGGACACATTAGATAATGTAGTCCTAGATATACTGTGTCTACACCAAGGAAGGACACATTAGATAATGTAGTCCTAGATACACTGTGTCAACACCAAGGAAGGACACATTAGATAATGTAGTCCTAGATATACTGTACCAACACCAAGGAAGGACACATTAGATAATGTAGTCCTAGATATACTGTACCAACACCAAGGAAGGACACATTAGATAATGTAGTCCTAGATACACTGTGTCAACACCAAGGAAGGACACATTAGATAATGTAGTCCTAGATATACTGTACCAACACCAAGGAAGGACACATTAGATAATGTAGTCCTAGATACACTGTGTCAACACCAAGGAAGGACACATTAGATAATGTAGTCCTAGATATACTGTACCAACACCAAGGAAGGACACATTAGATAATGTAGTCCTAGATATACTGTACCAACACCAAGGAAGGACACATTAGATAATGTAGTCCTAGATACACTGTGTCAACACCAAGGAAGGACACATTAGATAATGTAGTCCTAGATATACTGTACCAACACCAAGGAAGGACACATTAGATAATGTAGTCCTAGATACACTGTGTCTACACCAAGGAAGGACACATTAGATAATGTAGTCCTAGATACACTGTGTCTACACCAAGGAAGGACACATTAGATAATGTAGTCCTAGATACACTGTGTCTACACCAAGGAAGGACACATTAGATAATGTAGTCCTAGATATACTGTACCAACACCAAGGAAGGACACATTAGATAATGTAGTCCTAGATACACTGTGTCTACACCAAGGAAGGACACATTAGATAATGTAGTCCTAGATACACTGTGTCTACACCAAGGAAGGACACATTAGATAATGTAGTCCTAGATATACTGTACCAACACCAAGGAAGGACACATTAGATAATGTAGTCCTAGATACACTGTGTCTACACCAAGGAAGGACACATTAGATAATGTAGTCCTAGATACACTGTGTCTACACCAAGGAAGGACACATTAGATAATGTAGTCCTAGATACACTGTGTCTACACCAAGGAAGGACACATTAGATAATGTAGTCCTAGATATACTGTACCAACACCAAGGAAGGACACATTAGATAATGTAGTCCTAGATACACTGTGTCTACACCAAGGAAGGACACATTAGATAATGTAGTCCTAGATACACTGTGTTTACACCAAGGAAGGACACATTAGATAATGTAGTCCTAGATACACTGTGTCTACACCAAGGAAGGACACATTAGATAATGTAGTCCTAGATACACTGTGTCTACACCAAGGAAGGACACATTAGATAATGTAGTCCTAGATACACTGTGTCTACACCAAGGAAGGACACATTAGATAATGTAGTCCTAGATATACTGTACCAACACCAAGGAAGGACACATTAGATAATGTAGTCCTAGATACACTGTGTCTACACCAAGGAAGGACACATTAGATAATGTAGTCCTAGATACACTGTGTCTACACCAAGGAAGGACACATTAGATAATGTAGTCCTAGATACACTGTGTCTACACCAAGGAAGGACACATTAGATAATGTAGTCCTAGATATACTGTACCAACACCAAGGAAGGACACATTAGATAATGTAGTCCTAGATACACTGTGTCTACACCAAGGAAGGACACATTAGATAATGTAGTCCTAGATACACTGTGTCTACACCAAGGAAGGACACATTAGATAATGTAGTCCTAGATACACTGTGTCTACACCAAGGAAGGACACATTAGATAATGTAGTCCTAGATATACTGTACCAACACCAAGGAAGGACACATTAGATAATGTAGTCCTAGATACACTGTGTCTACACCAAGGAAGGACACATTAGATAATGTAGTCCTAGATACACTGTGTCTACACCAAGGAAGGACACATTAGATAATGTAGTCCTAGATACACTGTGTCTACACCAAGGAAGGACACATTAGATAATGTAGTCCTAGATACACTGTGTCTACACCAAGGAAGGACACATTAGATAATGTAGTCCTAGATACACTGTGTCTACACCAAGGAAGGACACATTAGATAATGTAGTCCTAGATACACTGTGTCTACACCAAGGAAGGACACATTAGATAATGTAGTCCTAGATACACTGTGTCTACACCAAGGAAGGACACATTAGATAATGTAGTCCTAGATACACTGTGTCTACACCAAGGAAGGACACATTAGATAATGTAGTCCTAGATATACTGTGTCTACACCAAGGAAGAACACATTAGATAATGTAGTCCTAGATACACTGTGTCTACACCAAGGAAGAACACATTAGATAATGTAGTCCTAGATATACTGTACCAACACCAAGGAAGGACACATTAGATAATGTAGTCCTAGATACACTGTGTCTACACCAAGGAAGGACACATTAGATAATGTAGTCCTAGATGTACAGTGCCAACAACAAGGAAGGACACATTAGATAATGTAGTCCTAGATACACTGTGTCAACACCAAGGAAGGACACATTAGATAATGTACTCCTAGATACACTGTGTCTACACCAAGGAAGGACACATTAGATAATGTAGTCCTAGATATACTGTACCAAGGAAGGACACATTAGATAATGTAGTCCTAGATATACTGTGTCTACACCAAGGAAGGACACATTAGATAATGTAGTCCTAGATACACTGTGTCAACACCAAGGAAGGACACATTAGATAATGTACTCCTAGATACACTGTGTCTACACCAAGGAAGGACACATTAGATAATGTAGTCCTAGATATACTGTACCAAGGAAGGACACATTAGATAATGTAGTCCTAGATATACTGTGTCTACACCAAGGAAGGACACATTAGATAATGTAGTCCTAGATATACTGTACCAAGGAAGGACACATTAGATAATGTAGTCCTAGATATACAGTGTCAACAACAAGGAAGAACACATTAGATAATGTAGTCCTAGATACACTGTGTCTACACCAAGGAAGAACACATTAGATAATGTAGTCCTAGATACACTGTGTCTACACCAAGGAAGAACACATTAGATAATGTAGTCCTAGATACACTGTGTCTACACCAAGGAAGGACACATTAGATAATGTAGTCCTAGATACACTGTGTCTACACCAAGGAAGAACACATTAGATAATGTAGTCCTAGATATACTGTGTCTACACCAAGGAAGAACACATTAGATAATGTAGTCCTAGATATACTGTGTCAACACCAAGGAAGAACACATTAGATAATGTAGTCCTAGATACACTGTGTCTACACCAAAGAAGAACACATTAGATAATGTAGTCCTAGATATACTGTACCAAGGAAGGACACATTAGATAATGTAGTCCTAGATACACTGTGTCTACACCAAGGAAGGACACATTAGATAATGTAGTCCTAGATATACTGTACCAAGGAAGGACACATTAGATAATGTAGTCCTAGATATACTGTGTCTACACCAAGGAAGGACACATTAGATAATGTAGTCCTAGATATACTGTACCAAGGAAGGACACATTAGATAATGTAGTCCTAGATATACTGTGTCTACACCAAGGAAGGACACATTAGATAATGTAGTCCTAGATACACTGTGTCTACACCAAGGAAGGACACATTAGATAATGTAGTCCTAGATATACTGTACCAAGGAAGGACACATTAGATAATGTAGTCCTAGATATACAGTGTCAACAACAAGGAAGAACACATTAGATAATGTAGTCCTAGATACACTGTGTCTACACCAAGGAAGAACACATTAGATAATGTAGTCCTAGATATACTGTGTCTACACCAAGGAAGAACACATTAGATAATGTAGTCCTAGATACACTGTGTCTACACCAAGGAAGAACACATTAGATAATGTAGTCCTAGATACACTGTGTCTACACCAAGGAAGGACACATTAGATAATGTAGTCCTAGATACACTGTGTCTACACCAAGGAAGAACACATTAGATAATGTAGTCCTAGATATACTGTACCAAGGAAGGACACATTAGATAATGTAGTCCTAGATACACTGTGTCTACACCAAGGAAGGACACATTAGATAATGTAGTCCTAGATATACTGTGTCTACACCAAGGAAGAACACATTAGATAATGTAGTCCTAGATACACTATTATTGAATAACAGACATGATGGTTACCGTTGGAGCATCGTTGATCATAGGTCTGCTGGATCAGGGTTGACCTGGGGCTAAACGACAGCAACAAGGAAGGACATTAAACAATATAGTCCTAGATATACGATATCTGAATAAAAGACAGGATGGGCACAGTCGGAATGTTTTTCATCATAGTTAAACAGGATCAGGATTAACCTGGGGTTAAACAACAACAACAAGGAAGGACACATTAGACAATGTAGTCCTAGATACACTATATCTGAATAAAAGACAGGATGGGCACAGTCGGAACGTTTATCATCATAGTTCAACAGGATCAGGACTGACCTAGGGCTAAACAACATCCATAACTGCTACAAGTAAAATGAAAAAAAAATTTAGTCAGAAAGAGTTGCCTCCCTTTAAAACAAATTTCTTTGTCAACTTAAAGCAATGGTTTCCAAACATTTTACTCGCGACACATTTTTGAAAAAATAAGAATATGCTGACGTACTTTTAGCAGAATAGTTCTTTACAATAATATTTTTGGTTGTTCACTGTATTTCATATTGGTGTAGATATGATCCGAAAGAGATGATGTGTTAAAGGTGCGTGTGTAATGTTGGTAGTCCATGTAAGACCAGGGTTTCCTAACTTTTTTTTCAGTCAGCGGCCACAAGAGATGTTAGCATCTGAGAGGGAGGAGGGCTGTATTGACATTCAGTTGGGCAGGATGAGGTGTCTGTTGATAGCTAGCTCTCCACCTGTGTGTAGTTGATTCAGGGACACCCTCCAAGAGATGTTAGCACCTGAGAGGAAGGGGGACTGTATTGAGGGTTGACATTCAGTTGGGTGAACAGGGCGTGATGTCTGATGCTAGCTAGCTCTCCACCTGTGTGTAGCAGATTCAGAGACACCCTCCAAGAGATGTTAGCACCTGAGAGGGAGAAGGGCTGTATTGAGGGTTGACATTCAGTTGGGTGAGCAGGACGTGATGTCTGATGCTAGCTAGCTTTCCACCTGTGTGTTGTTGATTCAGAGAAACCCTCCAAGAGATGTTAGCACCTGGGATGGAAGAGGCCGTGTTTAGAGTCTCACAGGTTTGTTGCGTGATGAGAGAAAGAGCAGCATGTTATCAAGTATTGTTGGTACAGTACCTGACAATCCTAAGCCCTGACAAATTTGCCAACCTTCTTGTGGTGGACCTTGGATCTCTGACCTCTGGTTTCAATCAGGTGAACAACAAGAATCTGAGACAGAATAGCAAATATGTATATATGGAGGCACATGGCTTAGTGGTTAGAGCGTTGGCCTTGCAATCGAAAGGTTGTGAGTTCAATTCTCAGACCAGGTGATGTGTGGTTTCCTTGAGCAAGACACTTTATTTCACATTGCTCCAGTTTACTCAGCTGTAGAAATGAGATGATGGGGACTGGGGTCCCTATCACTCCACTGCAAAGTGGTTGTGGAGGTGCCACGGCAAAAAAGCACCCAGCCCACACTGTAAAGTGGATGTGTAGGCGCCACGGCAAAAAAGCACCCAGCACTCACTGTAAATGAGGTTGGTGTTAGGAAGGGCATCCAGCTGTAGAAATCAAGCCAGAATCAGTTCCCGTCCCACCCTTGCAAGCAGGGAAAATCATCATCATCATCATCATTTTACGTCCACTTTTCCCAGCTTGCAAGGGTTGGACGGGTCCTATTCAGCACAGCATCTCTCCACTTGTCATGGTCCTTCGTCATCCCCTCGGTGAGTTTCAGCAATCTGAGGTCAGCTCTCACTACCTTCACCCATGTTTTTCGTGATCTACCTCTACTGCATCTCCCCTCCACTAGGACTTCCTGGCACTTCTTCACCCATCGGACGTAAATGATGATGATGATGATATACTTCAACTATTTAGAGTCTGATTTAACCCATTTGATACCAACCCTGCCTGAAACCGACCCTCGTTCTATAATATGAAACTGTTTTAAAGTGTCTGTATTTATATATGGTCCCATAACTCCTGGTGGAGTTGTAAGGGCACCATATAGACATACAGCATTTCTTAGGACATTTTAAACCTGGCAGAGCCCATCTCCTCTTCAGGTCTGAATACAGCAGATTTCTTCCAGAGCAGGATAAAGAGAGTGAGAAAATGGAAATGATAAAGAGATATAGAGGAAGAATCGACCCCAATATTGACTGGTACTTTTTTATCGACCTCGAATGGATGAAAGGCAAAGTTGACCTCAGTGGGATTGGAACTCAGAGAGCAGAGATCTGGAATGAATACTATAAAGCATTCTATTTGACATTCTAATGATTCTGTCAATTTGCCTCCTATATTAAAGTGTTTATATTTTTTATAAAAACCTTCCAACATGATTTTATGTAGGAAACTTTAAGTTATGTTCCAAACATCAGCTTAATAGGGAGAAAGTTACTTATATTAATAAATCTCTCCAAACTCCTAATTATTTTCAAAATTATCTAAAAACCACAGGCAGTGTCTTTTATTAAAAATATGATTATGAAAGGGTTAAAGTGCTTATATTTATCTAAACACTTACCCAATAGCCAGGCAGACAGACAGACCGACCGATAGATATATAGATAGATTTCTTTATTTACCATAAAGGCATAAAAAGAAGGGACAAATACAAAGGGGGAGTTTACATGTAATCGAGTAAAAAGGGTGTAACATGAAAATAATCGAAAATAACCTCAAAAGGGAGGGGACGTGATGGGGGTTGCACACACCCCCGAAAAAGTGTGCAATCCTTTGCCCGGGGAGCACATGGAGAAGGTGCTCCCCTCTCCTTTACTTCTTTACCTACAGGATGGTATACAGAGAAGGCCCATTTACACGAGCCATTCTCGCCACTATCACCCACCTTTCATAAAACTGCCTGTGGCCAAGCACCTCTCTCTCCATTCTTATCCTTCTTCCGAAGTGATATCGGAAGAAGTAGACCAGACTATGGCCAGAGAGGAAGTTGCCTGACCTCAGACCTTTCAATCGTGTCCACCAAACAACCTCTTTCAACATGGCTATTACGCACAGAAAAACCGCCTTTGCTTCCTTTGTGAAGAGGGGAGGCGGTTTGATTGTCATCACGGACTCGGCTGTCAATTTAATCGGCGCCACCCGCGACAGCAGTTGTTCGGCGTAGCCCCACAGATCAGCCACGCCCGGACATTGCACCAATGCGTGCGCCACGGTTTCTTCGTGACGCACGCATCTAGGGCAAATCTTTTTTGAGGGATCCCTGCCCGGGCGCCCGTGTCTGTAGAGCCTCTCTCGAACGGGTAGAGCCCCTCGGTAGCACTGCCAGGCCAGTGACTTCTGGAAGTTGTCCATTGGTCCTGGGCCGAAAGTCCTACCGAACAGGCTGGCCAGTTCGTCTTCCTCCATGTCCAGCGACTCTCCAAGGGTGTCATCGCCCCTGCTAGCCACCAGCCCTCTATAGAATGATGAGGTGGATTCTCCACCGATGGCCCGGCCCGCTTGCCAGAGAGCCCTGAGCGCCTGAGCACACTCAGTGTGCCAGTCTCCCAGTTTTCCGGATCTTTGCTTGACCCAGGACTGTAGCTCGGTGAGTGAGACGAGTCTCGGAAAGGCTCGTTTCACGAACGGAGCCCACACCGGTTGACCAGTGAGGAATACCTGTAGGTGCCGTAGCCTTAATGCGTGCCTACGCATCATCAACCACGGCATCCCCAGCCCTCCTTTCGAAGGTTGTTGGCAGCAGATGGATCTTCTCACCATAGGAGGACGCTTCTTCCAAAGAAATTGGAAGAGCATGCGTTCCATGGTGGTGAGTGTTTCCTTAGGGCAAGGCACGACAGTCAGGCGGTAGTAAGTGACGGACGCTATGTAAATGTTCGCCACCTCCGCCCGGCCTTTTAGGGACAGCTTACACTTGGCCCATTTCTGGGTTAGTGCAAACACCTTGTTCGTAACCTCGTTCCAGTTCTTTTCCACCTGGAGGTCCGGTCCAAACCAGACCCCAAGCAACTTTACCGGGCCCTCCGTCCAGTGTCCGACGACACCATCGGGAGGCATCGGTCTGCCTCTCCACGTTCCGAGCTGCAGCCCGATGGATTTTTCCCGGTTCAGTTTCGCTCCTGACAACCTTTCGTACTCCTCCAGTAAGGTACCGATCGCCTCGATCTCCGAGTCGGTTGATACCATTACTGTTACGTCATCGGCGTAGGCCGACACCGCTTTGCTCAATCCTGGTTCCAGGGGGATACCCTGCAACAACTCCAACTTCCTCAGTAAAGGCTCGAGAGTCAATACGTAGAGAAGGGAGGAGAGAGGGCACCCCTGTCGAATGGATCGTGTGATTTCGAACGGCTTCGAAAGGTAGCCGTTCACCTTGATCCTAGAACAGATGTGGTTGCTATGTAGGGCAGTGATCCAGCCTCTGAAAACAGGACCGAACCCAGCCGCCGCTAGCACCGCATCCAGGTAACCATGGTCGACCCTATCGAAGGCCTTAGACTGATCCAAGTTGATCAGGGCCCCACCGAAGCCGGGTTTGTTGCCAACCCTCTCTATGATGTATCGCATGAGGTGGAGGTTATCGTGAATGGACCTGGATGGGATAGCACATGTCTGCGCATCTCCCACCAGGCCACCCACGACAAGCGCCAACCTCTTTGCTAACACCTTGGCCAAAATCTTTAACTCTGTGTTTAGCAGGGTTATGGGCCGAAAATTATTTATACTATCCCCCTTGTTCTCGTCCTTCCTCACCAGCGTGACTACGCCCTTGGCTACAGAACAAGGAATTCTCCCGTTCTGCTGCCAATTGCAGTAGACCGCTTCGAGGAGTTCGGAGAAGAAGACCGGCATTGCTAAATAAAGTTCGTAAGGTATACCATCGAGACCTGGAGATTTGCGTCTGCTGCATTGGCTCAGCGCATCTCCGATCTCATCAGCCGAGATTGGTCCCTCGCAGGACTCCGCCTCTTTGTTCGAGAGACGCGGCAGGCCGTCGAGGTATGGACCGAAATTCACGCCCCGGCCCGGACCCTCGCCTCCCCCGAACAATCGGGCAAAGTGCTTTTGAAAGGCCTCGCACATCTGCTTAGGCTCCCGGATCACTCGTCCATCTTCGTCTTGCAACGACCGGATGGTGGATCGATTTCCACTTTTAGCTTCTGTCACGCGGGCCCATCCAACGGCTTTGGCCCCCTCATTACCTAGAGCACGTATTTTACTTCGAATGACGCAGCCTTCATGCTTTGCATCGAAAAACTGGTTCAAGGCCGTCCTCGATGCCAGCACTCTGGCCACATCTTCGCTCTTGATTGCCTCTTCTAATTTACCTGTTAATTCTTTCTCGTTTCTATTCCTATTGGCAGCTAACATCTTGCTATAGCTTATTGATTCTGTTCTAATCTCTCTTTTGAGAGATGCCCACCATCGGTTGTTGACGATTGCACCCGTCAACCTCTCCTTAACTAATCTGCTAATCCGGTTTCTGTAAGTCTCTTTTGCCGGTAAAGACAAATTAAGTTTCCAGTAACCGGGACCCTGTCTATGTGTTTTCTCGAGATTGACCACGCAGGTCACTAATTTGTGATCCGTGTAGCCAACCGTGCGCATTTCTGGACAGCTTAATATGTCCCTATCCTTACTTCTAACTAAGAATCTATCTAAGTACGATCTAGATTGACCACTGTGGTTTCTCCAAGTCCAGGTAGGCACAGTTGGAAAATCTAGTCGATATCTATCGACCAAGTTAAAACGGTCGAGTAACCCCTTGAGGCTGTTACACCCCCCTCTATTAGGACATGCTCCTGCATAGTCCCAACGTGCATCTAGGATGTCATTCCAATCCCCCGCTAGAAGCAGGGAACGCGACGTTCCCAGAAAAGTCTCCAAACGCTGGAAGAAGTCGGGCCGTTCAGCTCCGAAAGGGGAGTAGACGGCGACCAGTCTCAAGGCCGCACTTTCACTACTGCCAACGTCTAGCACCAACAAACGACCCTCCGGGTCCGAGTGCACAACCTGTACGGCAAGACCCAGGTGTTTTTGCAGCAGCACGACAACCCCACCCCCGCCTCCAGGTTGACAGAGAGATGCATGCACCTCAAAGTCATCGAAGGTGGGGGCCAGCTGCCGCATGACGCTGATTCGAGTCTCACAGATAACCATTACATTTATACTACATGACCTGAGGTCATTTAGAAGCTTTGCTTGCTTCCAAGTTGAGCCCAGGCCACGTGCATTCAAACATCCTACTCTTAACACATCCATGTGGGCGGCAGAGCCAAAGGAGAGTGTAGAGACCTACCTTTCCGCTTCCCGGGGTTCGGGTTGCACGACTTCCATGGGGTCGGGGGTGTTGGGTGAAGGGGTGTCTTGTGGTGGTGTGGGGTCGTCGGTGTGTGGTGGGGTTGGGGTGTTTGGAGTTGTGTTGGGGAGGGGAAGGGGAGGGGGAAAGCTTTTTAGTAGGACGCGGTTTATGGGTTTGACAGAGGGTGGTCCTACGTCCTCCTTAAAATCCTTTTTTAGTTTTTGGTAGAGGTTCATTGGGATTTTTATTAGTTTTAAATGTGGGTGGTTTTCTGATGAAACAAAGTTTACACCTTCGGTTTGTACCGAAGGATTATTGTATATGAGTTCATTTAATTTATTATTGTTTCTGTTGATGTAAGTATAGTGTAATGTCTTTTTTTCCGATGGTGTGAGTGTTTCGAAGAGGGGAGGGGCAGGTTTGGTTTTGTTTGTTGCTGGAGGGGTGTTTTCTGTTTTGTTAGATTGTGTTGCGATTTGGGTGGGGGTTGTTTGTCCTTGTGTGTTTTGCACATGTTTTCTTTTTTTCCTTTTAATCTGTCTGAAGGACTCCGTTTCTTCCTCCGAATTCGTTGGGTTATCTTCAGTGTTGGAGGGAAGAGGTATGTTTGCTGGTAATGTTTCCGTGTTGGTTTTCTTTGTGGGGGAGATGGATGTCACTATGTTAGACTGTGTTGTGTGTTGTGTCTGCGGTGGTTGTGTTGTTTTATTGAGTGAGAGGTTGGGTGGGCCTGTATTTTGTTTTGGGGTAATGTGTTGTGACTGTTTGTGTTGTGGTGGTGTTGTGGTGTTACTGAGGGACGGGTTGGGTGGGACTGAGTTTTGTTGTTTGTTTATCTGTTGTGGTGGTGGTGGTGGAGCTGGTGTTGGTAGCAGGGTTTTCTTTTTGTTGAGTTGGGGACAAGCGGCCTTCAGGTGCCCTCTGCCTGCACAGATATGGCAGGACGGCCTTCTCCCCTCCACGCTAATGTTTATATACCCGTGGTCCTCTAATAGGATTCTGTCGGGTATTTGGGCGATGCGTTCAGGCTTCATTTGTACTACCAGCTCTATACCTGTTCCACTGAACGCATTGCCTGTGGTTTTCCCAATGGAAATCACGTTGTCATTCACTGGATCGATGAAGCCAGCTATGAGCCAGCAGTAGTCCACATCTGGCATCATTGCATCCAGCCATATGCGTTGAGTTTTTTTCCCCATATAAGATGGATAAAAGGTGAAATTTTTCGAACGAATCGGTGACAAAGCACATTTTTTTGCCGCCGATTCGTTCTTCATGATAATTGCTAGGCTTCCATACAGTCTGTCTTTTCTTATGAAAGTTGTTTCATTCAGTACTTCTGCGAGTACTGTTTTGATATCTGCTTGAGAAGGCTGTTCAGGTTTTTTTGTACTGTTGTTGATGGTCCGAAACTTGACCGTTCGGCTTTCAATGTCTTTCGTGAATTCTTGAGGCATTTTTACCAATAAAATACCATTCTCACCTTCACTTATGTATTGTTTTGCGTCCGTGATCCTTCGTACCACATCTGAAATGTTTTCCGCTATATAAGTCAAAGATTTCTTTGTTTTCTGTGCAAAAGAAATCTTGTCGTCTGCTTTGTTTTCTGATATTATGTTATTTTCAACTGTTATTTTTTTGTTTGTTGTGTCTTTGTTTGTGTTATTAGTATTGTCATGCAATTTTTCAAATTTTTTTTTTTCGTTGTTTTCGTCATTTAATTTTTTTTCCTCCGCAGATTCGTCCGTTTTTATTTTCATTTTTCCTTCCTTCTCTATGACGTTAGTTGGGAAGGAAGGGCGGACTAAAGCGTGCGAGCTTACAACTCTTACCGCTGTCCCCCCACCACTATTTTCGTTCGCTGCGTTTAACATTTCTGTTAGACGATTGAAATTTTTTACACAAAATTTTTTAAAACAGGTTTTTCACCTCTAGGAGGGGTAAAGATGAGCTGACCCACCGCCTGACAGTTCAGACGGAGGGTCAAGCTACACAATTGTATCAAAATTAAGTTTGAACTCACAAAATTTCCTCAATAAATTTGAACAAAACTTCTGTGCGAAGTGAATGACATCCACACTGTAGAACAGACGACAGCTAGATCAATAGATATATAGATAGATAGACAGGCAGATAAATAGATAGATAGATAGATAGATAGACAGACAGATAAATAGATAGATAGATAGATAGATAGATAGATAGATAGATAGATAGATAGATAGATAGACAGACAGATAAATAGATATATTTCTTTATTAGCCACAGGGGCACAAAAGAAGGGGACAAATACAAAGGGGGAAGTTTACATACAATAAAAACGTGTAAAATGTTATCACAGATGGAATTTAAAAGTTAGTCGATTTTCCCCAATAGAGGGAGACAGTTTATATGGGTAACACAGACCCCCGAAAAAAATGTGCAACCCTCATCTCCAGGAGTACGAAGAGCTTGTACTCCTTTCCTCTCCTCCTCCTTTTCCTCAACCTACAGGCTGATATAGAGAGAAGGCCCATTCACTCGGGCCATTCTCGCCACTTTCACCCACCTTTCATAAAACTTGCTGGGGTACAGCACCTCTCTCTCCATCCTGATTCTTCTTCCAAAGTGGTATTTGAAAAAAAGAATCAGTTGTTGGCCGGAGAGAAAGGTGTCTGACCTCAGCCCTTTCAACCTTGTCCACCATACAACCTCTTTCGCCATAGCTATCACACAAAGGAAAACCGCCTCTCCTTCGTTTTTGAAGGAGGGTGGCGGTTTGATCATGACAATGGACTCGGTGGTCAACTGGATTGGTCCCACCCGCGACAATAGTCGTTCTACATAGCCCCACAGGTCAGTGACGCCCGGGCAGTGAATGAATGCGTGCGCGACGGTTTCTTCGTCTCGCACGCACCTCGGACAGATCTTTTTTGCAGGGTCCCTGCCCGGGCGCCCATGTCTGTAGAGCTTGTCTCGAACTGGTAGAGCTCCTCGGTAGCACTGCCAGGCCAGGGACTTTTGGAAGTTGTCCATCGGTCCCGGGCGGAAGGTCCTACCGAACAGACTGGCCAGTTCATCTTCCTCCACGCCTAGAGTTTCACCGAGCGCGTCGTCGCACTTGCTGCGGACCAACCCTCTATAGAATGACGAAGTGGAGTCTCCACTGATCGCTGGGTCCGCCTGCCAGAGGGCTGTGAGCGCCTGAGCACATTCGATGTGCCAGTCGCCCATTTTCCTCGGTCTCTGCTTGACCCAGGACTGCAGCTCGGTCAGCGAGACGAGTCGTGGGAAGGCTCGCCTCACGAACGGGGCCCACACCGGTTGTCCGGTGAGGAATACGTAGAGATGCCGCAGCCTGAGCGCGTGTTTGCGCATCGTCAACCACGGCATCCCCAGCCCTCCGTTAGAAGGGTGTTGGCAGCAGATGGATCTTCTTACCAAAGGAGCCCGCCTCTTCCAAAGGAATCGGAAGAGGGCGCGCTCCATTTTGGCGAGCGTTTTGGCTGGACAAGGCACGACGGTCAAGCGGTAGTAGATGGCGGACGCTATAAAAGTGTTCGCCACCTCCGCTCGACCTTTCAAGGATAGTTTGCACTCGGCCCACTTCTGGGTGAGTGCAAACACCTTGGCCGTCACCTCGTTCCAGTTCTTCTCCACCTGGAGGTCCGGACCAAACCAGACCCCGAGCAGCTTTACCGGTCCTTCCGTCCAGCGTCCGACGACGCCATCGGAAGGCATCGGTCTGCCTCTCCACGATCCGAGTTGCAAACCGATGGACTTGTCCCGGTTCAGCTTCGCTCCTGTGAGACTTTCGTATTCCTTTAGTAAGGTGCCGACTAGATAGATAGATATGTTTCTTTATTAGCCACAGGGGCACAAAAGAAGGGGACAAATACAAAGGGGGAAGTTTACATACAATAAACACGTGTAAAATATTATCACAAATGCAATTTAAAAATTAGTCGATTTTCCCCAATAGGGGGAGACATTTCATATAGGTAACACATACCCCCGAAAAAATGTACAACCCTCATCTCCAGGAGTACGAAGAGTTTGTACCCCTTTCCTCTCCTCCTCTCTTCCTCAACCTACAGGCTGATATAGAGAGAAGGCCCATTCACTCGTAGATAGATAGATTTTTATTTATTGCCACTAGGGCGCAAAAGAAGGGGACAAATACAAGGGGGAGTTTACACAAAAAGGCGAGTAAAAAAAACAAATAACAAATATAAAATTAACAATAAAGTTCTCAATAGGGAGGAGGCGTTTGGGGGGTCACACACACCCCCGAAAAAAGTGTGCAACCTCTTCTCCTCAGGAGCAGAGAGAGGGTGCTCCCTCGTTCCTTCCTCTTTTCCACCTACAGGCTGATGTAGAGAGGAGGCCCATTCACACGGGCCATTCTCGCTTCTTTCACCCACCTTTCATAAAAACGACTGGGGTTGAGCATCTCTCTCTCCATCCTGATCCTTCTTCCGAAATGGTATCGTAGATAGATAGACAGACAGATAAATAGATAGATAGAAGAGAGACAGACAGACAGATAGAAGTACCCATTATAAACATCATTATAGAAACTATTTAACTTCAGGCCAACCCTGAATGAGCAGACCTATTTCAAAGAGAATCCAGCTGTGATCATTCCGACTTCATATCAATGAATTTGACTGCTATTTCTAGCAGGTCGAACGGCCGCGCAGTGTAAACCGTGTTGGCTTGAACCAGACATCAACAGACGAGGTGAGATAATCAAATAATGATTATCTCCCCTTGACTTCTAGGAAACCAAAATTTGAATTTGATTACTCTCGGGTCTCAAATAATAGGGGGCGAAGGAAATACGCGAGGGGAGGATTGGATATTTGTTTAAATTCTTATAAGAGGGGTGGGGTGGGGTGGGGGCTGGAATAAATGGGGAGGGATCAGTAATTGTATAGTGTGCGTTCGTAAATATGTGATTTCTTGTAATGTTCTTTTTTTTATTATATATAATTGTTTCTACTTTTGGCACAAGGCGAGCGATTACCCAGTGCATTACTGGTACTTTATTTTATCGACCCCGTAAGGATGAAAGGCAAAGTTAACCTCAGCGGAATTTGAACTCAGAACGTAAAGGGCCATAACTCCATGCTGCAAAGCATTGGCGTCCGATGCTGTACCGATACTGCCAATCCACTGCACTTGATTTTTTTAAATAATAATAATAATAATAATAATGAAATTATTGTGTACAGTACTCAGGTGCACTACAACTCATCAAAGGTGCATGTATAGTATAGTACATAGAATAATGTACAAATGTCAGGGAAGTGAATAGTGTATGAGTCACGATATACATGTGTGCGTGTGCATGGAGGGGGAATATTAGGTGTAGTGTTGGCGAATCTCAGGAAGCATGGAGGTTTTAAAGGTTGCATTGTCATATATAATGCTTTTTTAAATGTAAAATAAAATTATTAGATTCTCCAGCTGCTGTATCAATATAAATCACTTGCTGTATCAATATAAATCACTTGCTGTATCAATATGAATTTTGCCAGACACTGATTACCAAATGTAATAAATGGGGGAGGGAGGTTATTCAAAACCCGAGAGTACATAATGTAGATAGGCACCCAATTGATAAAATGGTGGTTAGAACGTCAGACTGGAATGCCTTGTGGTGTTTGTTCTGGCTTCATACGTTTTGAGTTCAAATCCTACTGAGGTTAGATTCTTGTTTATCTTCAAAATTATCTGAAAATCACGGACAGTGTCTTTGTATAGGGTGAGGGTACACAGGTATAAAATAAAATCTGTCTCAAGCCTGGGGGCTGATCAGGTTGGTGCTTATCCTGGTTTACATGGCGTGAAGTGACTGAGAGTACAAGACTTCCTCTGGACAGGAAGCCAGTCCATCGCAGGATCAAACCCCTAGCTATAGCTGGTACTCATTTTCAGCTGAGTATATTGGAGCAATGTGAAATGAAGTGTTTTGCTCAAGAACACAACATACAACCAAGACCAGGAATCGAACCTACGACATTATGATCATAAGTCCAACACCCTCACCACTAATTAAGAGGTGGTGTCTGCCTCTTCTATGGGTCCTAACCACTGAGATATCTCTGCATTTCATTATACAGCTGTCATAAACCAAACACATCACATGTCCATACCAACACAGTCTTCTCTCTTGCACACTACATCCAATTCCTCTTATACCAAGCTTTCCTAAGTTCACTTATGCTATGCCGTTCATGAACACTAACATTATACATTCATCAGAATTTACTCACTTCATTTCTTTCCAGCCTCTGCAGGTCTTCTGTGGTCAAGGCAAATGTTTCACTGATTTGTAGAGTTGCAGTTTGCATCCTGTCATCATACTGTCCTGCTTTCACTCTGAAAGAGAAGCCCTTTGTGGTCAGCTGAGGTAAGAGTTCTCTAACCTTCTTCCAGCCTGTTCTTATCCTAGTTATCACAATTTCAGAGTATCCTCCCCAACAGCTCATTTGGTCACCTAGGTAACAATGGTAGACAACAGATTCTAAGGAGCCTCCCTATTTCACATGTGCTCTTAAAGCTTACTCCTCCTGTGCATCTACTGCATACAAAATTTATCGTTTTCTGTTAGACTGCCTGCAACCCCACTACATCTCTTGTGCATCCATAAATTACACTGTGTACACCTTATGGAATTTCATCACACCCCTTTTCAACATATTGAACAGGACCACTTCCCTCACAGTATCAGCTTCTTGTCCTCTTTCCTACTTATTAAGATTTTTGTTACTGTTGGGCCTTTCAACTCTAGGTTCATCTTCCATGTTTCAAATTTTACCTTTAACTCTTCTACAGATTCAGTTTTAGGGACTTGATTATCAGCATACAGAAGTTCTCATGAAGTACTAGCTTTAAATTCCCCAGTAATGACCTGAAGGACAATGATAAACAGAAGTGGACTGAAGACTGAGCCCTACTGGACCTGCACTTACACTTCAAATTCCTCACTGTACTCATTGCCGAATCCTATCTTGCAGGTTGCTCCTTTATACATGGCTTGCATGGGCCTCATGAGCTATTTGTCTGCACCTAGCTTCCTAAGTGTCTACTAGATTACAGAGCAGAGGGGACTCTGTCATAAACATTCTCCGGATCCACAAATGCCAGGCAGGCACAGTGGCTTTCCCCTGCAGTTGCATCACATGAAAGAGGGCACCAGTAGTACCCATAGCTGGCATAAAGCCAAACTACATCTCATCTAACTTGATTCTGTCCCTAATTAGTTTTTCTACCATTCATGTTTCGGTACCATTCATGTTTCGGTACCATTCATGACCTGATTCATCAAATTGATGCCTCAATAGTTATCTCTCTCTTGTGCATCTCTTTTGCCTAGTTACTTCTCTCCCTCCCCCCTCTCTCTCTCTCTCTCTCTCTCTCTCTCTCTCTCTCTCTCTCTCTCTCTCTCTCTCTCTCTCGCTCGCTCTCTCTCTCTCTCTCTCTCCCACATCATCATCATTTTTATGGCCACCTTTCTATGCTTGTATGGGTTGAACAGGTATTTTTCAGCATAGCATCCCTCCACTCGTTTCATTCCTTCGTCATTTCCTCTGTAAGAGTCAGCAATTCAAGGTCATCTCTCACCCCTTTCTCCCAGGTCCTCCTTGGACTTTTTCTATTGCAGCTTCCACTGGATAGACTTACAACACTTAGTGGGGTTAATGAGCCGAATAGATGGGTAGTTATCAAAATTCGGTTTATGATACTTCAGAGTAAAATGAGGAATAGCAGAGTGTAGAGATTCAGAGTTCCGAAGTGATTTTTAAACCAATGTTGTTGATGTCATTAATAACACTCCGATCGGTTTTCCAGTAATCTTTGGTCACAGCCTTATGTAGCAATTGGTGATAGGTACTCTTCACAATTTGGTATAAATTACCAGTTTTATCAGAGTCAACATACACAGCTTTAGAATCCATTATCTGTTGGATTCTATTCTTCAAATCCTGTTGAAAGGAGTAGCTTCTCTTTCGAAATTACTTATCCACAGGAGTTCAAGTACATCCTTTTCCTAAGGTAATAAAACTCGCTTGTTTGGAGGGTTATTATTAGTTTTCAGTCCAAACTTTTCCTGGTGTTTATCAGCTTTATCCTGTTGAAATAGAAGGTCCGCCAACGCCACATCATTTTTATAAAAGAATCAGTTTTTTGGATGAGTCTTTTCAAGTATGTCTTCCTGTTTGATACTGGAATACTTTTCCATAAAAATATGAAAGTGTTGTTTCTGTATAGTGGTTTTAAGTCAGAAGAGTGCTCTACTGAAGTAGCCAAATTGTAATAATAATAAATTATTTATTATTATTACTAGGTTAACTTTGCCTTTCATCCTTATGGGGTCGGTAAAATAAAGTACCAGTAATACACTGGAGTCGATTTTGGCCTTGTGCCAAAAGTAGAAACAATTATTATTACTATTATAACTATAACAACCCATGCTAGAGTGGAAAAATGGACATTAAAGAGTGATGGTCATATATATATATATATATAAAATACAATATGTTGAAAAGGTAACACACTAGAGAGAGATACAGTGCGCTATCAATAAAACAGGGAAAAACCACCTGTGTATGGAATCTATAACCTATGAAAGGCAGACTATAGACACAATAATTAAAAATATAAATTAAATTTAATCCCTGTTTTATTGATAGTGCACTCTATCTCTCTCTACTGTGTTACCTTTTCAACATATTGTATTTTAAAGAGCTCAGGATTTCCTCTCCTTTGAGCACATTATTTACAGGGAATTGCGAGAGTCTATGGCTCCGTTAATTTATCGTGATATATATATATAGGGATGAAACATAAGTCAATTGCATGAACTCATAATCCTTTATTTACTGCTATATATATTCCGATGATAGCCATTGAATGGCTATGATCTCATCAGGCAGTTAGTCAGTTCTTAGATATGCCAGCTCTGTGTTTATGGTGTTGATGGTATCAGAGCATTGGGACATATATATATATATATATATATATATATATATACATATACATATATATATACATATGTATATATATATATGTATATATATATATATATATATATATATATATATATATATATATATATATATATATATTTATATATATATATATACATGTATGTATGTATATATATATGATGCCTGTGTAAGATGTGCAATGCTGCATGGTAGTGAGACATGGGCAGCAACTGTGGAGAATATGCAAAGGCTGGAGAGAGACGAAGCAAGCATGCTCCGATGGATGTGCAATGTCAATGTGCGTGAATGACCAAGCATAGACGAATTGTGAGAGAAACTGTGTATAAGAGGGATAAGCTGTAGTGTGTGAGAGAGAAGACTGCATTGGTATGGGCTTGTGATGCGCATGGAGGATGACCGCTGGGTAAAGAAGTGCCAAGAAATCCCAGTGGAAGGAAGATGCAGTAGAAAGCTGACCTCAGATCACTGAAGCTCACAGAGGAGATGACGAAGAACCGTGATGAATGGAGAGATGGTGTGCTGTAAAGGACCTGTCCCACCCTGGCAAGCAGTGTAAAATGATGATGATGATGAGGATGAGGCTATATATATATGCTGATGATCTGGTTCTTATAGCAGAATCAGTAGAGGAGCTAGAGAATAAATTCTGGCTATGGAAACAGCAGTTGGAATCAAGAGGCCTGAGAGTGAACATAGCTAAGACAAAAGTGTTGATAAGTAGAAAAGAGGACAAAACCCTGATTCTGTCAGGGAAATGGCTATGTTCGATATGTAGGAAAGGAACTGGCATAAATTCCATAAAATGAATGCAATGCAGATCTTGGGTACACAAGAGGTGTAGTGGGATAGCAGGCAAACTGACAGGTAGGAAAAACTATGTATGCAGTAGATGTACAGGGAAAGTTGGTAGTAGTAATAGCAGTGATAGACACATTTTTCCAATGCAGGTGGGTTCTATAGAAGTGGTTGATACCTTCCGGTACCTAGGTGATCAGATTAGCATGGGAGGGGGTGGGGGTGGGTGGGTTCTGAGGCAATAGTATCTAGAATAAGGATGGGTTGGAAGAAGTTTAGGGAGCTGCTTCCTCTGTTGACAAAGAAGGGTTTCTCTCTGCGTACAAAAGGACGGTTATATGATGCCTGTGTGAGATGCGCGATGCTGCATGGTAGTGAGACGTGGGCAGCAACTCCAGAGGATATGCGACGGCTGGAGAGAAATGAATGAATGTATGTGTGTGTTTGTGTGAATGTATGGATGTATGTGTTTGTTTGTGTGAATGTATGAATGTATGTTTGTTTGTGTGAATGTATGAATGTATGTGTGTGTTTGTGTGAATGTATGGATGTATGTGTTTGTTTGTGTGAATGTATGAATGTATGTTTGTTTGTGTGTTTGTGTGAATGTATGTGTGTGTTTGTGTGAATGTATGGATGTATGTGTTTGTTTGTGTGAATGTATGAATGTATGTTTGTTTGTGTGAATGTATGTGTGTGTTTGTGTGAATGTGTGTTTATGTTTGTGTGAATGTATGAATGTAAGTGTGCGTTTGTGTGAATGTGTGTTTATGTTTGTGTGAATGTATGAATGTAAGTGTGCGTTTGTGTGAATGTATGTTTATGCGTATTTTTGTAAGTGTATCTGTGTTTGCGTGTTTATATCTATATACTCATACAATTAAATGTATGCATATACACATACACACATGCATATACACATACACACATGCATATACATATACACATACATGTCAGTGTGTTGAAAAACATTCTAGTATCTATATATAGTTTACACAATAATTTCAGTAACTTTGTGGGTGACTGGATGGGGTACCATTATAATCACCCAGTACTAAGTCAGAGTGTATAAATTAAGTATAACAAGATGAAGTTTCATATAAACGATTTTATTGATTATTGACCATTTATATACCTTTCACAGATGATTGATTCAAGGTCCTTATGGATACTAGAGACCCAACTCCCTGTATTGATCTGTTCAACAGACATGTTAATCAATCTAAAAACAAAATTTCATTGTATGCACTGGTCAATAATCAATAAAAACATTCATGTAAAACTTCTTATACTTAATATATATATACATATATACATATATATATATATATATATAAAATATTTAAAAAATAATGAATAAAACAATGAAACAGTTCCTTATATTAAACAAAAAAAGTTCATTATTTAACGATCGTTAATATAAGGAACTGTTTCATTGTTTTATTCATTATTTTTTTAATATTTTATCTTGACTCTGTATTCCGTTTATCTTTCACCGAAAGTGATTTTTGAATGCATCTCTTCTTTCCATGATATCCGGATTACATTGAGTTCTTCATACGGATTGGACACTACCGTAAACTTTTGGTAGATTTATCTACATATATATATATATATATATATATATATATATATATATATATATATCATCATCAACATCATTTTACGTCCGCTTTTCCCTGCTTGCAAGGGTGGGTCGGGAACTGATTCTGGCTTGATTTCTACAGCTGGATGCCCTTCCTAACACCAACTTCATTTACAGTGAGTGCTGGGTGCTTTTTTTCCGTGGTGCCTACACGTCCACTTTGCAGTGTGGGCTGGGTGCTTTTTTGCTGTGGCACCTCCACGACCACTTTGCAGTGGAAGGGTGAAGGGGAATATTATCTATATGCTTCAGCTTCGGCTTGTACCCGGGCTGCTACCAGTGGTCTGGATAATGATGACATCACTAACCAGTGACCAACCCAAGGACGGGCAAAGCGGATGAAGGTGGACGATACAGACCTGGAGGATCAGGAACCCCAGAAAGAGGACATGCTCCAAAATCAATAGATGTGTCCGAGGAACCTGCGAGGTTAGAGTCAGGTCGATCCACACAGATCGCACCACGTGCTGTTCACCGGGGAAACAATTGTAACACACAATAAATTGAGTTCTGATGCATCACTGACTTTTCATTTTCCATTCTCTCTCTCTCTCTCTCTCTCTCTCTCTCTCTCTCTCTCTCTCTCTCTCTCTCTCTCTCTCTCTCTCTCTCTCTCCCCGCTCTCTCTCTCTCTCTCTCTCTCTATATATATATATATATATAAAATTAAAAGGTACAGTTAAAAACTCACAATAATCCCCTATTATCCAGGAAGCTGAAGGAAGAGGGACCGAGCTCTTTATAAATCATAGCAATGAGAAAAAGGCACATAATGTATATATATATGTATATAACATATATCTTATGTCCGGGTGTATATCGTTATAGTGGAGGTTTGTACACTTTGATTATTCTTTGTATTTATCGTTCCCCCTGTAGTTTTTAAGTGCTTTAGCAGGGTGGTACTTATTACCCTCTTATCTGACATAATCTATTATATCCCTTTCTCTCATTGATATGATATATATATATGTGTGTGTGTGTGTGTGTGTATGTGTATGTGTGTGTGTGTATGTATGTATATGTAGGCTATCTATAGATAAAAAGCCAAGGAAAACAATGCTGAATCTATTGCAAGAGAGCGTACTTAATATAATTAAAATTTCATGCACTTAACATATGTGTGCCATCTTAGGTTTTGGGGTTTGCCTAGAGCTACCATTGTATAGTGGAGAACCCTAAGGTCGTGCACACATGATAAGTGTATGAACTTTACACACACACACACACAGACACACATATGTGGGTGGTTGATAGCTTCCGATACCTAGGTGATTAGATTAGCAAGAGAGGAGGATGCTCTGAGACCATAGTATCAAGAATAAGGACAGGATGGAAGAAGTTTAGGCAGCTGCTTCCTCTGTTGACAACGAAGGGTTTCTCCCAATGGATGAAAGATCAGTTGCATAATGCCTGTGTGAGATGTGTGACGCTTCATGGTAGTGAGATATGGGAAGCAACTGCGGAGGATATGCGACGGCTGGAGAGAAATGAAGCAAGCATGCTTCGATGGATGTGCAGCGTAAATGTGCATGAATGACCAAACATGGGTGAGTTGAGAGAGAAACTGTATATAACAAGAATAAACTGTAGTGTGCAGGAGAGGAGACTGCGTTGGTATGGACATGTGATGCGCATGGAGGATGACCACTGGGTGAAGAAGTGCCAAGTAATCCCAGTAGACGCAGTAGAAGAAGACCATGGAAAATATGGACGAAGGTGGTGAGAGCAGACCTCAGATCACGGAAGCTCACAGAGGAGATGACGAAGGACCGTGACATGTGGAGAGATGCTGTGCTGAAGAGGACCCGTCCCATCCTTGCAAGCAGGGAAAAGTGGACGTAAAATGATGATGAACGGTAATTATGACTCAGAAGTCTTTGATGTGCAGTAGATACTCCCCCAGGTGCATGTGACTTTAAAAGAAGATCTCCTCATCCTTGTGTCCCTAATCTTCCCTCATACCATCTGATTGACCTTCAAGGTCATGATGCCCTCAGCTCAAACCTCTTATGAGTACACTGCACCTAATTGACGTACACCTTGGCCCCTTCCTGCTGAGGAACTGCTTTGTCCTGCTGAAGCTTTTGTATATCTTTTGTAGTGCCCCATTTTACAGTCAAGCATCTCATCTCACAGATCTTGATGCCTGTATATGACATGGACCACTTCAGTGGTGTGGTGCTAGATGGTAATAAGCCACCTTATTAGTCAAACACACTAGCTTACTATTGTCCAGTCATCATCATCATCATCATCACCGTTTTACGTCCGTTCTTCCACGCTAGCATGGGTTAGACGGGTTGTCCTGTTGTGGGCAGTGTCTGGTCGGCTGACCATGCCTTGCTCATACAGGAACTGATCTGGCTTGATTTCTACAGCTGGATGCCCTTCCTAACACCAACCTCATTTACAGTGAGTGCTGGGTGCTTTTTCGTGGCGCCTACACGTCCACTTTACAGTGTGGGCTGGGTGCTTTTTTGCCGTGGCGCCTGCACGACCACCTTGCAGTGGGGGGTGTGGGGGCATATTGTCTATATGCTTCAGCATGTACCCATGGGAGGTCGGGTACCCTGTATTACTGCGTGACGCCAGAAGTCACGGTCGTGTGTCATTGACTTTGAGAGGTGTAGTTGGGTAAGGTCGGCTTTTATCACCTCATCCCAAGTCATCTTGGGTCTCCCCACTCCGCGGTTTCCATCAACTTCTAGTGCTCTGCACCTTTTTATGCAGCTGTCATCCTTCATACGCATCACATGTCCATACCAGCGTAACCGCCTCTCCTGCACGCAGCATTTGATTCCTCTTATGCTCAGTCTCTCTCTCAATTCATTTATGCTTTGTCGTTCACGTATATTACTGTTACACATCCATCGGAGCATGCAGGCTTCGTTTCTCTCTAATCTACGTAGGTCTTCCACCTTCAGCGCCCAGGTCTCACTACCATGCAACATCGCTGTTCGGATACACGCATCATACAGTCTGCCTTTCATTCTGAGGGAGAAGCCTTTTGTATAACGGAATACTCCTATATTTTACTGGCGAAGATTCAAAACCGAATTTGAGCTTTCCCGCCTCTGGGACACTCAATCGTTGGAAGTTCTCGCATTTGTCCTGTCAACGATAGTGGATGACATTCCATTTGACCTGTGACCCCAACCCCTTGGGAGATGCTAACCACAGGTCAGATCATATATCCATCCTTCTAACTTTAGCACTTATTTGGATTGGCAGTATCGGTAGAGGGTCGGACGTCATGCTTTCCAGCATAGTTACGTCCCTTTACGATCTGAGTTCAAATCCCGCCGAGGTTGACTTTGCCTTTCATCCTTACAGGGTCGATAAAATAAAGTACCAGTAATACACTGGGTAATTGCTGGCCTTGTGCCTAAAGTAGAAACAATTATAAATACAAGGACTGAGAGAACAAAAGGAGGAGAATCGAAGCAGCAGTCAAGAAGATAACTATGTAGACATCAGTAGACCTTTCACCCTATCTTTCTCCTGGCCCTTACTGGCTTACCTTCTCAGCCAGACAGCCAGTCATGCTTGCCTGACAGATTGACCATTACTACTAAGACAATAATGTATACTAACACACACACACACGCATAGTAAGTTCATATTTTTATATTATACTCTCATCCTATTTTTCCTGCCATATTGTATCTTCAAGACACAACACAACTTATATACTATATCGTCTTATCCGATACATGGACTCAAGTTGGTTTGTAGAGCCAACAATTTAATGTAGCAATGGTTCAAGTCATAAATTTTATTACTCGATGTTCGAATCAAATATTGTTATTATAAAATAAACATTGTTAACAACTCAATCATGACATCATTCGGTGGATTGGCAGTATCGGTAGAGGGTCGGACGCCATGCTTTGAAGCATAGAGTTACCTCCCTGTATGATCTGAGTTCAAATCCCGCCGAGGTTAACTTTGCCTTTCATCCTTCCGGGGTCGATAAAATAAAGTACCAGTAATGTACTGGGTAATTGCTGGCCTTGTGCCTAAAGTAGAAACAATTATTCTTGTCATCAAAACCATTATATCAACAATACAACCTATCGGTTACAAGTGGTACCAGATGATATCAAGCCACCTTACTGGTCAGATACACAGGCTTCACACTGTCCAGTTCAGTGACTCCAGATGACATCAAGCCACCTTACTGGTCAGACACACTGACTTCACATTGTCTAGTACAGTGACTCCAGATGACAACAAGCCACCTTACTGGTCAGACACACAGACTTCACATTGTCCAGTTCAGTGACTCCAGATGACAAGCCACCTTACTGGTCAGACACACTGACTTAACATTGTCCAGTTCAGTGACTCCAGATGACACGAAGCCACCTTACTGGTCAGACACACAGGTTTAACATTGTCCAGTTCAGTGACTCCAGATGACAACAAGCCACCTTACTGGTCAGACACACTGACTTCACATTGTCCAGTTCAGTGACTCCAGATGACAACAAGCCACCTTACTGGTCAAACACACAGGTTTAACATTGTCCAGTTCAGTGACTCCAGATGACAACAAGCCACCTTACTGGTCAGACACACTGACTTCACATTGTCCAGTTCAGTGACTCCAGATGACAACAAGCCACCTTACTGGTCAGACACACTGACTTCACATTGTCCAGTTCAGTGACTCCAGATGACTTCTGGTGTTCTTAGTCTCTTGACCACTTCCCACAGCTATCAGGAGAGATTTGGACACAGAGAGGAATGAGCCCCAGAATTTTGTGAGCCTGTTTCACTTATCTCCCTTGGAGGTAACACTACCTCTCTTGTGTCTGTTGGCACCATGAGTCAGTATGTACCTGGGGCTCTGTTGGAGTGTGTGCTCTCACATTGTCCAGTAATATATCATTGTGGTAGTGATGATGGTGGTGGTGGTGGCAGTGCTGGCGGTGGTTGTGGTGGTGGTGATGTTGATGATGGTGGTGGTGGTGGTAGTGGTAGTGATGGTGGTGGCAGTGGTGGTGGTGGTGGTGGTGTTGGTCTGTGTATTATTGGAAAGTGGTGGTGGTGGTGGTGGTGGTGTTGTTGGTTGTGGTGGTGGTGCTGTTGATGATGGTGGTGGTGGTGGTGGTGGCAGTGGTGGTGGTGGTGGTGTTGGTCTGTGTATTATTGGAAAGCGGCGGTGGTGGTGGTGCTGTTGATGATGGTGGTGGTGGTGGTGGTAATGGTAGTGATGGTGGCGGCAGTGGTGGTGTTGTTGTTGGTGGTGGTGGTTGTAGTGGTTGTGGTGGTGGTGCTGTTGAGGATGGTGGTGGTAGTGGTAGTGGTAGTGATGGTGATGGTGGTGGTGGTGGTGGTGGTGATGGTGAAGCCGGTGGTGGTGGTGAAGCTGGTGGTAGTGGTGATGGTGATGGTGGTGGTGGTGGTGGTGGTGGTGTTTTGTTGTTGTTGTTGGTGGTTGTGGTGGTGGTGGTGGTGGTGGTAGTGATGGTGGTGGTGGTGGTGGTGGTGTTTTGTTGTTGGTGGTGGTGGTTGTGGTGGTGGTGGTAGTAGTGGTAGTGATGGTGGTGGTCTATGTAATATTGGAGAGTGTTCTCTCACATTGTCCAGGCTTATGCTATTATGGTAGAGATGGTGGAGATCTACTAGAGTTGACACACACATACATACACACACCTCTCTACACATACACACACCTCTGTACACATACACATACACACCAACAACATCCAACTATCCTTGAAAATCACTATCTAGTTGATGTTGACTAAATTCCAATGAAAATGTCTTCTTTCTGTTTCAAAAACCGGACCTCTCATTCTCCCAATGTAAATTTGTATATGTATATATGTATATATATATATATGTGTGTATGTATAATCACACGACACTTGTGAGCTATAATTAGCAGTGAAGTTGATGGAAGGGGTAGGAGGAAGGGGAGCAGGAACAGGTTGTATATATATATATATATATATTTATGTATATATGTGTGTGTGTGTCTATATATAAATATACATACATTTATTTATTAATAGCAAGGGGAGGCGATCGACACTAGCATCGATTATCTCCCCCTGTCAGTCCCCCCACCACCTCGAGTACCGCCTCCTCCTTCGCCTCTTCGGCAGACATCTGTCAAGTCTGTGGTTAGCAATGAAACTTGTTAGTTGCTGCGGGCGAACCCTTGTCTGTGTCATCCGTCTGTTGCCATTTGTCGTCTGGTAACTCTTCTTACACACTCAGTGCTGCTGGGACTACTATTACTACTATTGCTGATGTTGTTGTTGGATGATTTGGTGATGGTTTAACGGTTTCGTATCCAAACATTTCGTCTTTATCTCTTTTTTTTTTCTCTCTATCTCTCTATCTATCTCTGTCTCTCTTCCTCTCTCACTCCTTCTGTCTATTTCTCTCTCCCTGTCTCCCTCTGTCACACCACACGCCATCGCACCTGCACACGCAAACACACCGTCTCTATTATACACACACACACAATCATCGCACCTGCACACGCACAAACACGTTATCGCACACAAACATACACGTAAACATATTGTCACACACAAGCACTCGTACAGACACTAATACATCGTAAAGAAACGCACCTACACGGACACACGCACACGCAGTCTCTATTAAACACACACACACATATAGACGTATTGACAAACGTTTAACACCGCGCACACACACACACACACATCATACATTCACCCCCATACAAAATATATACACCCCCATACAACATACATACGCACCCATCGCCTATATATACACACAGTCTCTCTCACTTTCTCCCACACAGACACATTTATAAGGAGTTAAATACCCATCCCGTCTTCCAAGACATCACAAAACATTCCTCACACCACCACCACGACCACAGTACACACTTGACTGAATACCACTAAACCACCCTAGATATCTCACTCCTCACCATCTTAATACCAGAACACACCACGCCATACCACCCCACACGATATCATCACTACACCATACCACAAGACACTAGAACACAACCACTACATCATACCACACTCCTCGCCACCAGACCGACACAAACATATTGTCAACAGTTTAACACCACACAACCACACCACACCACCACTACGGCACTATATCACTATAAACAACACCACCACTACACCACCACTACTACACACCACACCACAACTACGACACTATATCACTATAAACAACACCACACCACACTACACCACGACGACACAACACCACACTGCACTAGGCCGCTAAACGATACCACACCACTACACAACCATCCTTACACATCACGTTACAACACCGCCACTACACCACACCACATTGCACTACGCCACCACGCCACGAGACCGCTACAACACCACTATAACGCACACTACACCACCACTACTCCACTACACCACACCACTACACTAAACACTACACCACCACACCACGAGACCGCTACAACACCACACACTACATCACCACACCACGAGACCGCTACAACACCACTACATACTACACCACTACACACTACACTACACTACCACACACTACACTACACCACTACACACTACACCACCACACCACGAGACCGCTTGTGTGACGAACAAGAACCGATAAAAGAGACATAAATTACGTTGACATCCGTCTATCTTAGACTGACGAACAGTTTCTACTAACACACACACATACATACACACGTATATACATACATACACATACACACACATACATACACACACATACGCACATACACATATATACATACATACACACACACACACACACATACATACACACGTACATACGCACATACACATACACACACACATATATATATATACACATACATATACAGACACGCACACACTCACTCACTCACACACACACATATACATACACATATATACATTATCACACATACATACATACATACATACACACATACACACGCATCTATACACTATTACACACACATACACATACATACATACATACATACACTAAACCATAACTCTCGAAAAAAATCATCATCTTCATCATACACATACGCACATACACATACATACACACATATATATATACATATATACATATACGCACACACACACACTCACACACACACACACACACACACACATATACATACACATATATACATTATCACACATACATACATACACACATACACACGCATCTATACACTATTTATTACACACACATACATACACACGCTAAACCATAACTCTCGAAAAAAATCATCATCACCATCACCATCTTCATCATCTTCACCATCACCATCATCATCAACATCACCATCATCATTATCACCATCATCATCAACAACAACAACAACATTATCGCTATTGAGTCGATAG
>OZ024763.1:15538710-15556210 GCA_964016885.1 Eledone cirrhosa
GTGGTATTGATGGTGGTGGTGGTGGTGTTGTTGATGTTGGTGTTGGTGGTATTGATGGTGGTGGTGGTGGTGTTGATGTTGTTGGTGGTATTGGTGGTGGTGGTGTTGTTGTTGGTGGTGGTGTTGATGTTGTTGTTGGTGGGGTTGGGTTGGGTTGGTGGTGGTGTTGGTTGTGGTGTTATTGGTGGTGTTGTTTTTGGTGGTGTTGATGTTGGTGGTATTGATGGTGGTGGTGGTGGTGGTGTTGATGTTGGTGTTGGTGGTATTGGTGGTGGTGTTGTTGTTGGTGGTGTTGATGTTGTTGTTGGTGGGGTTGGGTTGGTGGTGGTGGTGTTGGTTGTGGTGTTATTGGTGGTGTTGTTTTTGGTGGTGTTGATGTTGGTGGTATTGATGGTGGTGGTGTTGTTGGTGGTGTTGATGTTGTTGGTGGTATTGGTGGTGGTGGTGTTGTTGTTGGCGGTGTTGGTAGTGGTGTTGATGTTGTTGTTGGTGGGGTTGGGTTGGTGGTGGTGGTGTTGGTTGTGGTGTTATTGGTGGTGTTGTTTTTGGTGGTGTTGATGTTGGTGGTATTGATGGTGGTGGTGGTGGTGTTGTTGATGTTGGTGTTGGTGGTATTGATGGTGGTGGTGGTGTTGTTGTTGGTGGTGTTGATGTTGTTGTTGGTGGTATTGATGGTGGTGGTGGTGTTGTTTTTGGTGGTGTTGATGTTGTTGGTGTTTATGGTATTGGTGGTGGTGTTTTTGGTGGTGTTGATGTTGTTGGTGGTGTTGATTGTGGTGGTGGTGGTGGTGGTGGTGGTGGCGTTGTTGGTGGGGTGGTGGTGGCGTTGTTGGTTGTTGGTGTTATTGGTGGTGTTGGTGTTGTTGTTGGTTGTGGTATTGGTGGTGATGGTAGTTGCAGTAGTAGTAGCGGTGGTAGTAGTTGTGGTGGTAGTAATAGTAGTAGCGGAAGTAATAGCGGTGGTGGTAGTGGTGCTGGTAGTATCAGTAGCAATAGTAGTAGTACAGTAGTAGTAGCTGTAGTAGTAGTAATGGTAGAAGTATCAATTACTACTAGTAGTAGTAGTGGTGGTAGTATCAATAGTAGTAGTAGTAGTAGTAGTGGTAGTGGTAGTATCAGTAGTAGAAGGAAACAGCGATGTTGTTAAGTGGTTTAGTAATTAGAATTTGATGACTTAACTCTTCTTTTAAACAGACAAACAATTCCTGCAGATGGCATTGTTCTGTATTGGGAATAGTGTGTAATTAGCTTCTCATTATATATATATAGACACACACACACATATATCTTTATATATATATATACACAAATACATATACATACATATATATACTCATATAATCATCATCATCATCATCATTACGTCCGTTTTTCCCTGCTTGCAAGGGTGGGACAGGAACTGATTCTGGCTTGATTTCTACAGCTGGATGCCCTTCCTAACACCAACCTCATTTACAGTGAGTGCTGGGTGCTTTTTTGCCGTGGCACCTCCACGACCACTTTGCAGTGGAATGATAGGGACCCCAGTCCCTATCATCTCATTTCTACAGCTGAGTAAACTGGAGCAAAGTGAAATAAAGTGTCTTGCTCAAGGAAACAACACATCACCACATAGACATATATATATATATATATATAATGGTAGAACATGGGAAGGTAATATCCGTAGTGGTAGAGCACTTATATATATATATATATAAGTAGAAACACAACACAAGGCCTTGCAATCGAAAGGTTGTGAGTTCAATTCTCAGACCGGGTGATGTGTTGTTTCCTTGAGCAAGACACTTTATTTCACATTGCTCCAGTTTACTCAGCTGTAGAAATGAGATGATAAGGACTGGGGTCCCTATCATTCCACTGCAAAGTGGTCGTGGAGGTGCCACAGCAAAAAAACACCCAGCACTCACTGCAAATGAGGTTGGTGTTAGGAAGGGCATCCAGCTGTAGAAATCAAGCCAGAATCAGTTCCTGTACCACCTTTGCATGCAGGGAAAATCGGACGTATAATGAAATGATGATGATGATGAAAATGATATATATATATGTAATTTATTATATCGGTAGAGGGTCGGACGCCATGCTTTCCAGCATAGAGTTACGTCCCTTTGCGGTCTGAGTTTAAATCCCGCCGAGGTTAACTTTGCCTTTCATCCTTACGGGGTCGATGAAATAAAGTACCAGTAATGTACTGGGTAATTGCTGGCCTTGTGCCAAAAGTAGAAACAATTATATTATATATATATTGTTATACTTTGGGAGGGTCATGTTGCCAATAAAAACACACACACCTGTTGGTTTTCACTTCAATTTGTTATAAATTTCCGGTTGGTTGTTTATATATATTGTCGAAGCTCTTTTGTTACACATTCTGTGACCTCCTGAATGACTTTCTGTTCTCTTTTGCGTCTCCTTTTCTTTCACATCAAGAATCTAGCAAAATAAATACATAAACGTTTGTGTGTGTGTGTGTGTTTATATATATATATATATATATATAATAAGGGTTGACTGACCCAGCATATTTATCAATGCCAGTACCGGTTGTATCTCAGCGCACTCAATGGGCAATGTAAGATACATTACCAGAGTATACACATAGTTATTTGCCTCAACACAACACACGTAAAACGGGTGCCTATAAGGTTCCCGGACTCGAGTTTTTATATATATATATATGTGGGCATTAACTCTAACATAGCTCTGTATACGTGAAGTTGTATATTTGGCGACATACGGTATGTTTATAAAGAAACATTTTGAAAGCCTTCCGCTATGAATTTGAAAACTGACAGCAAAGTGCCATCTAGTGTGTTGCAACAGAAGCTAAGTACAGGTAACTAGTGATGATGATGTCATCATTTCTGACTTTTGTCATTATCAAACTAATACTGCCAATCGCTTAGTAAACATTTAAATTAACAAACCACATGAAACCACATTAACAAGACATTCTTGGAAAGTATAAAACACCACCATGACTGCATTAATGATCACATTAAACCACATTAACAAGACATTCTTGGAAAGTATAAAACACCACCATGACTGCATTAATGACCACATGAAACCACATTAACAAGACATTCTTGGAAAGTATAAAACACCACCATGACTGCATTAATGACCACATTAAACCACATTAACAAGACATTCTTGGAAAGTATAAAACAACACCATGACTGCATTAATGACCACATGAAACCACATTAACAAGACATTCTTGGAAAGTATAAAACACCACCATGACTGCATTAATGACCACATTAAACCACATTAAACCACATTAACAAGACATTCTTGGAAAGTATAAAACACCACCATGACTGCATTAATGAACACATTAAACCACATTAACAAGACATTCTTGGAAAGTATAAAACACCACCATGACTGCATTAATGACCACATGAAACCACATTAACAAGACATTCTTGGAAAGTATAAAACATCACCATGACTGCATTAATGACCACATGAAACCACATTAACAAGACATTCTTGGAAAGTATAAAACACCACCATGACTGCATTAACGACCACATGAAACCACATTAACAAGACATTCTTGGAAAGTATAAAACACCACCATGACTGCATTAATGACCACATGAAACCACATAAACAAGACATTCTTGGAAAGTATAAAACACCACCATGACTGCATTAACGACCACATGAAACCACATTAACAAGACATTCTTGGAAAGTATAAAACACCATGACTGCATTAACGACCACATGAAACCACATTAACAAGACATTCTTGGAAAGTATAAAACACCACCATGACTGCATTAATGACCACATTAAACCACATTAACAAGACATTCTTGGAAAGTATAAAACACCACCATGACTGCATTAATGACCACATGAAACCACATTAAAAAGACATTCTTGGAAAGTATAAAACATCACCATGACTGCATTAATGACCACATGAAACCACATTAACAAGACATTCTTGGAAAGTATAAAACAACACCATGACTGCATTAATGACCACATGAAACCACATTAACAAGACATTCTTGGAAAGTATAAAACACCACCATGACTGCATTAACAACCACATGAAACCACATTAACAAGACATTCTTGGAAAGTATAAAACAACACCATGACTGCATTAATGACCACATGAAACCACATTAACAAGACATTCTTGGAAAGTATAAAACACCACCATGACTGCATTAACGACCACATGAAACCACATTAACAAGACATTCTTGGAAAGTATAAAACATCACCATGACTGCATTAATGACCACATGAAACCACATTAACAAGACATTCTTGGAAAGTATAAAACACCACCATGACTGCATTAACGACCACATGAAACCACATTAACAAGACATTCTTGGAAAGTATAAAACACCACCATGACTGCATTAATGACCACATGAAACCACATAAACAAGACATTCTTGGAAAGTATAAAACACCACCATGACTGCATTAACGACCACATGAAACCACATTAACAAGACATTCTTGGAAAGTATAAAACAACACCATGACTGCATTAATGACCACATGAAACCACATTAACAAGACATTCTTGGAAAGTATAAAACAACACCATGACTGCATTAATGACCACATTAAACCACATTAACAAGACATTCTTGGAAAGTATAAAACACCACCATGACTGCATTAACGACCACATGAAACCACATTAACAAGACATTCTTGGAAAGTATAAAACACCACCATGACTGCATTAACGACCACATTAAACCACATTAACAAGACATTCTTGGAAAGTATAAAACACCACCATGACTGCATTAATGACCACATGAAACCACATTAACAAGACATTCTTGGAAAGTATAAAACATCACCATGACTGCATTAATGACCACATGAAACCACATTAACAAGACATTCTTGGAAAGTATAAAACACCACCATGACTGCATTAACGACCACAAGAAACCACATTAACAAGACATTCTTGGAAAGTATAAAACACCACCATGACTGCATTAATGACCACATGAAACCACATAAACAAGACATTCTTGGAAAGTATAAAACACCACCATGACTGCATTAACGACCACATGAAACCACATTAACAAGACATTCTTGGAAAGTATAAAACACCACCATGACTGCATTAACGACCACATTAACAAGACATTCTTGGAAAGTATAAAACACCACCATGACTGCATTAATGACCACATGAAACCACATTAACAAGACATTCTTGGAAAGTATAAAACACCACCATGACTGCATTAATGACCACATGAAACCACATTAACAAGACATTCTTGGAAAGTATAAAACATCACCATGACTGCATTAATGACCACATGAAACCACATTAACAAGACATTCTTGGAAAGTATAAAACACCACCATGACTGCATTAACGACCACATGAAACCACATTAACAAGACATTCTTGGAAAGTATAAAACACCACCATGACTGCATTAATGACCACATGAAACCACATAAACAAGACATTCTTGGAAAGTATAAAACACCACCATGACTGCATTAACGACCACATGAAACCACATTAACAAGACATTCTTGGAAAGTATAAAACACCACCATGACTGCATTAATGACCACATGAAACCACATTAACAAGAGATTCTTGGAAAGTATAAAACAACACCATGACTGCATCATGTTAAATTTGAAAGTCTTTGCTTTAATACTGCAAAATTTCATGTAATCTGTCCACTAGTAAAGATACTATGAACAGCTGAATTATCCCCCCCCCCTTTTACTTTTTCTAGATATTCTCTTCTAATTCATGACAGGATGTTTGGAATTAATTAAAATATCTGGTGTAAGGTGTTTGATGTTGGCTAACTAATTATAGCAAGTTTTGGTAGTGTCTGGTGGAATTGGGGTGGGGTGGGGAATACACTCTCCTCCACCTCACTGTCCCTCTCTCCTCTCTCCCTCAACTACACCATCCTACCTCTTCTCACACAACACCCTCCGCCCAATTCACATTTCCCCCTTTTCCCACTCTCCCTCACCTTCCCCACCTTCCTTCATTCCCTTTTTTCCCTCACACTATACCAAAGTTCTCTTCCCACCTCTCACTCCTGCCCACACACCACCTCTCACTCCTGCCCACACACCACCTCTCACTCCTGCCCACACACCACCTCTCACTATACCCCACACACCACCTCTCACTCCTGCCCACACACCACCTCTCACTCCTGCCCACACACCACCTCTCACTATACCCCACACACCACCTCTCACTCCTGCCCACACACCACCTCTCACTCCTGCCCACACACCACCTCTCACTCCGGCCCACACACCACCTCTCACTCCTGCCCACACACCACCTCTCACTCCTGCCCACACACCACCTCTCACTATACCCCACACACCACCTCTCACTCCTGCCCACACTCCACCTCTCACTATACCCCACATCTCTACTGTAGCTTTCTTCGACTGAGATTTCTCGGCACTTCTTCACCCAACAATCATCGTTCATGTGCATGACATGTCGGTACCAGTGCAGACTCCTCTCTAGTACACTACATCTGATTCCTCTTATACAGGTTTTTTTCTCTCAGCTCATCCAATCTTTGCTGTTCATACATATTAACATTGCACATCCACCTGAGCAGACTTGATTCTTTTCTTCTGCAGCCTTCATATATCCTCTGCATTCACAGCCCATATCTTACTACCATGCAGCATCACACTTCATACACAAGCATCATACAGCTGGCTTTTCATTTGTAGGGAGAAATCTTTTGTTGTCAGCAGAGGTTAGTGGCTCCCTGAATATTTTCCATCCTTTTCTTATTCTAGCTACTATGCTTTCAGAACAACCTCCTCCACTGCTAATAAGCTCACCTAGGTAACAGACTATTTCTGTGGAGCTTTCCCATGGTTAGAGAAAATGTATTATGCTGGGGCTCTTAGTACTAACCACCCCTGTGTATCTGTCACATATAAAGACTACATTTTCTGTTAGTCTGCCTAGAATCCCACTACAGCCCCACAAACCTTATCACATATGTAGCTTTTCAGTTTGGTGGGTTTTTTTCTTTCCTCTCTCTCTTACTGGGACTACCTGTCAACTGTTCCATTAGTAATACCACCACCACCACCAACACCACGAACACAGCCATCAACCACACTAACGCTACCTCCACTACTCCCATCACAACCACTGCCACTAACATCTCCACCACTGTTGCCACCATCAACACCACTGCTACCACCACCGCCATTAACACTACCACCAACAACAACACTTTAGTGGAACTTTCCTGGGATTAGAAAAGGTTTATATCACAGATGCTTTTATTACCAACTATCACTGTACATTTGCCACATACAAAGTCTACCTTTTCTCTTAGTCTATCTCCAATCCCACTACACCTCTCATGTACCCTACATTAGCATCATCTATCACATACAAAGTCTACCTTTTCTCTTAGTCTACATCCAATCCCACTACACCTCTCATATAGCAATGCCTCACACTAACATCATCTACCACATACAAAGTCTACCTTTTCTGTTAATCTACATCCAATCCCACTACACCTCTCATATAGCAATGCCTCACATTAACATTACCACATACAAAGTCTACCTTTTCTCTTAGTCTACATCCAATCCCACTACACCTCTCATATAGCAATGCCTCACACTAGCATCATCTACCACATACAAAGTCTACCTTTTCTCTTAGTCTACATCCAATCCCACTACACCTCTCATATAGCAATGCCTCACACTAGCATCATCTACCACATACAAAGTCTACCTTTTCTCTTAGTCTACATCCAATCCCACTACACCTCTCATATAGCAATGCCTCACACTAGCATCATCTACCACATACAAAGTCTACCTTTTCTCTTAGTCTTCATCCAATCCCACTACACCTCTCATATAGCAATGCCTCACACTAACATTATCTACCACATTCAAAGTCTACCTTTTCTGTTAATCTACATCCAATCCCACTACAGCTCTCATATAGCAATGCCTCACACTAACATCATCTACCACATACAAAGTCTACCTTTTCTCTTAGTCTTCATCCAATCCCACTACACCTCTCATATAGCAATGCCTCACACTAACATTATCTACCACATACAAAGTCTACCTTTTCTGTTAATCTACATCCAATCCCACTACGCCTCTCATATACCAATACCTTATATTACGGATGTTGCAGAGATTTCCCATCTATTCATTTTCTACGAGATGAGCTCAGCCATTTCTCTGGTGGTATCAAAGTACTGTCTTCTTTCCTAACTACTAATTACTAAGACTTTGATAAGTATATATATATATACAATATATTAATAAATGGAAACTATATTTATAAAACCATGATTATTTTATTATATATATTTCAAGGGCGACCAAGGTAAATTATGGTGCGCTTTCATCAGATAAAATATATCAGTTATAAAAATGTTTAAGCTTGTTGAATCACAACAAATTAAATATAACCTCTGCATATATATATATATATATATATATGTGTGTGTGTCGAGGTATATATGTATATATACACACACATATATATATTAATACATACATACACACACATATATATAAATACATACATACACACACACACACACATATGTATATATACACATACACAAATATATATGATATATATTACACCCAGCACATTCTTATACAGAGCATATAATCACACACACATACACACACATTCATACATACACACACATGTGTGTGTACAGTGTAGAATAATTAAAGAAGCCCCAGGACTTACTGGGGGGGGGAACCTTCTGTAGAGATAAGATTGTTGTTATGGTGTATGGTGGTGGTGGGGGTGTATGTGGGTGTGGTGGGGGGGGGGGGGGGGTATGGTGGTGGAGGTGTGTGGTGGTGGTGGTGTTGTATGGTTTTGGTGTTGTTGTGGTGATGCTGTTGTGTAGTAGTGGGGCTGGTGTTGATGGTGGGGGAATGTGTTGTTGGTGGTAGTGGGGAGGTAGTGGTGATGGGTAGTGTTGAGTAATATTGGTGTTGGTGCTAAGGATGATGGTGGTGGAGGTAGGTATGTTGTGTGGTATATACTTGAACAGCCCCTCTCTTGCTTTACCATGTTCCACCCCCACCACCCTCTTTAACACACCCCAATCCCTATCATTAACACCACCACCACCACTTCACTGTCTTATAATAATATTACAGCAAACTTACCACATTCCATCATCACTACCTCCTCCCCCTTTATCACATTCCACCCCCACCACTCCCTTTTTACCATGTTCCACCACCATCACCACCACCACCCTCTTATAATACTACAGCTGAATTCACTATAACTAGGTGCTTTGTTAATTTGATGGGAGCCATCTCCACCACCACCACCACCATCTCCACCACCACCATCTCCACCACCTCTGCCACTGACACCACCACCTCCACCACTGACACCACCAGCACCACCACCAACACCACCACCATATTGACTAATACTGTTGTTACTGCTGCTGGTGATGCAATTACTACCATCAACAAAACCACCAACAACACCTCCACCCATCACCATAATGAGTGGATATACATACATACGTACGGACATACATACATACATACATACATATACAAGGGTCAGTTGTAAAGTTCTTAGGCTGACCAAGGTACTCTCATGGAATAACCAAATGAGGTTTATTTTTCAACATAGTTCCACTGGAGTTTCTACTGAATACACACAGGAGAAACTCTAGAGTTGTGACCAACAGATAGTATCAGCAATGGAAAGACCAATGGAGACATTGTTTCCTTGGTCTTACCTTATGATCAGCTCCTTTCTTCTGCCAGGAGCTGTGACTGACAGACAGACAGATAGATAGTATCAACAATGGAAAGACCAGTGGAAATATTGTTTCCTTGGTCTGATCTGATGATCAGCTCCTTTCTTCTGACAGGAGTTATGACTGACAGACAGACAGATAGATAGTATCAGCAATGGAAAGACCAGTGGAAATAATGTTTCCTTGGTCTGATCTGATGATCAGCTCCTTTCTTCTGACAGGAGTTATGACTGACAGATAGTATCAGCAATGGAAGACTAATGGAAACATTGTTTTCTTTGTCTGATATGATGATCAGCTCCTTTTTTCTGCCAGATATTTTGACCAACAGATAGTATCAACGATGGAAAGACCAATGGAAAGATTGTTTCCTTGGTCTGATCTGATGATCAGCTCCTTTCTTCTGACAGGAGTTGTGACCAACAGATAATATCAGCTGTGGAAAGACCAGTAGAAACATTGTTTTTTCTGACCTATCTAGTGATCAGCTCCTTTTTTCTGCCAGATATTTTGACCAACAGATAGTATCAACGATGGAAAGACCAATGGAAACATTGTTTCCTTCGTCTGATCTGATGATCAGCTCCTTTCTTCTACATGTATATAAATATACATGTGTATATATATATATTATATATATATCATCATCATCATCTTCGTTTAACGTCCATTTTCCACGCTAGCATGGGTTAGACGTATATATATATATATATATGCAAAAGTTCTATTTAAATTGTTGGGATACAACAAGCAAATATTTTTATAACTGATATAAAGCACTCAACAAGTATTTGGAGTAAACATACAATATTAACAAATGGAAACTATATTTATAAAACCATATTTATTTCATTATACATATTTCAAGGACAGCAAGTTAAATTATGGTGTGCTTTCATCAGACAAAATATAATATAGATCAGTTTTATAAATAAATATTGACATACCTTTAAAAATGCAACCATTACTGTTGGAAGCTCCCGGATAGCTTCTGTCTGGATCGCTTCTATCCGGGAGCTTCCAACATTAATGGATGCATTTTTAAGGGTATGTCAATATTTATTTATAAAACTGATCTATATTATATTTTGTCTGATGAAAGCACACCATAATTTAACTTGCTGTCCTTGAAATATGTATAATGAAATAAATATGGTTTTATAAATATAGTTTCCATTTGTTAATATCGTATATATATATATATATATATATATATATATATATATATATATTAGGTATAGGATTATCCTAGATGTAGTAATGGTTAATTACTACACTGGATATGGTTGACGTACGGTGAGAGGTTACTCTACGAGTTATGGAAGAATTGTTGAAGAAACTTAGTTCCTGATCCTTCTGTATTCCGGAGTGTATATAAAGAATGAATAATAACAGGTAGACATCATAAAAAGGTAATTTATGTGACCACTGTATCCTCAGAGCAGCTGCTCTGAGGATACAGTCGTCACAGCATTGGATATTTGAGTTCTGCAAATAGTTGTAAATTTGCACATAGCATAACTAGGCTGTAGTACCACCGTGGAAACATTTGTAAGCACACGGAATAAATTACCTTTTTATGATGTCTACCTGTTATTATTCATTCTTTATATATATATAATAAAGTATTTACGTATCGAGAGAGAGAAAAAAAGGAAGGATAGGTGATACATGTAGTTATTTGCCAAATAGCATATGCAAAAGGTGCTCAATACTAGTGCCGGCAGTATTAAATATTAGAAGTGTTACTATTTAGTGGGCGAGAGAGTTAGCAGAGCGTAAAATAAACATGTTTTAATGGTCTGTTCTCCGATTTCTTACTTTTCCACGTATATATATATATATATTGTAGAGGCTTTCTCTTTACATTTTACATGAAAATACATATATACATACATACATATATATTTTTTCCTTGGTTACTCACTTGCTTGTTCCATTTTCCTGTGTCCCCACCACCAATTGGTCTGTTTACCTGTTTTTTCTCTTTCTTCCTCTCGCCTCACTACTTTTCCCTTTTTTTTCCTCCTTTTTTCTTTTCTTACCCTCCTGGCCTTTTGATCGATAAAAGGCCTTGGGCGCGCCGCTGATCGCTTTTTGATGTCCTGTATTAAGCACCGAAATATCTTGATCTCCGTTTACAGCTGATGAAGGATTTCTTCTCTTGTTTCGTCCATATTACCATCTTAAACTTTGTTTACAGTAACCACACAGCTCCTTTCGTTTCTTATAATTTTATATATATATATATTTATATATATATATAAGTATATATTTAATATAGAAATAGCTTCTACAGGACTTGTACTGTTTCATTTGGGAGAAATCATCAGGAAGCCGACTGTCCAAGTAATGTGGTGATATTTATACCTTTTCTGGTGGTAGGAGAGGGTTAGGGTTATATATATATATATATATATATATATATATATATATATATATATATATATATATATATATATATATATATATATATATATATATATATATATATATATATATATATATATATATATATATATATATATATAAAGGCGTATGGCTTTGTGGTTAGAGCATTGGGCTTGCAATCGAAAGGTTGTGAGTTCAATTCTCAGACCGGGTGATGTGTTGTTTCCTTGAGCAAGACACTTTATTTCACATTGCTTCAGTTTACTCAGCTGTAGAAATAAGATGATAGGACTGGGGTCCCTATCATTCCACTGCAAGTGGTTGAATAGGCGCCACAGAAAAAAAAGGACCCAGCACTCACTGTAAATGAGGTTGGTGTTAGGAAGGGCATCCAGCTGTAGAAATCAAGCCAGAATCAGTTCCCGTCCCACCCTTGCAAGCAGGGAAAAGCGGACATAAAATGATGATGAAAAAAATGATGATATACACACACACACATACGTATATGTATACATACATCATCATCATCATCGTTTAACGTCTATCTTCCACAATAGCATGGGTTAGACAGGAATTGTCCCATTTGAAGTAAGATTGGTTGGGTGACCGTGTCTTGCTCGTATAGGACTATCTGGTATGTTTTCTACAGTTGGATGCCCTTCCTAACACCAACCACATTTACAGTGTGGGTCTGGGAGGTTTTTACCGTGTTGCCTACACGGCCACATTACAGCGTGGACTGTGTGTTTTTGTCGTGACACTTACACGACCTCATTAATTTGGACTGGATGTTGTGGTGCCAACATAACTTTATAGAGAAAGGGTGGTGTTGGCGGGAGTAGAAGGGTGGAGTGGGGGTAGTGGGTTTTGATGTATGTTTGGTTTGGAGGGGGTCTACTGACTGTAGGTTAACTTTGCATGTAGGGAACTTGGGTCTTCTGTATTACTGAGTGGCGCCAAAGATCTCGATCCAGTGACATTTTCTTAGAAAGGTGCAAGTGTGCAAGGTCGGAATTTATTAAGTCATCCCAGGTTTTTCTGGATCTACCTACTCCATAATTCCCATCAATTTTGATTGCCCTGCACTTTTTTATACAGCTGCCGTCTTTCATGCGCATCACATGACCATACCAGTGTAATCGTCTCTCAAGTAAACATCATCTGATCCCTCTTATTCCTAATTTCTCACTTAGTTTGTTTAGCCGTTCGTGTATTACAAATCCAACGGAGCATGCATGCTTTGTTCCTTTCCAGTCAGCGCAGGTCCTCTGCACACAATGCCCATGTCTCACTACCATGTAACATTGCTGTTCGTATACAAGCATCATACAATCTGCCTTTCATGTTTAGAGAGAAAGCTTTTGTGGCCAACAGCAGTATAAGCTCTCTGAACTTTTTCCATCCCGTTCTGACTCTGGCTACTGTACTTTCAGAGCACCTTGCACCACTGCTGATTTTGTCACCCAGGTAACGGAAAGTGTCCACTATTTCTATAGAACCATCTGGGCAGTAGATGTGGGTACTTGCTGCTACTTATTGCACCTGAGCATCGGCTACATATAAAATCTATGTTCTTAGGTAGCTTACCTGTGATCCCACTACATCTTTTATGTACCCATAGTTTGCATTTGGGACATAAAATAGAATTTCTACCTAATCCTTTCTTACACACTGAACATGGCCATTTCCCAGAAAGCACCTGTGCCCTATTTTCCTTTCTACATACTAGTACATTAGTCTTAGACAAGTTAACTTTAAGGCCTTTTGATTCTAGGCCAAGCTTCCATGTTTGGAATTTCTTCTGTAGTACGGCCATAGATTCAGCTATGAGCGCTAGATCATCTGTGTATAGAAGTTCCCATGGGCAGCCGGTCTTGAACTCCTCTGTTATAGCCTGAAGGGCAATAATAAACAGGAGGGGGATAAGGACAGAACCTTGATGAACACCAGCTTTTACACTAAATTCTTCACTATATTCATTGTTAATTCTAACCTTGCTGACTGTTTCTTTATACTAGTTTTCTAAGGGCTTGCCAGATAATGGAGTGGGGGACTCTGTCAAAGGCTTTCTCCAAGGCAACAAAAGCTAAGTAGAGGGGTTTACTTTTAGCTAGGTACTTCTCCTGTAGTCGTCGTACAAGAAAAAGAGCGTCTGTGGTACTTTTACCTGACACAAACCCAAACTGCATTTCATATAGATCAATTCGATCTCTGATTAGTTGCGCTATAACTCTTTCTGTGACCTTCATGACCTGGTCAATTAACTTAATGCCTCTATAGTTTCCCCTATCTAGAGCATCTCCCTTACCCTTGTAGCAGTTAATGATGATGCTGCTATGCCAGTCATTTGGTATGACCACATTCTGTATTACTTGGTTTACTATCCGGGTGACCATAATATGTCCCACCATTCCAAATGCCTTCAACATCTCAGCAACTATCCCTGAAGGCCCAGCTGCCTTGCCTGTCTTCATATCTTTAATTGCCTTACTTATTTTACTACCATCAACTTGCACCACTGGTCCCTCTATTGGATCGATTTCGGGCAGACTAGCTTTTACCCATTTATTCTCCTTATTTAGTAGTCTCTCATAGTGACACTTCCAAGCTACCTTCTTATCAGCATCAGTAAGGGCAAGTACACCGTTATCATTATTGACATACTTCTCTCCAACAATATCATGGTTTTCCTTGACACATTGTCTTGCAATCCGGAATATCTCGCGTTTTTGGTCCTCACGTTGTAGAACATGCTTGAACTTTCTAACCTCTGCTTCCCTTCTTGCAAGGTACACTTGTCTCCTAGCTTCTCTCCTAGCCATTTGATAGTGTTCTCTACTTCCCCCATCCCGCCATACTTTCCAAGCTTGCTTTTTGACTTTGATTGACTCCTCCACCTTACTGTTCCACCACCAAGTTACTCTCCTCCTGTCTATAGGTCTGCTCCAGCCACAGATTTCATCTGTCGCCTATATATATATATATGTGTGTGTGTGTGTGTAAGATTTGAGGTGATAAAAACCAGTTAGACCATTATTCACCAGAGTACTTGATACTTGGGGTAGTAGAGTGGGTAATATGAAAAAATTCAGGACCCCCGACGGCTGAGCTTTGGCTGTTTCAACAGCTAGATCCGAACCCAGTTCGACCGGAGCTCAGCCGTCGGGATTTTTTCATATATATATATATATATATGAGAGAGAGAGTGTGGGGAGGACGGGGGCTAGGCAGACAGTTTATAGTTTGGAAGGGTCGTGTTGCCAATAAAAATACACACACACTGGTTGAGTTTCATTTCAGTTTTATTAATAGTTACTTAATTAATCCATTCCTTAATTGGTTTAGTAACTGGAGGTTCTATACACACACACACACACACACATATATATATATGTACACACACACACACATATATATACATATACACACATATATACACACACATACATACACATACACACACATATACATATATACACACATATATACACTCATATACACATACACACACACGCAAATATACACATACACACACATATATATAACACGTTTAACCGATATGTAACAGGATATATCAATTGAGAAACACCTAGTATTTTGTATATATACGTAGAACAAATAAGATGTAATTATATATAAGAATATCCATCAGATCAGATGTTGTTTACTCGAGAGAAGGCTACGTTGGTATGGTCACGTGATGCACATGAAAGACGACAGCTGTATAAAAAAAGTGCAGGGCAATAAAAATAGACGGTAGCCACGGAGTAGGCAGACCCAGAAAAACCTGGGACGACTTGATAAATTCCGACCTCACACACTTACACCTCTCCAAGACAATGTCACTGGACCGAGACCTTTGGCGCTACACAGTATTAGAGAAGACCTGCCTTACCTAAGTACAAAGTGAAACCTACTACAGTCAGTAGGCACCTCTAACAGAATACAGAGTGAAAGCAACGATTCTTTGCTTAAACTTTAATCTGTTATTTTAATAAATATATATATATGATGGAGGCACATGGCTTAGTGGTTAGAGCATTGGCCTTGCAATTGAAAGGTTGTGAGTTCAATTCTCAGACCGGGTGATGTGTTGTTTCCTTGAACAAGACACTTTATTTCACATTGCTCCAGTTTACTCAGCTGTAGAAATGAGATGATAGGACTGGGGGTCCATATCATTCCACTGCAAAGTGGTCGTGGAGGTGCCACGGCAAAAAAAGCACCCAGCACTCACTGTAAATGAGGTTGGTGTTAGGAAGGGCATCCAGCTGTAGAAATCAAGCCAGAATCAGTTCCCGTCCCACCTTGCACGCAGGGAAAAGCGGACGTAAAATGAAATGAAATGATATATATATATATGAAGTTGTAGTTGTCTTGCTCGCATACAACTGTCTGGGTGATTGGTAGTTACCACAATTCCGGTTTGTATTTATTTTCTTGATTTTTTTTTCTTAAATTGAGACAAGCAAACCCTATTGTCTAAAGTTAGTATTCTTTTCACCTTAGCGAATCTGGTCCCTTACGATTTGAACACATATATCTATATATCTGTGTTCGTTTTTCTTTTATATTCTATTATAATATATATATATATATATACACATACATACACACACACATATATATATATATATATATATATATATAAGAACAAAAGATGGTTAAAAGAGTTCCATGTATTTTAACCATCTTTTGTTCTTATATATTATGTATACTCCAGTCCTACAAACTGTAGAGTGCTACTTATCCGATATCTGCATTGCTTTATTGTACTACAATAAAACTCACCTCCTACATTATATATATATATATATATATATATATATATACACACACATGCATATATATATATAAAACCTGTGTCCATTCTATTCGATAAGCTTCATCTCTTAATTTTTAACTCCCAGGGGACATTATCTATTTTCTGCACATGATGGTTCCAACCAGAATCAGACCAGGAATCAGTAATATTATCTTACCCACACAAAGTCGTCTTCCTCGTTGATTAATGTATGTGTACACTATAACTGGTTGGGTCAAATTTTAATAATATGAACTTAATTGGATTATTGAGTGAAGAAACTATGTCCATTCTTTTCGATAAGCTTTGTCTTTTAATTATATATATATATATATACAGTTGTCCCGGTATTCATGGGGGTTACATTGCCAGAGCACCCATGACAAGTGAAAAACCATGAATATTGGATGTGGTTCATAAAAATGCCTATAAACATAAAAAAAAGGATCGATCGACTTTCGTGAAATCG
>OZ024763.1:15558710-15563710 GCA_964016885.1 Eledone cirrhosa
TCATCATCATCGTTTAACGTCCATCTTCCACGCTAGCATGGGTTAGACGGGAGTTGTCCCACTTGAGGCAAGGTTGGTCCAGTGACATTGTCTTGGAGAGGTGCAAGTGTGTAAGGTCGGAATTTATCAGATCGTCCCAGTTTTTTCTGGGTCTACCTACTCCGTAGCTTCCATCAATTTTGATCGCCCTGCACTTTTTTATACAGCTGTCGTCTTTCATGCGCATCACATGACCATACCAACGTAGTCTCCTCTCAAGTAAACAGTATCTGATCCGTCTTATTCCGAATTTCTCACATAGTTCGTTTATGTTTTACCATTCACGTATATTACTATTACACATCCAACGGAGCATGCATGCTTCATTCCTTTCCAGTCTGCGCAGGTCCTCTGCACACAATGCCCATGTCTCACTGCCATGTAGCATTGCTGTTCGTATACAGGCATCATACAATCTGCCTTTCATTTTTACAGAGAAACATTTTGTGGCCAACAGCGGTATAAGATATATATAATTATATATAATTATATAATGAGAGAGGGTGGTGGGTTGGCAGTATCGGTAGAGGGTCGGACGCCATGCTTTGACGCATAGAGTTATGGCCCTTGCCATTCTGAGTTCAAATCCCGCCGAGCTTAACTTTGCCTTTCATCCTTACAGGGTTGATAAAATAAAGTACCAGTAATGCACTGGGTAATTGCTGGCCTTGTGTCAAAAGTAGAAGCAATTATATAATGAGAGGGAGATATGGGAATATATATATGTATATATATATATATATTCCCATATCTCTCTCTCTCTCTCTCTCTCTCACATACATATATATATATATATATATATAAACATGCACACACACACATCATCATCGTTTAACGTCCATCTTCCACGCTTGCATGGAAGATGGACACACACATATATATATATATCTGTGTGTGTTTATATATATATATATATGTATGTGTGCCTGTTCTAACATTCTTGAGATACTCTTCAGTCTTGTGACCGGCTAAAATTGGAATAAAAGGAGTTGATCATCAGATCACACCAAGGAAACATTGTTTCCATTAGTTTTTTCATTTCTGATATTGTCTGTGGATCACAACATCTGGCAGAAGAAAGGAGTTGATCACCAGATCAGATCAAGAAAAAAATGTTTCTAATGGTCTTTCCATTACTAATACTATCTGTTGGTCACAACTCCCAGCAAAAGAAAGGAGTTGATCATCAGATCACCCTAAGGAAACATTGTTTCCATTCGTTTTTCCATTTGTGATATTGTCTGTCTGTCACAACATCTGGTAAAAGAAAGGAGTTGATCATCAGATCAGACCAAGGAAACATTGTTTCCATTAGTTTTTTCTATTTCTGATACAGTCTGTCTGTCACAACTCCTGGCAGAAAGCAATGGGATTTAAACTCAGAACATACAGTGAGCCACACCAGATATGACAAATCCATCCATTGGAAATAGTATCCCCTCCAATAATCCATCCCATCATCCCTGGGGTGGTATGATATTTATTGACCTCAAAAGGTTGAAATGAAAAGTTTGAACTCAAGTCCTGTCCTTTCCTGTCCTGTTCTGTCCACTTTGTTTGACCAATCACATTGTGCTCTACATCTCATCTATAATTCACTTCCTTAGATTACATTACCAACATGTGTGTGTTTGTGTGTGAGTGTGGGTCTCTTGGTCTTGTGTGTGTGTGTCTCTCTCTCTGTGAGTGTATGTGTCTCTGTGGGTCTCTTGGTCTTGTGTGTGTGAGTGTGTGGGTCTCTGTGGATTTCTTGGTCTTGTGTGTGAGTGACTCTCTCTCTCTCTCTCTCTCTCTCTCTCTCTCTGTATGTGTGTATGTGAGTGTGTGTGTATGTCTCTCTATGTGTCTGTGTGTGTTTGTGTGTGTGTGTTTAGGTGTGTGTGAGTGAGTCTGTGGATCTCTTGGTCTTGGAAGTGTGTGTCTCTCGCTGTGTGCCTCTGTGTGTATCTGTGTGCCGCCTGTGTGTGTATGTGCTGTTGTCTACTGCCATCTCATCCTCTAAAATTACTTCTCTTCCCCCACCACCCCAACAACACTGCAGGGGAGGGGGGATATTTTTCTTCATCTGTTGTTTTTTTATTATCATTATCAGCGCCACAACCGTCACATGACCTCACCACTACTACTACTACCACCAGCTCCATCTCACCACTACTACTACCACCACCACCATCACACACCACCACCACTACCACCATCACACCACCACCACTACCACCATCACACCCAAAAACCAACACCACCACACTACCCCAAAACCACCATCACACCACCACCACACCACCACCACACCACCACCACCATCTCAGCACCACCCCCACCATCTCAGCACCACCCCATCATCTCACCACCACTACTACCATCACTACACCACCACCACCACCACCACCACCACCATCACACCCCAAAACCACCACCACCATCACACCACCACACTAACACCACCATCACACCACCACCACACCACCACCACCATCTCAGCACCACCGCACCATCTCACCACCACCACCACCTCTACTACCATCACTACCCTACCACCACCACCACCACCATCCCCATATCTCCGAAACATTTTATGGAAATATCATCCAGTGATGAGAATGTTTTGAGATGATCTGAGTCTTGGGGGAAATAACTGATAGCATCTATCTCTGTCACTCTGTCTGTCTGTCTGTGAGTCTGTCTGTCTGTCTGTCTGTCTATCTCTGTCAGTCAGTCTGTCTGTCTGCTTGTCTGTCTGTCTGTATGTCTGTATGTCTGTCTATCTCTGTCTGTATGTCTCTCAGTCTGTCTGTCTATCTCTCTCTCTGTCAGTCAGTCTGTCTATCTATCTCTGTCTGTCTGTATGTATGTCTGACTGTCTGTTTGCCAACTCGAAGTATAGATATACAGGAGTAACATCAATGAGCTTCAAAGACAGTTGGTATAACCACCGCCACTCTTTTAACAGGATCAATAAACGGAAGAGAATGGCCCTTTCTGAACTGATGTTGAAGCTTAAGTTGGACAAGACCCCATACTCTTTGGTCTGGTCCAAGGTTAGGGAGGTACCCCCAGACAAAGGTGGGTCAGGCAATTGCAGCCTCTGTCTGAGTGAGACCCTCGAGATACTCAAGGGTGAGGGGAATACAGGTAATCAATTGAAGGGCCAATTTCTTTGATGCTTGTCAACACCTAAGGACAGGAACTTTCCTCACGCTATATGGTTAGTAACCCTGCCTCCTGGAGTTCCAGATGGGCCATCCCTAACTACTGTTTCTATCTCATGTTGTCTCTATTAATCTCTAAACAAATCTTAGGGTCACTTAATCTTAACATTGTGGTAGGACTCACGCCTCACTACTTTTTTCTTTGGATATCCCCTATTTCCTCAATTCCTCCTTGTGAATATAATTCTTATTTGTTTCTTAGTATATTCTATATCTCTGTACCACTATCAATTTTGTGAGACATATAAGAATTATATTCACACTAGCATGGGTTAGACAACCCACCTAACACATGCTAGCGTGGAAGAATGTACATAAAATGGTGATGATTATGATGATGATGATATATATCAAGTATATATATATATTTGCATTTCTTATTCCATAATGCTTCAAGCAAACTACAACTATATATATATATATATATATATATATATATATATATATATATATATATATATATATATTATATGTACATATGGTTTATGTGTGTGTATATATATATACAATATATATATTGTGTATATATATAAATTTCTGTGTTGGTTTTGGTATTTTGATTCTATAATTTGTCCTTCTGCCCTTGACATCTTCATATAAGATAGAAAGGGAATAAAACTCTGCTAGTTTCTATTGAAGTCTTATTAGTTTCACGCTGTTAATATAATCTGGTTATTTTTCTTTTAAAAAAGTTTACATCATGCAAAAATAGCTTTATCTTTACATTTCTGCTAAATTTCTCGTTTATCCAGTTTCCTTTCGTCACTTTTTTTTTTATTAATCATGCATCACATTATTATATATATATATATTTATATACATATATATATTTATATATATATATATTTACATATTGTATATATATATATATATATGTGTGTATATATATATATTGTATATAATTAGACTTAGTTAATATATTGTGTATATATATATATATATATATATATATATATATATATCGTGTGTATGTATATATATATATATACATATATATATAAATACATATTGTATGTATATATATATATATGGTATACATATGTATCATCATCATCATCATCATCATTTTACGTCCGCTTTTCCCTGCTTGCAAGGGTGGGATGGGTCTTATTCAGCACAGCATCTCTCCACTTGTCACGGTCCTTCGTCATCTCCACGTGAGCTTCAGCGATCTGAAGTCTGTTCTCACCACCTCCGCCCATGTTTTTCGTGGTCTACCTCTACCACGTCTTCAACTGGCATTTCCTCGCACTTCTTAACCCATCGGTCATCCTCCATGCGCATCACATGTCCATACCACCTCAGTCTCCTCTCCCGTACACTACATTCTATCCCTCTCAAACAGTTTCTCTCAACAACACATCTACGGTGGGTCGTTTACGTACATTTACATTGCACATCCAACGGAGCATGCTTGCCTCATTTCTCTCCAGCCGTCGCATATCCTCTGCAGTTGCTGCCCATGTCTCACTACCATGCGGCATCGCGCTCCTCACACAGGCATCATATAACCGGCCTTTCGTACTCAGGGAGAAACCCTTCTTCGTCAGCAGAGGAAGCAGCTCCCTAAACTTCTTCCAACCCGTCCTTATTCTAGATACTATGGCCTCGGAACACCCCCCTCCCATGCTAATCTGATCTCCTAGGTACCGGAAGCTATCCACTACTTGTATAGCACCCGCCTGCATTTGAAAAATGTGTCTATCAATACAACTTCTACTGTCTAATTTCCCTGTACATCTACTGCATACG
>OZ024763.1:15566358-15568858 GCA_964016885.1 Eledone cirrhosa
GGACCTCCTTTATTTCTGTCTCTCCATTGTAATCCTGTCTCAATTTTGTACCCCTGAAGAACATGTTGAATTTTCTTTCCCCTTTTCCATATAAAGCATGAAACTAATAAGACTTTTTGTACCTCTGTTTGTTGTCTCCTTGAACTATATATATATATCATCATCATCATCATCATCGATTAACGTCCATCTTCCACGCTAGCATGGGTCAGACGGGTCCCATTTAGAGGTAAGTTGTGTCTAGTAACCGTTTCTCGCTCATATAGGGGTGTTTCTGGCTGGTTTTCTACAGCTGGATGCCCTTCCTAATGCCAACCACATTGACAGTGTGGGCTGGGTGCTTTTTGCCATGTCTTTTACATGTTCACTTTACAGTGTGGGCTGGTGTGGGAGGGGAGGGGGGATACTGTACATATGCTTCAGCTTGTGCTCGTGGGAGGTCAGGTCTTCTGTATGACCACATATTGCCAGAGATCCCAGTCATGTGTCATCTCTGAGAGGTGTAATTGGGCAAGGTCGGCTTTTATCACCTCATCCCAGGTCTTCCTATATATATCATCATCATCATCATCATTTTACGTCCACTTTTCCTTGCTTGCAAGGGTGGGAAGGGAACTGATTCTGGCTTGATTTCTACAGCTGGATGCCCTTCCTAACACCAACCTCATTTACAGTGAGTGCTGGGTGCTTTTTGCCGTGGCACCTCCACGACCACTTTGCAGTGGAATGATAGGGACTGGGGTCCCTATCTCATTTCTACAGCTGAGTAAACTGGAGCAATGTGAAATAAAGTGTCTTGCTCAAGGAAACAACACATTACCCGGTCTGAGAATTGAACTCACAACCTTTCGATTGCAAGGCCAATGCTCTAACCACTAAGCCATGTGCCTCCATATATATATAGTTATGTAATAAACAACATAAGATAATTATTTCATTTACCAGTGGTTTCTTGAAGACAGATGTTGTGTCTGTCTTCAGTCGTCAGAATGAATAAAAAACATGGTGTATTTATTAAATATGGATTTGAAAACCATATTTATACACCATATAAATACACCATGTTTTTTATTCATTCTGACAACTGAAGACAGACTCAACATCTGTCTTCAAGAAACCACTGGTAAATGAAATAATTATCTTATGTTGTTTATTACATAACTAATAAGCTCTGTAGCCTACATAGAGCACTCTTTTTTCCTGTACCTTTCTGACGGAAATACTTCATTTATATATATATATATATATATATATATATATAATCATCATTATTACTATTTTATTTGCAGTTATTGGCAAAACCTTGGTTACCTTATCCTCTACGTCACTGCTCGTCCTGACATGCAACACAGGAAGGTTGTATCATGGTTAGCTCAACATAACTTTCCTCATGGTATGGTGGGTTTCATGGATGGATTATCTAAAGATCCTTTAAGACAGAAGCTCAACTTTCTTAAGACATACAATGATGACGTAAGTATTATATTTGAATGTTCTTCCAGGTGTGACATTCCTGTCTTTTATTCAGACATTGTGTATCTAGGACTACAATATCTAATGTGTCTTTCTTTGTTGTTGACACAGTTTAACTAGGACTACATTATCTAATGTTTCCTTTCTTGGTGCTGACACAATATATCTAGGACTACATTATCTAATGTGTTCTTTCTTGGTTACAGTGTATCTAGGATGGCCTGTCTGGTAATCAAACTCACAACCTCATGATTGAAAATTCAATTCCCTAAGCTACACACCTTTGTATTAGTAGAAAGAATATTCAGTTAATGTGGTACCATATGCTTTGTCAATTGAAATAGCTATAGTATCTTTACTAGTGGACAAAATTTTGTAAAAATTTGCAGTATTACTGTAAAGACTTCAAATTTATCTAAATGCGATGCAGTCATAGTGTTTATCATCATCATCAGCATCATCGTTTAACGTCCATCTTCCACGCTAGCATGGCTAGGACAGGCTGTCCCTTTCTGAGGGATCAGGTTGGGGAACTGTGGTTTGCTCACACAGAACTGATTTAAGCTTGGTTTCCACGGCTGGATGCTCTTCCTAACACTAACCACAGTTACAGTGTGGACTGGGTGCTTTTTGCTGTGTCACCCACACAACCACTTTACACTATGTGCTGTCGCCTACATGACCACTTTACACTGTGTGGTTTTTACCATTGTCACCTACATGACCACTTTACAGTGTAGGCTGGGTGCTTTTTGTTGTGACACCTACACGACCACTTTACAGTGTGGACTGTAAAGTGGTCGTGTAGGTGTCACAACAAAACATTGTTGTTTTGTATTTTTCAAGAATGTTTTACTAATGTAGTCTCATGTGGTTTGTTATTTGAAATGTTTATAGTGTCTCTGATCATAGTGAACAGATCATCATAAAAAATTGCAAGATTGGAGTAAAGACTTTAACCCTTTAGCATTTAAACTTGCAGTATCCGGCCAGAATTCTCTCACCTCTTTCAGTTCAAACTGGTTGG